>OX376372.1:166352636-166590136 GCA_947369275.1 Nemotelus nigrinus
ATTCGCTTTTGAAAAAAAATTGAAAAAAATGCGTACCCTGTGACAATCTTTTCACTGCTACATCTACAAAAATTTTTTTTTTTTAATTTTCTTTTTATATATATATATATATATATATATATATATATATATATATATAATATCTATATATATCTATATATATATATATATATATATATATATATATATATATATATATATATATATATATATATATATATATATATATATATATATATATGTATATATATAATATATATATATATATATATATAATATATATATATATATATATATATATATATATATATATATATATATATATATATATATATATATATATATATCAGCAAAATAATTTTCCGAGATAATCTCTGGAGTGGCCAATTCGATTGAGCTGAAATTTTCGGAGGACGTAGATGTATACAATAAGTAGGTCCATGATTTAATAGAATTCAGATATCCTAAACCTTTTGGCGGTGGCGAGCGTTTTAGTGAATTTTCAAGTACTCTTATATTTCCAAGCAGTGTAAATTTTTGTTAAAATAAATATTTAGAAATGAAAACTTATTATGTTCTAAGCTTGTTTATGTTAAAATGTTGGAAATTTTGAGCCATGTGTGTGTGCAGCATGCCTAAAAGTAGGCAAGGATTTTTTTCAAATTTTGATTTGTCATTACTTCTAAGAAAAACAATGGATCATCGTGAAATTTGCAAAGAGTATTATATTGACTAAAATCTAGCACACGTGGATTTTCAAGATAGTGCGGGTAACCCTGTAGCAACGACAGGCTCCTGAAGAAAAAACCTTCAAATCATTGACCTTCCTGAAAATTTTTGATTTTTGACAAAAAAATCAAATCATTGATAAATTTTAATCTTTGTCCATCGTGCCAAATTGAAATTTTCCAAATTCCGATTTGCAAAAGAACGGCAGCCCATCACCAAATTACCTCTATTTTCAGCACTCGAAAGTTCTGTTCACGAGAACTGACGACCGGATTATCCGATCATAGTGAAATTTACAGGACATGTTGGTATTAGCTAGGACCAAGTCTGATAGAAGTGATTTTGAAATGCGGGCAACATTGTGCCAGTGGTACCATCTTGAAAAATCACTGAGAAAAACATTCATGCAGTACTTGGATTCATGCAGTACTTGGATCTTACCTTAGGTAACATTTGATGAAAATTTGACTGAAAAATTAGAATAGAGTTGCCGGCTATGGTGATTTTTGTCTCCTAAATCTTGCAAATTTATTCAGCAAATTAAAGCTTTTTTTCCCTATAACTTCCGGTCTAGTGTAGAAATCAGAACGAAGTTCATGCAGAAAAAAATGTTAGGGTTACCACCCTCAAAACTTTTCAAATTTTAAAGCGTTAATATCTGTTGTTAATTTTCATTGCAGGATCATTTCCATTTGCAAATCGAATGACATAATCACTCAGTAAAGAAATTAAGCAAAATTACAAAAATGGACATAGCTGGCAGCCCTTTGATGTTTTTGGTACGAAATTCCTACGACATTTATTTCACATTAAGGTCCATTTACTGCTCATATGCAAAGCATTTGCGATAAAAATAAGGAATCAATTTTTAAATTTTCCGAGTTTTGAACATTTTTCGGATAGCAGCCTCAAACAGCGTTTAACCGCTGAAACTTTCGATGAAATCCTGCGATGAAAACGAAATTCAAAGGGTAAGTTGATTTGAGTATGAGCTCGTTATGGTAAACTTATTGCTGCTTCGTTGGGAAAGTGTTGCCAGCACTGAACATTTTCATCATTTGTGTTATAGTTGAGTTTTGTTGCTTTGGATAAGAAATGGTTGATATGATTCTACAAAAAAGTGTATTACGTCTTTCCACACTTTTTTGTCACTCAAAGACAATTTCTTCGAAAATTAATTTTCTAGCGGTTCTGATGCGCTTGACGTTTTTTTAACTTGTTTTTATTTTTTCACTCCCTTCAAAGTAAGCCGCGCTTTTGAAATGAAGGTAGGCAGAGTTTTTACGTGCCAACGACATGCAATGTTCTCAAGCGGTCCCCCGTCTAAGTAGTAACCGCGCCCAACAGTGCTTAACTTTGCTGATCGTAGGAGAATCGATTGATGGCAGATTTATAGCAATATATCCTTGAAACTATACCAAATTTTACTCAGGGCAAGTTCAATATTATTTCTTTGAAATGAATAAATTCCTTTCTTTGGATTGAGTAAATATTTCTTTGGCGCAGAATCATTACCAATTTGTTCATTTTTCCTCGAAAAATTGAAGTATTTTTTGGAGTGTATCTTGTAGTAGCACATCCCATGAAACTGTGACTCTAGACCAGTGATTCCTGAAGAAAAAATGAGGAACCTGAAGTTTCAAACACAATCAAACACCCCCTTTGCTACTGTCCGGAGCTGGGGTGAACCGGGCAACGTTACTTCGCGGAGTATTGGTTGGTAGATCTCACAACAGTGGCTAAGTGGAAGTTGATGGATGTCCTTCAATTCGCAAAAAGGTCTGGGGCTTCGATAACCACATGGACTGAACCTTTAAGTTCAATCTTTTCCTATCCGGTATCGCTACGGACTGTTTTCAACGGAAATTAATTGTTAATTGTTAAGAACATTTATTCAATTAATTTTTGTATATTTGCTCTGTTCTGTTTTGCTCTACTCAAGTCTCGTAAATTGTAATTAACTTAACTTTACCTATTAGTATTTCTATGCATAAAATAACTAGTCTATTAGCACCAGATGTTTAAAGTGGTTATATCAATCCAAAAATAAAAAAGAGCGGTGAAATGTCAATTTCATCAAATCTTATATCTTTCAAAACCATCCTTACAGTAAAATCGACTTAAAACTTAGAGAATAGTTTTTAATTTTGTATCGCTAAATACTCGTATGATGAAAATTTAAAATGACTAACGTTATCATCATATCACACAGCAAAAGTGTATCTGATGAGCATACTATAACCAAAATAACAATTTCACAAGCTGTATAACGTTTAAATTATTTCCGTATGGAGATCAAAATGTTTAAGTGCTTTACACTAACTACAAATAAAATACAGTTTTAACCATAAGTTCGCCTTCCATAACTTGAAATTCCTATCAGGTCTCCATCACGAGTATTGCTTCAAGGCAACAAATCCTCTTTTATCCTCTTAATCGAACTTCTGTAAAATTTATTAGCACAAAATCTCAACTTTATCCTTATATTCCTTTATCCTTTCATAATTCATGATGACCAAAAATTAGCCATCTTAAAAATTTAAACACTACCGTGCCAATATCACTACTGTCACCATTAATATTTCAGTCATCGTTGAACCCGCCACAGCATCTCATCTTATCCAAAAATTATTTCTGGGTTTAATAAGTTTTCGATAGCCTGCGGTCATTAGGAAAATGTGCTTCTATACTGGCAATTCACTTATGTATTGTACAAGCTGACACTACTATACGTGAACTCGATTAAGATCGAAACGTTTTATTCTGAACCAAATTAGCCTATCGTTCCCTATGGCATAAAAACATGAAAATCTCCAAATGCTACTCAAAGTTCGACAGTTTCCTCTTTTCAAACTGTCACCGGATATTTCTATCCAAGCAAGTAGCTCTCGTATTCGAAGATCTGTAGCCAAGAAAGATGTGAAGGGTGTATCGAAAAAGAATGGAAACCGCAATTGATAAAGGAAAGTTTCGTAAAAAGTGTTGAAACTTTATTCATCAATTAATTATTTTCGGATCAGTGGGCAAAGAGTTTAATACGCCTACGGAAAACGGTGTGGATGTTTTAGACGGCAACGAGGTCCTATTAGTGAGGAATAAAATGCATTATCATTGCTTGGGTGAAAATGATTTGAAAATTCTCTGACCAGAACTTATAAATGTATGTATGTTTGAGTAGTGGGTTGGTTTTCAAATAATTTCATTTCATACTTATTCATGCATGAATTTTTCTTTTTACATCTAAAATATGAGCCGTTACTTTTGAAAGTGGCATAAATATTTTTTTTCAAAAAAATCAACCTTATGGTAACATTAATTATCATTTAACTTTTCATTTCACAAAAAATTGCAATCAAAATGATAAAAACTATTGAGATTTTGGTCGAGATAAATTTTGCTAATTAACGGTATAACAAATCTGTTTATTTTGAAAGTGAAGTTAGTTGCTGTACTCAGGAAATTAATTGCGGGGCTAAGTGGACAAAAGATAGATTAATGTTTTATTAAACGTGAGATAAGTGTGCGTGAAGTATTGCTTTGAATTATTTATAGTATTGATGTGCTGTGATCAGTGGAAATATTTTTATAAGTAGGAGAAAATAGTGCAATTTTGTTAATAAGATTATAATGATATCTTAAGGCTTGTATCCACCAAACGTGCTACGTTCGTGCTGTTCTCAACCAGCAAGTTATCGTCTTACACCAAAAGCTGCTCGCGCACTGAGATGTAGAGCAGAAGAAGCAGAAGACGCCCGCGGGTTGCATTTGAGATACGTCTCCGCTGAAAATGTTCACGTGTTTGGATACAACGCTCTGATTGCGAGCAGACGCGCTTAGCGTGGACGAGCAAACTTTGCATTTCAATTGCTCGTCGAGCTGCTTCCTTGCTTTCCACTCTCAGTCAGACAGCCGCCGTACAAAATGACCCGCAGTATGGATTGGGCTAACGAATTAGTGAATAAAATAATCAATAAAGTGTAATAATATCTTGTTCCTGGGATAACACTAGTAAAGATTACAAAAACCCAACGAAAAAAAAATTTTTTTTTACTGAAACGAATTGAATTTAGCGGTGTTATCAGAACGAAGTAGAGAGGACGTAGCAGGTGATAAGGCGACAATAATATATTGTAGAAGAGAACAAAATATTCGAAATAAGATTAAGGTTGCGAAATTCACTTAATTTATCAGTTTTTAAATCACTCAATAATGTATCAGCAGAGCGTCATTTTAAATAAGGAGGCTGCATGAATAAGAATTTTTTCTGCTTCAAAATTCATTTCGCATATTCACGAAAACTTTTTTCCATATATGTATATTGAATTAAAAATCTGATTGGGAAGCAAAGAAACAGTACGCGTACAGAACGCACGCACGGACAAAACCGCAAGCTAATTTTCTACTTGCGTACTTGATGTGAATGTTGTGGGTGGAGAGTGTGTACATTGTTTGCGTTTAGCTCGTGTGCAAGCATGAATGACGTAAAATGAGCGCGAGCTTCGGTGGATTTGAGCTTTAATACAGTACACATAAAGTCTGTTCGCGTACAACGATTAAATGCGATTAATCGCAAATTAATTAATTGCGATGAAGCCATTTTTGTACTCCGTTTTACTGAAAACTGAAAATTTCCCTTCTTTCAGTAAATACGCTGAAGTTTCAGTAGAGTCTGAGCTACTGAAAAATACTGAAAAGTGTCAAACGATGTGGCGCAAGTAAATATTTTCAAATGCGGGCAGCAAGCAGCATATTTTTTGCGTAATGTTGTTATGAAGGTCGAATATTTTTGTGGCGATAATTTATCACCACTTAATCCGGCACCAAACGATGCTACCAACACCCTCCAACATTGGACACTTGATGGTTGGACGCATCATGTGGCTGATGTACCAGGTACCAGTGCCCGATGTCCAGCGTCCAACGCTGACGCTGGAACATGTTCGGTCTGTTGTCGGTCTTTTTGTCCGCTTCAAAGGGTTTTTTGTCACTGGAAGGCATGATTGGAAGACGTTGGTGAACTGCTACACAATTCGTTCTAACAATTGAATCAGAATTTTGTTGTGTTTCGACAGGTATGCATTTTTATTGCTTACATATTTTAATTTAGTATCAATTTAAATTTTAATAGATAATTATTTTTAAACAATCATTGTAGATTAATATTAGGCGTGTTTTTTTGTTCCGATACAGAACAGAATAAAATGTTGCCGCAAAAACAACGATCTAGTATAAAACAGCAGTGCATTCGCTAAGACTGACATCGGTTGCTGTATTTGCTAAAGTAGCACACAACAGCTGAAAATAAAGGAAGAAAATAACGAATATACACTACCACAATCGATAGAAAATAGAAAAAGAACTAACAGAAAATTACCTCTTTTAACTTTCTACACATTATGAGGGCTTTTTCTACTCTATTCTCTACTGGATAGAGAAGCAAAAAAACACGCCTATTATAATTGTAATACTGGGTTATCCAATGCGTGCTATCAATTAAATTAAAATTAACAAACGTAGTACACTTTATAATGCAAAATCAATGTTTACGAAAAATTGAACCAACACTGGAATCAAATGTATTGGCAGTGGTGGCTCGTCAGGTTGGGCCCGGCCCGCCTGGCCAACCCTAACGAGCCACCACTGAGTTGCAGTAAAGTAGATATTTCTTGTTGGTATCCGCGTATACCTTATAATAGTGTTTTTGTGTCGAGCGGGCCCAGCGGCGGTTCGTCAGGGTGGGCCGGGCGGGCCGGGCCCACCCTGACGAGCCGCCACTGTGTATTGGATCAAAAATTCGTTCCACCATGGGTGTGTTCAATGTGCATGCTATAGCTGCTATTAGCTGCTAATTTAGCAGCTCTGGCTGTCCAATGTCACGAAATAGCTACTTTCTAATGCTTGCTATTTGACAGTCGGGCTGTCCAAGATTCCGGAATAGCTGCTAAGGCAGCAGCTATTCGCTGCTCGTAGTCTGGGGGATAGCTAGAAAGTAGCTAAGGCAAAATGGCCAAGCGTACACAGCTGACATGCAGTATAAACGTCATTTTCAATTGGAAATTGAAATGAAAAGAAGTTTTTGCGCTTTTGTGACACAGGAGATGAGGAATAAATTTGAAAATAGTCACACCATAAATTAATTACGGGCTTTTAAACAATTAAACTCAACTCGAGTTTTAAGTTGGCTTGTACACAGCGCAGCTCATCTTGAGTTTTTAGAAGGCGAGCATGAAGCGTAAAAGGCCGGGTGCATTATCGAATTTTCAACGATTATTTTTGCTCTTTTTCTCATATATGGCGTCAAAAGTCGGAAATAAGTGATACGTTTCAAATATGTTAGGAAAATTTTAATGGATTGTGCAGCTGTATGTTGAAAACTCTTAGATTTCATACAGTTTCCAAAGTGCAATGGAAGTATTGAACTGATCCACGAAAATGCAAAAATTACAATAAAAAAATTGAAACAAAATTATTTTTGAATTTCCTATGCAAAGGCTGACCTTCGTAGCAGCTCTTGGCTGTCCAATATCCATAGCTGCTTCACCTAGCTACTGCGAATTTTGACACTTGCTAAAGTGATGCTATGCTATGCTTTTGGAGCAGCTATAGCATGCACATTGAACACACCCCATGTAGTAGAGCGCTTGCCATGTCAATCGTCCAATATTTGACTCAATCGTTGGAGGCAAAAGTTTGAATCAAACGTTCACCGCATCGTTTGGCGCCGGCTTTAGGATAACTTTTTAATCACTATGTTTCTTCCAAAAACCGACAACTGACACTTTTGGTTGTCAATTTGCAGGAATGCAATGGGAGCATTTCCGTATTTTTCATTAATTTCCCCCTCCACATGATTCAAGAAAATTCAGTGACTGAAAGTACGTGCTACAATTAGCATTCTTTTATTAAAATTACTTTTATATCATGTTATCAAACAGTGAATTAGGTAAAATATATTTATTTTAGTTATGGCATTAGGTGGCTTTCAATATGCGTTATTATTTTATACAAATATTCCCTGTAATGCAAAAAAGCATTAATCCTACAGAAATATATATGAGAGTGATTTCATCAAATGAAGAAACAACTTCTATGAAGTCATTAGAAAAAAAAACAACATAATACACGGAATAGAAACGCATCGTGCCTGAAAAATAGGATGCAGAGACGAAAAAAAATTGTACTTGTGAAAAATATTCAAAATTATATATCCCAAAAATATGCTGTGTGGAAATAAAGTAAGTTCTTTTGATCGACAAATTATCTTTGATGAATTTTGGAAAATAGCAAACTTTGGGAACCAAAATTTGTTTTTAACTACTAAAGTTAAACGAGAAATACCCTAAAAGAGAAGATCATGGATTTATAAATCAAAACCAAGCCAATGACAATTTAAGTATTATTTGAAATATGAAAATATAAGTACATTGGATTGTAAAAAAATATTTCTTCAACAACTCTGAAGGACGACTGACTCTTGCTTTTACAAAAGAGAAAATTCGCGTTGAAAACTGGAAATAGGAGAAGAAAAATGGAAGAGCCACTTAAAATTACTGTCAAAAAGCATATTTGAAGCTTCCATGTCTTTTATAGCCCTTACATAAGGTGTCATGATCCTCATAGAAAATTTTTAAGTACAGATCTAAATATTAGGAAAATATCTCTATCTTTAAAAGTGTAAGATTGATAAACACATGTTAACGAGTTGATAGAAAACCTTCAAAAATGACTTTCATTTGCACTTTCCTCAAACCAGAATACATGCAAAAATGCGATTTTTTCAAATTAAAGATTGAAGCATGCAAGGATGAATGTGAAAAAAGTCTAAAGCATCTGAACTGCTGTAAAACTGAAATGAAATTGTCTTTATTTGATTAATTGACTTACAAATATGGAAAGCTATAATACCCTTTTTCGTAGTTTCATATTAACCATTTCTTACACAAAGCTACAAAAACCATTTCATGACAGCATCTCCTATAAAATAAATGATGAAAGGGTTCAGTGCTGGTAATATTTTTTCAACGCATATGTGTATATATATATATATATATATATATATATATATATATATATATATATATATATATATATATATATATACATATATATATATATATATATATATATATATATATATATATATATATATATATATATATATATATATAGGCATATGTGTGTATATATATATATATATATATATATATATATATATATATATATATATATATATATATATATATATATATATATATATATCAGCAAAATGATTAAGGGAGATAATCTCTGGAGTGGCCGATCTGATTCAGCTGAAATTTTCGGAGGAAATAAATGTATATAACAGGTAGGTCCTTGATTTGCTAGAATTCAGATATTTTAAACCTTTTGGCGGCGGCGGGCATTTTAGTGAATTTTCAGGTACTCCTATATTTCCAAGCAGGGCAAATTTTTGTTCAAAACAAGTACTAGGAATCAAAACATATTATGTTCTAAGCTTGTTTATGAATTGGAAATTTTGAGCCTTGTGTAGGTGCTGAGTGCCTAAAAGTAGGCAAGAATTTTTTTTCAAATTTCGATTTATCATAACTTCTAAGAAAAACAATGGATCATCGTAAAATTTTCAGAGCGTATTGATGTAGACTAGAATTCCGCACACATGGACTTTCAAGACTGTGCGGGCACCTCTGTAACTACAGCAGGCTCCTGAAAAAAAAGTCCTTCAAATCATCGACTCTCCAGAAAAAATTTTGATATCTGAAAATGAATTCAAATTATTGATAAATTTTGACTTCTTTCCACCAAGTCGATTAAAAATTTTCAAAATTAGGCGGTAAACAATAACGGCAACCCATGATCAAATTTTCTCTATTTTCAGCACTCAAAACTTCTGTTCACGAGATCTGACGATCGGATAATGCGATCAATATGAAATTTACAGGACATGTTGAAATTATCTAGGACCAAGTTTAGTAGAAGTGATTTTGAAATACAAGCAACACTGTGGCAGTGGTGTCATTTGGAAAAATCGCTGAGAAAAAAAAACTGGTTTTTGGCCTATAGCTTCCGATTTAACCATCAAATTTTCACACAATTCACGCAGTAGGTGAGCTTTACTCTAAGATAGATTTTACATGGTTGAAAAATTAGAATAGGGTCGCCAGCTATGGCAATTTTCAGCTCCTAAATATTGTAAATTTGCTCAGGATAATAAAGGTTTTTTCCCTACAACTTCCGAAGCAGTGACGAAATCAAAAAGAAATTCATATGACAAGTGGATCTTGTTGCATTTCTAATTCTGTAGAAATTTCGTTGAAAAATGGTGAAAGGGTTGCCAGCTATGATGAGTTTTGTGATTTATTGACATTTCTTTATCGAGCGATGTTGTCATAAAATTTCCAAATGGGAACGATCCTGCAATGATAATTAACAAAAAATATTAACGCCATAAAAATTTAAAAAGTTTGGTCGGTGGTAACCCTTAAATTATATGCACTCCTATAACTTACAGCGCAGCCATTCAATCGAAACGAAATTCATAGGATGGGTTTTACACAACGTGAAGCAGCTATGGTGCTAGCACCAACAGATCCTTCCATTTTGTATTCATAAGCAAAGCATTTACTATAAAATAAGCAACCGATGCTTAAATTTTCCGAGTTTTTGAAATTTTTCGGATGGCAACCCCAGACATAGTTTAATCGCTGTAACTTGTAACTTTCGATGATATCCTTGGATGAAAACGAAATTCAAAGGATAAGTTGATTAAGCACGAACATGTTATGGTAGACTTATTGCAGCTGTGTTGGACAAATGTTGCCAGCACTGAACATTTTCATCATTTGTGTTATGGGAAATTCTGTCAGAAATTCATGTTTGTTCCTTTGAGTTAGAAAAAGTTGATATGATACTACACAGAAGTGTAATCCCTTTTTAAATCCCTCAAAGATAATTTCTTCGAAAATTAGTTTTCTAACGGTTCTGATGCGCTAGACTTTTTTAAATTGTAATAGAGTAAGTAATTTTTGAATCCGGCGTTAGCTTAAAAATTAGAAAAAATGCAGATAGAACGTTTATTCTTAGTAGGGTGGTATAGCCAAAAATGTACCAAATCTGCTTCACGTTATGTTTAACCTATCCTGTGATTTTCGTTTTGATTGAATGACTGCGCTGAAAGCTAAAGAGGTGATAAGAATTTTAGGGCTACCAACCATAACACTTTTCAAATTATCGAAATCTAAATATTTGTTGTTGATTTTCATTGCAAGATTATTCCTATTTGAAAATTTAATGATAATATCGCTTAGTAAAAAAATGTAAAAAATTACAAAAACGGTCACATCTGGCAGGTCTTTCATGATTTTTTTTACGAAATCAAAAGTTAGTTGGATCAAAAGTTAGAGGAAAAGAAGATTTAGGTGACAAAATAACACCATAGCTGGCATCTCTATCCAAATTTTTCGATCAAATTTCTAATAAATGTGACTCAAGTACAGTGAATTTCAAATTTTTAAAATTTGAAATTTTTAATTAATGTGGCTTAGAATAAGGTCCAAGTATTGTAAGAATTTCGTTAAAATTTGTTGGCTGAATCGAAAGCTATGTGCCAAAAAGCAGTTTTTCTTTTAAGGATTTTTCAAGATTGCACCACTGTCACAAAGTTGACTGTATTGTAAAATCACTTCTATCAGATCTGGTCCCAGTTAATACCTGTACCTGTTCTGTAAATTTCATATTGATCGGAAATCCAGTCATCAGTTTTTGTCATTGCGAGCGGTGAAAATAAAGGTAATTTGGTGATGGATTGCCGTTCTTGTGCCACGCGAAATTTTGAAAATTTTAAATTGAAATAATGGATAATGGAAAATTTATCAATAATTTGAATTTTTTTCAAAAGGAAAAAGCTGTTCAGTCTGCTTTATGTTTTGAAATAATTTTTTCACGTTGCTACCGTAGCTACATGGTTGTCTGTACAGTCGTAAAATTCCATGTGTGTATAGTTTCAGTCAACATTAGTACGCTCTACAAATTTCACGATGATTCAGTCTTCTTGTCAAAAGCTATGACAAACCGAAATTTGAAAGAAAGATTGCCTTCTTTTACACTACATTCAGTGCCCACATAGGGTTTATAATTTCCAATTTTTTATCATTGACAAGCATGAAACATAATTAATTTTGTTTTATTTCAATTTAAACAAAAATATTTCATACACTCCAAATGATTACTATAGATATTGTGATAGCCGGATGCCGAGGAAAATGGAAGAAAATGATTTTATTTCAACAATATTCTTGGAAAAATCTGTTTCCAGAAAAATAATAAATACATACCAAAACGAAATTGATTGGTTAAAAGTTCACTGGATTAGATTTTACTATGATATTCCCAGTAAAATGTTTTATAAACTAACTTTAGTTGAAAAAGATGAATTTCTAACTTTGGATTGGTCATCAAAAAAAACCTAGGTGCTATTCACAAACAGAATTGAAACCTTTAAACGCTTGTTTCTATGCAGCTGACAAAATATAAAGATATGATGGAATTGCTTTATTATACCCCCAACATACCACAGTTATTCAAAAAAATCGAAACAAAATACAATTTCCGAAAACTCAATCGCTCCTATTAAAGACGACGATTAAATTAAATTGATTTATTTTTATATAAAATACGTTATAATTATAAATCACTTATACTTATATTTTCAAATAAACTAATTATTTTTGTATTTTATGAATATTAAAATAAAAAATTCTTATAGAAACCTATATGTGAAATACATGATATAAATTATTATCATGTATGTAATTTGTTCATCGATATTTTTAAATCAACGTCTTTTCAAAGCATCAATTCAGTAAAATACATCGGACAAAATTAATATAACTCTACTAATTTTTAAAAACTATTTATTTTGAAAGATGCTTAAGGGGGGGAAATACATATAACTGCTAAAAAAATCGATTTTTTTATTACATCAAAATGTTCAAAATGCTCTTAAAATATACCAAAAAAAGTTTTGAAGCGATATTCGCATTAATTCTCGAGTTATAGTCAGTTATAGGCAGCGCGGCGTTCCCCAGCAGGTCGACCGCGCATCCTTACCTACTTTCTTTTCGGTGCTATGGGCGGTTTTCTAATTGTGTCTACCTCCCACATTCTTATAAATCTGAAATTCTAACGAAATATAGATACAGATGTACATTTAAAATAATATACAAAGGGGCCTGTATTCATGAACGTTCTACACTGAGAAAACACATGGCGCCAGACGCCATAATTTATAGACTTCTGGCGCCATGTACATAGTCGATTTAGGGATTGTGATAAAATATAGCGCCACATGCCATAATACATGGCGAAAAGTACATAGGCCTACACGCCATGTACTATAGTCTTCCACGCCATGTACATGGCGTGGCGGACTATATTACATGGCGTGGAGAACTATAGTGCATGGCGTGGAGAGCTATAACACATGGCGTGGAGGACTATACTGTATGGCGTGGAGGACTATACTGTATGGCGTAGAGGACTATAGTACATGGCGTGGAGGACTATAGTACATGGCGTGAAGGACTATAGTACATGGCGTGAAGGACTATATTACATGGCGTGAAGGACTATATTACATGGCGTGAAGGACTATATTACATGGCGTGAAGGACTATAGTACATGGCGTGGAAGACTATAGTACATGGCGTGGAAGACTTTAGTACATGGCGTGGAAGACTATAGTACATTGAAGAAGCAAATCAATCAAAACAGTGCTACTTACCATAAATGAGCACACGGAGAAGTCACTTGCTCGCAACAAACAGGCGCTGGCTGCATTTAGAGTCGCCGAAGGAGCCATTCAATAATATGCGCCCTTAGCCAATTGAGAATGTTGTCGATCTATCGACGATACTCAAGTATCACTTGCTGACATTTATAGATCCCCTCACACAGTATGGCTGCGAGTTATAATTGGAGTGCCATGAGCCATATTACATGGCTCATGGCACTATGTAGTATGGCGTGTGGGGCCATAATTTCTGCGCCATGTAATTATGGCGCTGGGAGCTATACTGCATGGCTCAGGGCACTATGTGCATAGCGTGTGGCACCATAAATGCTGCGCCTTGTAACATGGCACCACGCGCTATGTAGATTCTGAGACTATGGCGCTGGGAGCCATATTGCATGGCTCAGAGTACTATGTACATGGCGTATGGGACCATAAATAATGCGCTATGTTACATGGCTCTGGGCGCTATGTGGATTTTTTTCAGTGTAGTAAAAACCGTTAGATTGCCGACTTGAAAATAGTTGAAATATCAGATTACATAGCCGCTGGGATGTTCAACAAAGACCATGCATTCCTCTTGCACCTAATGAATGATTAAGGTATCGAAATAAGCCCTAGCTTATTTAATAATGCCAAGAAAGCCGCCAACGACAGGATAGAACAATAGAACCGTCGAAGTCTTTTCAGCTCAAAAGAAGCCCGAAATGCTCGCCGTGAACTTCTAAAAAATGAAATGCATGAGGAGGCTGAAGGACTGCTGCATGGACCTGCAATCGCTAACTAACGAGTAAGTTATAGTAAAAAATTATAATCAATGATTTTTATCTAACGCAAACTTTAAACGCGTTTTTCACAAAATAGTACTTTTTCAACTTCCGTACAAAATATCTCAAAAAATATTGAACCGATCCGGTTCAAATTTGTAACACATCTACAAAAGAGTATTATTTACTCGTTGAATTTACATGTTATTGTAATTTCGGAAAAATTATTTGTTTATGAATCAGTGACGGCTTGTCAGGGGCGGCAGGGTCGGCCCGGCCGTACCAAAATAATTGACTAATAACACCCGAAAATATTGAAGATAAATAATTAATATTAAATGTTCAACTACTACTCATTTATTTCTTTCACTCATATCTTTAATATCAGTGGTTCTTTAATTTGCCATCAGCCGCGTATACAAGCCCGTATTAAAATAGGAATTAGATCGAAATAGTAAAGTATAAACGGGTAAACAACCCATTGCGATTCGTTTGCTTTGAATTCAATCTTACTTTAATTCCGATTTGTGTACGCGCAACGAACAACTTACCCAGCAATCTTTCATACGACGCGATGGCCAGCCGAAAGTCCTCAAAATCTACATTACATACAAGCATTCAATCATATGTACTCGTATATACGACTACAATGCATCACCCACCCAACGAAACGGCGGCCATATCATACCCAGTAAGTGCACGCGAGAATCAAGTGAAACACGGCCGAAATTGCGGCCCATAGTAAACTGGCAGAGTCTGGCTACAGTTTAAGCAACTCAAAGCTTCTCAGGCAGCTTCCCTTCTATACTTTATTTCAATACTAGCTATTTAGCTAGGTGTTTTGTATCAAATTTCGAACTGATCATACAGGCCGGGTAAAGCAAAAATGGTAAAAATTGCCAGCGGCCAGCCGCCAACTGCCGGAACTCTGCTTAAAAGCAGCAAGCATCCAGCAAGCATCATACATGCTCCGTTAAATTGCGCTCAAGTCAATGTTACGACGCTTTAAGTTACTGGAGAGATTGAGTTTCTGTACCATAGCATTGTGCGGGTAGAAAAAGGTCAAATGGATGTTTCTTTATTAAAGAATGCCTTGTGTTTGGTAGAGTGATAAGACGATGGTAGTGCATATTGGTAAAATAGAAAAAAAAATGTTTTTTGAATGATTTTATGTCTTGATTAGGAAACTGTGGTTGTCGTATAGATTTAATTTGTCAGTGCGAAAACGGTTTTTCGAAAATGTTTTTTATTGAGGAGATGGTAATGGAAAAACTGAAATAATGCAGGTAGCAAGATGGTTCGGCAAATCATCTTTTTATAGACGAATTTATTCGGAAAGAATATAATTTAATGAAAAAATATAAGAAACTTAATCCAAAGGAAAACTTGATGAATTGGTACGTAGCATTTTAAAATTAATGCTCGTGTTATACTCGTGAAGTCCGTAATGAACAATTTTTAAGTGTCCGCTATAATTTTGAAAACTAATCATCGATTTAGTTCGACATGGAAAGATAATATAAAGTTGCAATCGCAAGTTTTTCAACTTTAAAATGCATAAAAGCTTGCATTAGGAAGAATGTGCGATTAGGTCTGTCCGCGTACTTCAGCAGTAACAGAATTTGGCAGCTGGCTTCTTTTTGCTGCAAAATTTGGCTTGCAGCAAGAGTACAAAAACGACTTTCTGCGAATCTATTTTAATATATTATAATTGATTCAGGTACGCGAACAGACTTATTGTCATTAATAGCAATGCTACGAAAATCAATGAAAGATAAATTATAATTTTTGTGCTGAAAAGGTCGATGATTTCGCGGTAGTCAAAATAAAAGACTGAATATACAAACTGGTATTGCTTTGAATATCCTTTTGGCAAAAAAAACTTTGATTTGTTGCTTGCTCTTTGAAAAGTACTATAGGACATTTGATTCCCAAGAGACTATTTATTTAGCTACCAAAAATTTCATCTTGTGGAATAGAACTTCGCTTTTGGCCGACCCAAATTTTTATGTTACGAGCCGTCACTGTTAGGAATGTTTAAAGCGTGATTTTTTTTAAAAATAATCGATTTTATTTTTAATCTAATATTAATGCAAAAATTAATGTTTTTTATAAATTTTATTGGTACACCTATGAATTATATATCACATTAGCATATTTTTTTCTCTGAACGTTGCAAGTTCCCCGGAAAAGGCGTTAAGTTGTACGACGCAGTTTTTGATGTGTTTTTTTTTATTCGCTCGCATCGCCACCATTTTGTGTTGAAAAATTATTCAAAAAATATTATCATTTACTGTAAGACATTTACTTTAAGGATTTAATGTTAAACATTTTCTGAATAAACAATATATATATATATATATATATATATATATATATATATATATATATATATATATATATATATATATATATATATATATATATATTAAGTCAATCTAAAATTAGCAATTTTTTTTCGATTTTACATGTATTTCCCCTCTTAAATCACTTTCCGTAATAAAAAATGGTGATTTTTGAATGATTTTCTAATTATTTATACTGAGAAAAATATAAGTATTCTGAGATTACAAATAAAAGCGAATCTTCTCGAAAACTGGCATCAATATTTTGAAATATATTAAAATGCATATATCGATTTTAAAAAAAAAAAGGGACTTGTACCGCTTTCAAAATAAACGGCATATATGTTTGCACTTGACATCGAACCACTCTTCTGTAAAAACTTTGGTAAGCAATTCCCATAATTTATTCGATCGCTTACGAACCGATTTCCTCCTTCTACAAAACGTTTCAGTTTCCAAATGAAAGTACGACTGTTCAACATTCCTCATCGTCTATATTATTATTGCCATTTGGTGTTCTCACAACCTTTTACGAAATCACTGATATTGTCTAGAATGCACCTGTGCTACAGTTCACTATTCCGGTTTGTCGGATAATTGTAACATGGTTCTTTATTGTGTATCACTTATCTAGAATTAGTAATCACCGTGATAAATTAACTGCGTGCTAAGAATCGGAAACGCGTTTCTGTTTTCAGATTCCAAATCAGAAGTTGATCCCGAGGGAGATAAGTCGGAAATTAGGTCTTTGCCTTGAACCGAAGTAACTCGACCTGCCGACCTAACAGCCGACTGACTGTAAGATATATTACGGTACACGCAAATAATGCATTGAGCTTCCGTGGGGAGTTGAATTTCATGGAATCAGAAAAGTATCTAAACAGCTATTATTTACACATCTCTTGATGTTGCTGTATTAGATTCAAGTGATATGATGAAGATTTATGAAAGGTAACCAAAGGATTTGAAGGAATGGTTGTAAAAATTTTACTTACACATTTTTTATTTGCAGTTGAGATAACATTATTTGTAAGGATTAATGAAGCTATTCATTTTACAATATCGAATAGTCTAGAAGTGTTTTTTTATTCATTAATTTTTAACCACTAAACTTGTATACGTTAACAACAAAACAATAAAAACAATATATTGCAAATTATCTTTAAACAAACTTGCATTAGTCACATAAGTTAACAATGAACTCAGCTAGAATTGTGGCTGAGTGTTGAGCTGGTACGCATTTTTCTTCTAATTTAGATTGAAAATACATAATACATTTTAATTGATTAATTTGATTGCTAAAATCCTTAAAAAAAAAGAAAATAAAAAGAATCTGGTGCAATAATGGAAATACAAAATAATGCTGTAATAAAAAATAATGTAGAAAAACATAGCTTGCAAGCTCTTAAGTAGAATTTTGTTTGGCAAGAAAACAGCTGGGATTTCTGTGATAGTTGCGTCATAAAATTTGAAAAAATAAACCAGAATTTTGTTCAATTTCCCTTTCAAAGCTGCACCAATCCCTTAGATTATGCTCTAACCTGTATTGGTAGAAAATTTAATTTAACAACTATTAAACTGAAATTTTCAGTTTGGATTAATGTATTAGTGAAATATGCCCAGGTCTCGAAACATTTTAGGTATTTTTAACCCTTTGTTGCTTGGCTTTATACTGCTGTGGTTGACTCAATTCTATTGTTTGGGCTGGTGTTCTGGTGGCAGGGTGCTATTAAGGCTACCTGCAAATGGCACATTGAAAAAGTGCGGAGAATGGCTGCACTACTTGTAACTGGTGCGCTCCGCTCCACCCCTACTAAGGCACTCTTCGTATTACTTCATTGGCTGCCAACCAATCTACTTATCTTACAGCAAGCTAATCTTGCTACTGTGAGACTAAATTGTATCTCGGCATGGAATAGAACAGATTTTGGCCATGCGAGGATTTTGGTCGAGGCAGTTGCCGCTCCAGCGGGTATTGACTATATCGCTCCGCAGTGCCTACTAGATTTGGAGTTCACAACTCGTATTCCTGGTAGGGATGAATGGCGTGATGGTGTCACCCTCGAAAGTGGGCTTATCCATGTGTACACTGACGGCTCAAAGCTAAACAATAGAGTCGGAAGTGGTGTATACTCAGATGAGCTGAATCTCAAGCTGTCCTTCCGTCTACCAGACCATTGTAGTGTCTTTCAGGCGGAGGTTGCGGCTATTTTCTGTGTAATCGAATATTCGGGGCTAATATTGGCATTTTCACAGATAGTCAAGCGGCTATTAAATCCCTTAGTGGTCCTTGTACAGTTTCCATGATTGTTGCTGAATGCCCTGCATCTCTCACGGAGATGGCGAGACATTCAGTGGTTCAATTGATTTGGGTACAGGGACATAGGGGTTTTCAGGGCAACTGTGAGGCCGATGAGTAAGCAAGGCTTGGAACCTTGTTACCGGAGGTCTCTTGCTCCCTCTCAATAGGTATACCGATGTCATCGGTCAAACTGGCCATTAGGCAAAAATATCTCGAGGATGCTAAGAGGTCCTGGGCAGATGAATCATCCTGTGCAATAGCAAGGCAGTCCTGGGTATCCATAAATGCGCATCGCACCAGGCAGCTTTTAGGCTTCACCCGAAGCGCTCTAAGCTGCACAGTGGGAGTTCTTACGGGCCATTGCCTCATAGGAGGGCATGCACAACGATTGGGAGTGCAGTTTAACGATTTCTGTCGGAGTTGCGGCTCTGAGGATGAAGAGGAGTCCGTGTGTCAGTGCCCGGCGTTGGCAAGGAGAAGGTTGGCGTCAATTGGTGCTCCCTTTCTCTCAAACCTGACCGAGTTTTCTCTGGTTAATTTAAAAGGGATAACGCGATTTGTCAAGGGAAGCAGATGGTTTCCCGATTTTAGTGAGTAGGAGAGAGTCACTAATTAGTGTGACATCACAACGGGCCTCTCATGTGCCTAGGTATGTCGGACGGCAGACCTCTGTAGACCAGCAACCACTTTAATCTAACCTAAACCCTTTGATGCCGATGGCTATTTTTTTTATCTTTTAGCATGCAAAATTATGTGAAATGAATTCTTAATATATTTTCAAGACTGACATACTAACATTTCCGAAGCTCGTAACCTTATAATGGCGCTAGGCGCCAAGCATAAATCAAAATTAATTAATGAAGTTGACGGAATTACCAATGAAATGACGGAATTACCAAATAATTACAAAATTTAAAAAAACAAACACATTTATGTTTATAAGGCAACCACAGGAAGAGAGAGATTACAAACTATAAATTCTGTGAAAAAAATTCGCGTTTTACAATAAAAGAAATTCTTATATAAATTTGATGCTTTGTCTATACAGCCAAATAAAAATTTTAAAAGCTCCACATTGCACCAGAACGGCATTTCTTTGACAAGCTATAGTTTTTGCAGATAAAATTTATGTTTATGAAAGCCCACGACCCGATAATTAAGGTTCCAATTTTGAAATTCAAAAAGTAGCTGAACGTAACATATGACAGTAAATTGCTAAAATCACAAGGATGGTCCAGACCTCTAAGAGCCAATAGCAAGAATTGCCTTTGAATAGATTCAAATCTCTGGCTCTGAATTTCGAAAACCAAGTTCCAGATAATGGAATCATACTCAAGAAGAGGGCGAATGAGCGCAATGAAATTTTCATCCAGCACCACACCAAGGTGTTATATATTGTCGACCCTACTAAATGCCATTTTGCTTAAAAGGTACGTATAATGTGCGAGCGTACTTTTTCGAGAGAAGCGAACCGCAAAATTAAAATTAGAATTATGCGCTAATCAAAAATATTTTGGAATAGATATTGATGCAGCCAAAGTGGAGTTCGAGCAAGTTATATGAGCACGTTTAATTTAAGCTTATTCTCAGATGTACACCCGGCACAGAAAAGCGTCTGCAATAGTCAGTTTTCAGCTTTTCGGCTAATATTTTGAACCTTATGGAGTTCAATATCTTTTAAATTAATAAATTAAATTTTAAGTATCCTTTTACGACTTTGATAGAGATAATCTAAGACACTACTCAATGCCATCATAAAAATAATTTTTAGATTTGACTATTTAAAGAAATTTCAAATATTTCAATGAGAATATAGTACGAGGGTTTTTCTTGCGCTGAGTGTAAGTTATGTGAATTTTATCAGCTTTTTTGAAAACATTGAGTATCTTTAGACTCAAAATACTAATTTTTTTATTTTCCGCTGTGGTTTCTCTAACATTTTTATATTTGCACTTGTCACCCCGAACGTTCCATAACTCTTCTTGAAGCTCATTGCACTATTCAAATGTTACTGTCACAATTTCCGTTCATATGACTTTGCAGCAATTTCCAATCAAAGTCCGCTATGAAGACCCGCTGACACAATAAAAATTACTTCAAAGTACTTTCAAAGAACACTTTGTCAAGATGATAAGGTACTAAAATTGATTGTGCTATTTTTGAAGAGATACCAATATAATTTGTGCACATTATCGTATACTTCCCCAAAAGTCAAGTGGATTATATATACGTATGTGCTCCAAAGAGTGCTTCAAGCAAAAATGTTTATTTAATTTTCAGCTATATATGGTGCCTGTTGCACGGCGCAGGCTGTTATGTTATAGTCCACTTGCTTTAGTTGAATCGCAATTTTGCTAGTATTAAGTTTTTCATGCAATTTTCACCCCAATTATCATGTTTTTGTAAGTCTTAAGAGGAATTATTTATTTGCTCTAATAATGTCATTCTCTGATTTTGCAAAAGTTACCCGTTTTCTTCCTCCGTTCGGTAAATTTTTTCACATGTTGGTATTTAGTTGCGTTTGCTCCGTAGTAATGAATGGTATGTTTTTGGGAAAAAAAAAAGTCCTGACCGCGGGACACCGTTTTTACTGCGCAAAAATAGCTGACCTTCGATCAGTGTTAACTTAGCATTCTTGGGGCATTTTTAAATGATTTATATTGAACATAAATAATTCTCGCACGACAATATGCACGAACCTGATTTTCATTGCAGAATACTAATCATATAAAAATTTGATGGCAGCATCTCCTAGCACGAAAATCAACAGAATGGTCAGTGCTAGAAATACTTTACCTGCACTGCAATAAAAAATCTATTTTAATTGCTTCACGCCAATGTCAGCAAATTATGAATTTTTATTTTATCCGGTGTCTAGATCGGGAGTTACAGGTAAAATTTAAAATTTCCACCATTGTCATTTGAAAGTTTAAGGATAGGTTCAGCACCAACATTATTTCTCATTACCTACGAAAGGTGGTTTACAATAACATCCATTCAATGTGTAAATTTTGTTTCAATCCGTTGACTGTACCTGAAGTTATTAGGCAAAAAGCTATTAAACTTCACTTACATTAAGGCTTGTCTACTGTATGAATTTCGATAAAAGAAGCTACAGAACATAAAGCATGCATTAGTTTGAGTATTTTTTAGATGTGGAACCACTACCTGCCATCACAGTCGTTTTTTTTTTTAACTTTTTTTTTAAATTGGAATTAGAATTTCGAAAATTTTAATTTGGCTGTGTCGAAAAACCAAAAAATTTATATATTAAATGCATTTTTATTGTAAAATCTAGCCTCCATCTCAGTAGCATTAATGTGTCCCGAGAATTTCGTAATGATTTGATTATTCGGTCGAAATTTCACTAATTTTCTGAATATTTTTTCAGAAATCAAGCCGCTCACGTTGGGCTGAATACTTCCAAAACGATTTCATATCCATCATCGAAATTTATTCGGGAGTCCATTTTGTATACTTGGTTTGCTGAAAATTCATTTGTTGAGAGAATTATATGGTTACTGAAATTGTCACCGGTGCCAAAGCGTAAAAATAGCTAACATTTGGTGAGATTTGGACCTGTTTTCTGAACACACCAATGTATCCTGAAAGTTTCAGCTCAATCGAATGACGCGATCATCAGAAATAGTAGCTGAATTTATAAATGAATTGTTGAACAAACAATTGAAAAATTAAGATTTTCTGGCCTAAGTGGTTTTAATACCAATTTTCTTCGAAAATCAATGATAAAAATGTGCTCAATTTATTTAACCCTCGGTATACAAAGTGAAAATAGTGTATATTTGTTTGATTAAAAAACACACAATAACATAACTTGCGCGGTACTTCTTCAGCACTGTCAATGGACGGGCCAATACTCAAAAGCCAGTTTCTATGAAATTCAAATTATTTGGTTGTGCTATACATAATATTTAATGCATTTCGAAAGTCATGGGGTTAAAATAACAATAGCGTGGTGCGATAATTTACCGAAAGGAAGCAATTGTTTCATGCCCATCATTGACTATGGTTACGCTTTCTGCGAATTTCTCACATGAAATAGACTCCTTGTTGCTAGCAACTTTTACCATTGCCAATATAAAGGCACTCAGGAAATAAGAACGGAGGCGCAAGAATAAGCCTACTGTATTGTTGTCAGTATTTTAATACCCATGCTAATAATATAAAAATATTTTCTCTATTAATAAATAGCATAAATTATATATTGGCAGACTTGTAAATTAGCAAAGCTGTAACTAAAACTGCTAAATAAAGCAGTTTCGAATATAACTACGCCAACAATACAAACAACAGCAAAATATGAAAATAAAAGTTCACAGCCCTTAGCACAAAAAAAAGCGTGTCAATATTTAACAGTGAAATAATAAGCCTCGTGGAAAAAATAAATATTTGAAAAATTCTAGTATGCAAATACTCATATAATTTATAAACATATTACTTTTGAATAGTGGCTAAATTACGAAGAATCTAAAAGGTTTGAAAATGGGATACTTTTTAAGGTTGGAAGTCTTGAGCTTATTTCAACGGATATTTCCTCAATTATTTCAACAGACATACGTGTAAAGAATAGTTCAAAATTTTCATTGCTGTCAACCATGCACCCTGCTATTTTTACAAATAGAATTCCCGAATACTATTTCTTAAAGATTATATTTCATTTCTGATAAAGATTATATTTGAAATCTTTTGAATACGGTACAGTAAGTTCATTTTTTGAAAAAAAATTTCGACGAAAACATAAACCAGAAAATAAACTGAAATTTTTTAAGGAAACAAGAAGCCCGCTCGCACTATAAACGGTCTCTCCGTCCCAATCGGAACTTTCATTTTCAGTTACCTATTCAAACAGTTCTTTTAATGAATCTATATTATCGAAAGTGTTTAAAACTAACCGACAATTAAAAGTGCAACTTGTTGGCGCTAATTTTTGAAGGCTTTTTTTGTGGAATAAATCTAAAGCAAATATGTTCTTTGTTGTTGTTGGAAAACAAGTAATAGATTGAAAAAAATCGACATACTCGTATACTATTGCGCGATTTAGATAAAACCAAATTTAATCGATGTGAATAAATATTGCGTTTTCATAGATTGCCTTTATACGTTTTTGCAATACAGTTATTTTGTCAGACATTACATTGACTCCGTGATAGCTTTGTGTTTTTGAAGAATATGCAAACAAAGTTAAATAAACACGACGCAGTTTGGTTATCAGAAACATATGTAAAACTTATGAAAGTTTCTTTAGCTGCATCGGAAGAAGTAATACAATGAAAGGTTGTTAGAAGTTGTTACCGGCATAGTTTATCGGTTATTTTATCTAATATTATTGCTGTGAATTTTGTTTGCTGAGTTTCATTATAAATATCTTTCAATATTTTTTTTAAAATACTACACGCTTCATCGAAGCATTTTACTAGAGCGAATTAAAAATAATACCTCGTCGAATCAGCAGCGTCTGGTAGCTCTTACCACATCTCATGGTCTAAATTCATACACCGAAGGAATTCTCAACCCACAATAAAATATATAAATACAAGCAGTGATGTTCCCCTACTACAATTGTAGCAGATCTGCCACTTTTTTTAACTCAAAAAAAATCTGCTACGTAAGGCTTCAATTCTGCTACCAAATTTATTAAATTGTTTATTTATTTATTTAAGTAATCCATTAACAGGTAAAAAGCCCAATTACAAATAGAATAGCTTAGTACTAAAAAATTGAGAAAATTAAGATATGAAAAACCAGAATCGAACGGCAAAAAAGATAAACAAGATTAGACATCAGCAAATATTGTGTTTCGAACACTTCTTTTAAAGGTGGCAATAGAGTGTGGAATAGGACCAAGCTGGAGGCCATTATGGGTGCGTAATAGGCGCAAAACAGGAGAATGAAAGTAAGTTTCAGTACGGGCAAATGGTACATCAAAGACAACGGAGGACCTAATTTCCCTCTCACACTGCCGTTCATTAATCAAGGATGCAATAGATGAGCTCAGATGGCCACGGCAAATTTTGAAAAGAAAGCATTCATCAAGGTAAACTTTGCGCTTTGCGAGAAGAGAGAGATTAAGGAGCGATAAGCGTTCATCATAAGGCATGTAAGGAAGATTATATTTAAAGAGTAGGGTGCAACTGAACCTCCGTTGAACAGATTCAATGGCATCGGAAAGATAAGCAAAACGAGGAGACCAAACTTGAGTACAGTATTCAAGTTTGGAACGAACAAGGGTAACAAATATCTTAACACAAGTAAAAATATTAAAAGAATTGTGACAGGAACGTATAGCAAGGCCAGCAATCCGCGATGCATTATTAGTAATGTTACGAACATGGATATCAAATTTAAGTTTACGATCAAAGGTTACTCCCAGATCAGTAAAATAATCCACAGGGACAAGGACGGATTCACATAGTAAGTAAGGAAAGGTATTAGTCTGGGCCTTCAGAGAATAAGACATGGCAAAACACTTTGAAACATTTTACGGTAGGCAGTTAGAGTTACACCAATCAGTAAGAGAGTTCAGGTCATCCAGAAGACGTAGATGATCATCTGAGCTATTGATTACTCGAAATAATTTTAAGTCATCTGCATAGAGCAAACAAGATGACGATAGAACCATAGGAAGATCATTGATGAAGAGGTTGAATAATAGCGGTCCTATTATAGAACCTTGAGGTACACCAGAAGAAATTGACAGAGCCAAATGCCTTAGAAAAATCTGTCTATACAGCATCAACTTGAGAGTTCCGATCCAACACCGAAGACACTGCATGCTTTTCAATGAGATTCGTAGATGTGGACCGAACTTTAATAAAACCATGTTGCTGAGGTGCGAAAGTATACTTAAGAGAGTCATAAATTTTGTTAAACACAAACGTTCAATGATTTTTGAGAAACAGGATAGGATAGAAATAGAACGATAATTTGAGGCAACATTGCGTTCACCAGATTCGAAAATAGGGAAAATGCTTGCCAGCTTCCAGGAGAAGGAAATTTACCAGAACAAAGACTTAAATTGAATATAATTGATAGTGATAGTAAAATTGATAATATGAGGTTAACAGCCGGTCAGTCAATCAGATTGCTATTTCTTGGTACAATAGGACCGGGGATGAACCAAGTACATCTTTAGTGAGCGTGCCGCGGAACATGTATGCAATATGTATGTAAACGCAGCCTGATAGTTAATTTATTCCACGTGTGAAACGGTACAGAATTGCATTGCACTAAATGCCAACTTACTCGGTGATTTCTTCCACATTCCGCTAATGAAACAGCACTTGAATGGGATGCGCTTACTCGAATTGTCTTTTGTAGTGTTGCCATGATTTTGGAGTTTCGGCAATTGTGTGCATGATCTATTTGAGAACTATGAAGAGATCTTCTACGCCTGTTATCAAAGTAACAGGAATTCAACTTTTTTAGTAGATTGAAGCATTGGGTTGATAAGTTAATTATTAGAAATCTATGTAAAGGATCAGAGTCAGCTTTAATATCTGAGAGCGTGTCAATAATGACAGATACGAAAGGGGAACATTACGTGACCAGCTCGTAATGGGATTCAATTATTTGAAATCTTACATATATTTACACTATACTTTTTAAGATGATTCGATCATGAAACTTCCGCTTCTACTTTGAAGAAGTACAAACAAAAATTCAAAGCATCCTGAACTGATAACTTTGACTGGCTTGAAGCTGTGAAGGGCAAGATGTTGTAATGATAACAAAATAAAACGTTTCACGCCATCTATAATCTAATGTAACCTCCTGTACCAAATGTATCTGTATGTGTTATGCATAATGTATTGGACTACAGTTCAGTTTTCATAACCTACCTTCAACCAATGTGTTTTGATACAAGGCGTATTGCAAAGCATGCAAAAAGCACTTGTAAATAACAAATTCACACATTTTTTTCTTGTTTAACTGAAAATTTTCAAATCTACTACGAAATTTGTAAATTTGTTTACTACCTTTTTTGATACAAATTTGCTACTAATTTGTTCGGAAGGGGAACAACACTGTGTACATGCAAAATCAAATGATCGCGATGTACTTTGCTACGCGTAAAGCGGCCGCTAGACGGTCAATATTAGGTGCGTTTTTTTTGCTATGGTAGAGTACAGAATTGTACTATGCCGCAAAAAGAACCATCTCGGCCAGAAAAGCAGTGCATTCGCTAAGATTGCTTTATGTTGCTATATTTGCTGTGGTAGCGCTAACAGCTGAAAATAATGGGAGAAAATATTGAGTATAAACTACCACAATCGATTAAAAATAGAAAAAAAACAAACAGAAAATTACCTCTTTTAACTGTCTACACATTATGAGGGCTTTTTCTAATTTCCCAATTACCAAAACATTCAACATAACCTTGAAAAAACCAAAGTCACCTCATGGCAAAAAAGACAACTTCTTATGAGCTTTTCTTTTTTCTATCAGCACATTCTATAGTTCAGCACGTGAACTACCAATGAGGAATAGAGTTTCTGTAATAGTGAATTCACTGGTACAAGAGTGTTGTTGTTTCCTATGCGTATACTCTGTTCTCTGCTGGAAAGAGGAGCAAAAAACACGCCTATTAAAGTCCTAAATTTTCCTGGCTGCACAGTAACCAGACAGCAAACAAACAAAGCTTTACTCACAAATCTTCCATGACCTTGTATTCGCAAGCATCGACCAAAATATCCATGAAATACACTTTGAACTCCGCTAACTGATTGAACTAAAGCTTTTCTCAGAAAACCATTTACCCATCCAAATCCCAAAAAATTTTCTGCTCTAGTAATTTTGTTCAATTAACGAAGTTTTGAACTTTCAAGTCTATTTTAAAACCGAGTTTTTCCTGTAGAATATTTAGAGACATTTGGCGGAGACTATTTAAAATACTATGATAACCCTTTTTACTCTGCTTCCGCCTTTCTTTTGACTATGGATAGCAACGCTGGATCACATGCATTTTAAATAAGTTTAAACTTTCAGCATCAAAAGATATCTTCAGTTTCCATAGAATACATATTTTGGGAAAATTGAGTGAATGAATGAAATAAGCCAGATGCGCCAATTTCAACGTTACAAAGTCATTGATTACAACATTAATGTTTTACAATTTCCACAAATTAACTTATTGTTTTTATATTGATAGCTTTTATAAGATTGTTTCTCAAATATATAACAATTTAATTTTTCTTATTAAAGTATTAATTATTAATCGAAAATCGATTTCTTGAACTGTCTCTTCCAGCAAAATAGTAAAGCAATCCTGAAAACTTTCAGACCAGTCAGAATTTCAATAAAATTTCGAAATAACGCAACGATAACGTCAAACGTTGCGAAATAGGGAAGCATTTTAGAAGATTTATGCTGACAGCTCAGCTTGTAGTCATTATTCTCCAAACCACTTCTAGAAGATGCGCATAGCCCTTTTTATCAAAATACAATGCTCCAAAGGAAATGAAATTCAAATTTTTCTCCATTGTCCTAAAATGAACCATGCTAGCGCGATGGGTCCACGACATGATATCACAGTTTAGATAGATCTTACCTGCTCCTGCCGACTAGCCATGGAATTCATACCGAACAAGCAAATACACATTTCCATTTGCATTCAACTTCAGTCGAATATCAACAGAAATTGTAACTGCGGACTAAACACGATTTCTAACGTTCGCCGAAAAGCAGATATTGGCAAGAAAAGGATAAAGTCTAGTATAAATTATCCTCAGCTTCTATCCAGAGACCATTTGTCACAATCAGTATCACATATTTCTTACTGGAGGTATTATTTCTGGAGTGTTTGACGTTTGCAAGGGAGCAAAGGACGTGAATTCGTTCGCACGGTAAACATCAAAGCCTTGTAACCCTATCGTGATCTGATACCGAATGCCTTTCAATCTTTCCGAAAGATTTGATATTGCAATTAATTTATCATTTATGGAGCATAACGTTGAAATGGCACTTCGGAAATTCGGGGGATACGAGATAGATGGGAGCCTCAAGGTGATTTGAGTCAAGAAAAATCTCGAGGGAAGTTTCGGTATTTGTTCGTCTGGAATTGAGAAAAAACTATAGGAATAAATTATGTTCATTTGAGGTGCCGTAGTTTTTGCTTTCATTTTGATCTAAAGGTAATCTATTTCTATATTCGTACATGCAGGATAAAGTAGGAATGGGCTAGATAACATATCCGCAAATCATATTTTCCCTGTTTTGTTGATATTTTGATTATTATGAAATTTTTATTTATTAAATGCAAATCAGGCGCTTTCAGAGCTTTAAAAATTCCAGTTTCCAATTGGTATAGATTAAAATAAAACCCTCTGAACATAATTATCTACCTGATTTTTGATAGTTACCCAACGATTTCTATTACATTTTAAGAACGAATAGCGCAAATTTAATAAATGAAATAAACCAGAGGTAGACCAAGCATATTGACATTCAGTACGTTCTGATTCAGTACATAGCTAGGCTAAGTAAAACGGTATTTGTCTGTTTGTCTGACAGTCTGTTTATCGGCGCAAAGCTAAAATAGACTCTTGCATCGGTTCGTAAGGAAAACGTCTAAGAACAGTAATCGTTTCCACTGCAGGTTTTGACTCAAAGTCAAGATTTCTCTGTGCCGATAGCATTTTTTCCATCAACCCGTTTGTGTTTGTGATCAACCCGTTTGTTGTATCAGCTCAGTCGGCACGATGCCAAGTGGTAATATCTTTTCGTCTAGAAAACTTTCTTCTACTGATTTGAAAAAAATTGGAAACTGGAGAGGAATGAGTTCTTCCGTAATATCTTTTCGAATTCCAATCTAGTACCTCAGTACTGCTGTTCGTTTTGAAGTGTAATGTATGTTTTCAATTTTTGGGGTTTAAAAATCAAATAGTTTTTCGTTAGTGTATTTTGATTTAAATGCATAGAGTGAAAACGAAGAGTCTGATATGCAAAAATACTCATCAATTTTGTAAAAAGAAAGTCATGATATATTCTATGATATTATTTTGAATCAAAAAAGAACGATTTTTTGTAAGTTTCATACAGCGCCCAACGTGGTATTAAAGCAATGCATTATATTAATTTTTCGCCAAGTCATATAAAATTCGGAGAAAATCTTTCTATATGCACTTTAAATTTAAAAAAAAATGTACGCTTGTTTTTGAAATACTACAGTAACATGTGCGCGGAGCAGCTGCATAATGTTGTGCATTCGAATAAAACTGTTTAGCCGTATTTAGACATGCGTCCATGCTTCCATGCGGTTTTAGATTACACGAGTTAGGTCAACTCAAACCCGGTTTTTTGAAGGCGGGGTTAAAGCAAAAGTAGTCGGATACGTGGATGAATATACCATTAGACTTTATTGCTTTTTTTCGCTGTTCGTCATTTTTAGATGATCAGTGGATGCTTATTTGACCATTCGTATGTTGATGTGCATGATAATTTTAATATTGATGATGTGGATGATTATTTTAATATTATATAGCGCTTTCTACACACTAGTGTGCTAGAAATTCTCACGTCGTATTTTTTCTAGCATTTGCGTGCCACTAACTCAGCATTGGTTTTCCTTCGCTCCAATATTTCCGCTTTAAGAGCTTTGAGTTGCTCAAGAAAGTCAGCGAATTTTTAATTTAATTAATTTAATTTAATTAATTTTTTTAATTTATTTATTTATTTATTTATTTATTTGTTTATTTATTTATTTATTTATTTCAAACCAAACAAAGTGTATACATAAAAAAAATAACAATTAACATTTTGCTTAAGCTAAGCTAAAGCAAAATAACATGAATGATCAAAATAACATGTCCCAGACTTTTGTCTGGTTGTCCATTTGAAGCGGAGATTCCAAGGAAAGAAAATACGGTTTTCTTTAGGAATGTAGCGGTATAATTAAAGCACTTGTGAACCTGGCTTTAGAGATAGACGGAGAATAGTAGTTGGAAAATTTGTTGAATATTTTAGAACATCTATTTATCGGTTCTCTATCACCATAAAAAGTTTAGTTACAGTTAAGGCTTGTAAAATCACGTGAATGGTATAGATCTCTCAGGGCAAAAAGAACTAACTGCTTTTGGATAGATTCCAGTCTATCGCTATGAATATTGAAAGTAGGATTCCAGACAATGCACCCATATTCGAGTAAAGGATTAACTAAAGATATGTATAGAGCTTTTGTGACCCATATGATCTTCAATTCTTTTGCGCACTTCTTAATAAATCCCAGCTGTTTGCTGGCTCCGGCAAGTATTTTGTCGTGTTAAAGATTAAAGCGAAGCTTTTTATCCAAAACCACACCGAGGTCCATAACACTATATACATTCTTCAGCAGCTGATTATTTAGGCGGTAATCAAAATTTACAGTAAAAGTCTTACGGGAAAAGCTTATGGCATGGTATTTGTCAATGTTAAGAAGAAGTTTATTTCGGGCAAACCATTGCTCTAGTGATAGACGTTTTAACTGAAAAAAATTTGAATCAAATTTCAATCGAATAGTGTGGTACATCTTCAGATCGTCCGCATAAAAAAGATGTGGAATGTCTGATAACACCTCCGATAGATCCGAAATAAAAATATTAAACAAGAGTGGCCCTAGGTGGCTGCCTTGCGGTACCCCAGGGGAAACGGTAATCTTTTCGGAGAGAAAACCTTGAAATTTTTCATGCTGTGTTCGATTTCTTAAGTAACAATCCAATCAATTTAGCAAGTTTCCTAAAATGCCAAATTTTCGCAGCTTAAATTTTAATATATCATGGTCGACAAGGTCAAAAGCTTTGCTGAATTCAGTGTTTATAGTATCAACCTGACGTCCTTTTTCCATATTACAAAGCACATTTGGAACCATTATGATAAGGTTGGTAGTAGTCGACCTACCTTTTCTTAAGCCCTGTTGTTGCTCGTTTAGAAGAGGATCAACAACAATTGTAAGTTTTTCACAAACAATTTTTTCAAACAGCTTTGGTATAGCAAACAAAATGGTGAAGTTGCTATAATTCTCAACCGATCGCTTGTTGCCACTTTTAAGAATCAGCTTGAAATGGGAACACTTCCAGAAACAAAGAAACATACCGCAATGCAGCGATTTGTTGAAAATTATCTACAGGGGTGAAATAATCGTTTCCACACACTTAATTATGAATCTTGGAAAAAGTAGGTCTGGTCCAGGCTCTTTTTTCATGTCAAGCTCTCTTTAGTTAAATAGTTAAAAATATTCCATCAACGACAGACAGCTGAGGTTTTTGGGAAAGTGGCATGCTAGGTGAGCCGCCGAGCAGCCAAAAAACTTCCTGGAAATGGTCAGCAAACAAGTCACATATATTTTGTGGGTCAGAAGAAACTGAGTTGCTGTTTTGCATCGATTTGGGATAGCCAAAAGCTTTTCGCTTGATGTTCACGAAGTCGAAAAAAGTCTTAGGATTCTTAACTATGTTTTCGCCAACTATTTATACTGACAAAGCTTTCATATGCTTCGCGAAACTTTCTTAAAAATTCTTGAGTTAAGTCATTATATCTTTTCTTGATATCATCGCTAGCATTGCTATTGTTTTTTATAATCTTATATAGTTTGTTTTTTGATTTTGTAAACACTTCAGATTTCTACCCAGCCATGGTTCAGATAGTTTACTTTTTTCTTAACCTCAGGAACGTACTTTTCAACCACATCAAAAACCAACTGGTAGAATAGAGATACTGCTTCGTTGAGTTCTAATGTTAAAAGTGTACAATCCAGTCAATATTACTCAAATGGTGGTTAATGCTATAATAATCAGCATTTCAAAAATTATGTACAACAGAATCAGATCAGATATGGATAGCTCCACCGTAAAGAGTATTGGAGAAAAGATGTTCTGCGTCACCAGACGGAGTAGCCTCCACATCGTCGTAACTGTTAGTAAAAATAAGATCTAACCAATTACCATTTTGGTTAAAATTTGCTGCAAATCATTGCTATCAAATGTACTTATAAGATTTAGATCGGATGAGTCAATAATATTTACTTACTTTTTATTAGCCATGAACTTTAAATTTGGGCGATTGAAATCTCCCAGTACTATAATGTTATCAACATCTTTAAGAGATGATATCAGAGTAAAAATAATTTCGGATATAGCATTGTACACGGCGTTGTCCGAATCAGGTGGGATATACAAAGGTCCAATATAAAGGAAGCTTTTGAACCAAGATATTCTGATAATTTTGTGCTCAAGCTGATTCTGTGAATTGGTTTCAACCATTTCACTCAACAGGAAGCTATGAGTCGCTATAAGCACACCACCACCTCTAGTCTGTCAAGCAGAAAGATTATAACGGTCGGTTTTGTATTTTGTTCAGAAGCCGTCAAGTATTTCTTCGTTTTTATGATAGTCTTTTAGCCAGGTTTCTGTGAAAGTAAGTACATTGGACTGGCAAGATTTGGCATTAAGGTTGAGTTTGTTTACTTTGCCTCTCATACCACCACAATTATGGTAAAATAGCTTGAGGGCTTCTGGTAATGCTTTTCTGTTAGGAACAAAACTTGGTAAAATCCTCAATTGCTCTCTGAAGATGAGAAATCTGTCTTGAGGAAATGTGTGAGGCATAGGTTTCCTGATCACTTTTTACTAATTTTCGAAGAAAAATAGTATTAAACTCTTTTCGCCGAAAATTTATATTTCTTATATATATATATATATATATATATATATATATATATATATATATATATATATATATATATATATATATATATATATATCATCAAAATGATTAAGGGAGATAATCTCTGGAGTGGCCGATCCGATTAAGCTGAAACTTTCGGAGAACGTAGATGTGATTAGTAGGTAGGTCTGAAATTCAGATATCCTAAACCTTTTGGCGGCGGCGAGTGTTTTAGTGAATTTTGAGGTACTCCTATATTTCCAAGCAGCGTGAATTTTTGTTGAAAAAAAGTATTGGGAATAGAAAACTTTTTATGTTTTAAGCTTGTTAATGGTAAAGAATTGGAAATTTTGAGCCGTGTGTGGGTGTAGCGTGCCTAAAAGTAGGCAAGGATTTTTTTTTCAAATTTTGATTTGTCATTACTTCTGACAAAAACATTGGATCATCGTGAAATTCGCAGAGCGTATTGATGTTAACTAAAGTTCAATATACATGGATTTCCAAGGTAGTGCAGGTAACCCTGTAGCTGCGGCAGGCTCTTGAAAAAAAAATCCTTGAAATCATTGAACCTCCTGAAAAATTTTCGATTTTTGACAAAAAATTCAAATCATTGATACATTTTAACGTTTCTGCATCATGTCAATTTAAAAAATTTTAAAATTCCGATTTGCACAAGAACGGCGGTCCATCACTAAATTACCTCTATTTTCAGCACTCGAAAGTTGTGTTCACGAGAACTTACGACCGGATTATCCGATCATAATGAAATTCACAGGACATGTTGACATTAACTAGGACCAGGTCTGATAGAAGTGATTTGGAAATGCGGGCAACGCTGTGGTAGCGGTGCCACCTTGAAAAATCACTGAGAAAAAAAACAGCTTTTTGGCCTATAACTTCCGATTCAGCCATCAGATTTGAAAAAAAATTCACACAATAATTGGACCTTACTTAAGGTAACATTTGATGAAAATTTGGCTGAAAAATTAGAATAGAGTTGCCAGCTTTGGTGATTTTTGTCTCCGAAATCTTGCAAATTTGCTCAGCAAAAAAAAGCTTTTTTCCCTATAACTTCCGGTGCAGTCATGATATCAAAATGAAGTTTATGCAGTAAATAGATTTTGATGTGAGCTAAATGTCCTAGGAATTTCGTAGAAAAATCGTGAGAGGGATGCCAACTATGACCATTTTTGAAATTTTTTGGAATTTCTTTACTGTGCCATTATGTCATTAAATTTGCAAATGGGAACGATCCTGCAATGAAAATTAACAAAAAATATTAAAGCTTTAAAAATTTGAAAAGTTTTGAGGGTGCTTACCCTGAAAATTCTTTCACCCGTATAACTTCTAGCGCAGTGATTCAATCGAAACGAAATTTATTGGTTGGGTTTAGTTTAACGTGAAGCAGATTTGGTATATATTTTGCTTTGCTGCTGACACAGGGTAACCAGCTTTAGCCATTTTCGTAACTATTGCATCAACAGATGCTTCAAATTACATACTCATATGCAAAACATTTCCAATAAAACTAAGAACCCAATTTTTAAATTTTCCGAGTTTTGAACATTTTTTGGATGGCAGCCTCAAACAACGTTAACCGTAAAGCTTTCGAAGAAATCCTCCGATGAGAACGAAATTCAAAGGATAAGTTGATTTGAGTATGAGCTTGTGAAGGTGAACTTACTGCTGCTTCGTTGGGAAAATGTTGCGAGCACTGAACATTTTCATCATTTGTGTTATAGTTGAGTTCTGTTGCTTTGAATAAGGAATGGTTGATATGATTCTACAAAAAAGTGTATTACGTCTTTCCACATTTTTTTGTCACTCAAAGACAATTTCTTCGAAAATTAGTTTTCTAGCGGTTCAGGTGCGCTAGAGTTTTTACTTAGTCTGAGGATACTCCAAGTTATTCATGATATTGAGTAAAAACAAGATTTAGGGAATCAAAGTGAATTGATAGACCCTCTTGCTGCATCATAATTTTCAAGTGGGTTTTAGTTGTACCCTCGAAATATGCGCAATCGCTGGCATTGTACATAGCAAGGAAAAGACGAAGCCATAAGCAAGGAAAAGACGAACATTGTCATAAATTGTAGTATCCCTTAGCCGAGAAGGTAGATACCTACTTTCCAGGTCAGCACATAATGCAATGATGGCTTTCACATGTGGTGGCAATAAAGGGTCTAAAAAGTTGGATGCAGATTGTAATGGATTTCTGGAAGGACTACCGGAATCAACTACAATGGTAGGAGATGGTATGTAATCTTCACCACGAATGAAATTTGGGTAAGAAGAAAATGTTGACTGGACTGTTTTTTGCTGTTTCATCGGTAGCACTTAAGTTACAATCAATACTTTTGAAATTATCGTAAATCACTTTAGCCATAACTTCTTGTTTTAAAAAAAATTTATAATTCATTTTTTGCAAGAAATTCTTATACGAGGAGTGCACTGCTGCATTGGATGTTAGGTTGGGAAGAACTGTCGTTAGTTGACTGCCAGAAATAGTAACTGACTCAGGGCTGGATACCAAGTTAGAACTCATATCTACCTGAAAGGCGTCCATTTGAATGTGGTTCATCTGACTGGGTTCTATTTGAGTGGTTCTATTCGCGAGGTAACTATAGAAGCTTCTAGCTTTGGGTATGAGGGCTTAGATGGTGCATCACTGGCAGTTCGATTTACGGAAAAGGGAAGAAAAACGTTTTAGAACGAAGTCTCATTATGAATTGTTTAAACAGTCAAGAATATTTTGCTGGAATCGCGACAACATCTGCAGAAATTCTTGCGTTTTGTCCGCCCTGGTGAAATTATAACCTTGCAATCTTTAATTAAAGTTTCCCTCTCGAGAAATTTCCGCATCCAGTTTTCATCTGTTTTATGAGGCAAGTTGATGTTTCTTTAGACTGCACTCTAGTTACATGATGTTGATTTTGATTTAAACTAGTAGTGTTTAGCATGTCTTTCACCTCAGCAATCATAAGTTCAACACCTAGCGATGACGATGCAGCACTTGGGGTGTAATTGATTTCACTGAGCTATTTATTCATAGAATTAAGCTTGCATTCAATCGAATCGACTGCACTGTATAGCTTTGATTCCACTAAATTCTTCATGTAGTGTATTTTTCGAATATACCGCTAGAGTAAACTTTGACTGAGTCTGCCATTTATGAATATTTAAAATGATGATGAAAATGAGAAACCTAGACACGGTTATTTTAATGACTAAAGTAATGCTATTTTTATTGGCTTTCCTCAGCACTAGTGAGCCAAAGACCATGACCAAAGCAAATTAAAATTTGTCGACAGCGAACTTAAAGTTGTCAAATTATTCCACCCAGCCTTTCACTGAGTCAATGGCAGTTGATCACTAGGCGTGTTTTTTTGCTCCGATACAGAACAGAATCGAACTATGCCGGAAAAACAACGATCTAGTATAAAACAGCAGTGCATTCGCTAAGACTGACATAGGTTGCTATATTCGCTGTGGTACCACTAAACAGCTGAAAATAAAGGGAGAAAATAACGAGTATACACTACCACAATCGATAGAAAATAGAAAAAAAAACTAACAGAAAATCATTTCTTTTAACTTTCTTCACATTATGAGGGCTTTTTATAATTTCCTTACTACCAAAACATTCAACATAACCATGAAAAGCCCAAAGCCACCTCACAGCAAAAAAGACAACTTCTCATGAGCTTTTCTTTTTTCCATCAGCACATTCTATAGTTCAGCACTTAAAAAAAAAGAGTTTTATGCTCAAAATATACATATTCAGTCTAATTTTTTTGCTACAATAGTAGTCGCAGTGCAGCAAATTTTAAACATCAAAATAGATTAAAAGTTTAATTTTGAAAACTAGGGCGGCTTTTGCAGTAAGCGAATGTCACGAAAAGTCACGAAATCTAAAATAAAGTTGATTTCATCCAAAGCTTAGTAGCATCTTCTCGTGTAAAACATTTGCTCACTAAGAAAAGAGAAATATACATTTTAATTACAAATTGGCAGATATTTGTGCGTGCAAACTGCTGTATTGCTCAGGCCTTGCATAAAATCAGTTAACATATAAGAATACTACTGAGCTAAATGTATTAAAAAACGTTTACTTTACGTTTACGGTTATTAGATTTCATTGCCAATCCCTGGAAAATATTTATTCCAGGATTATACATGTATTGCAAATACTGCTATCGTCTAAATGGAAAAGTTGTGCTACTATTCAACCACACATTACTTTGCTTGTACTCGGTGTAACTTCTAATTTTCTTTTCGAATATCCTTCTGCCTAGCTCTACTATTTTCTATCGTCTATCCCTACCATATCTTCAGACTGGAACGATTGTCATTCGATGAGATGCTCACGTGCAATTTCTTAGTGTTTTCAATGTCTCCCTGTAATCGAAACTCTCAGCTCATGTAATCGGATATCGGTTTCGTAAATTGTGAGGTCGGAGAAATGTAATAAGATCCAAATGTCAGAGCTGTTTGTTTTGTGAATTTAAAGATGTCAACAGTTTATCCCTGAACTAAGCACGATTTTACTATCTCATCTTTTCCACTCTTGGTACTGATTCGATCGTCTCCAGCTCTTTTTGTGTGGTTTGAGTTTTTGTTCTGCCTCGTTTGTTTCAACTTTCTACACATACTTTCCCTACTTGTTTGTCGATTTGAATCTTTTGTTTTCGTCATTCGTTTTAAGCGAGCTTTTGACTCGTTACGACGGGTATTATATCCTTAAGCGATTCGAGACGTTTGTTTGTCGATTCAAAGCGTATCTGCTTACATACTGAAAGAAATTCCAAAGACTGTAACGTGAACGTATAATATTGCGTGTTTGTCAGATGAGAATTTTTCGCGATTGATATTTTTTGTGCTCTGATCCTGAAAAAAGGATGGGGTGAAATTGATTATTTTCCTTATTACAAGATGTAAAGATGGTTAGTTTTTGATATTTTTTAGTGTGATTCTATGATCTCTGTAGCTTCTAAGGTTGGAAACATGGTTAAACGAGAAATTTTAATAACTGGATGGTACCGTTAGGTTTAAATGAATACATGCAAAAAATTACGTTGCAGCTGCAAGCAGTGACTAATCTTTGAATATTTTTCATGTAAATACTAGAAGCTTGCCAAAGCATTTTGATGAACTCTGTATTTTGTTCGATTGTATGAATCATAATTGAAACATGGAATAACGCTTGTTGTTTTAATCTTGATGGTTATCAAAAGACTATAGGATGCACAAAGTATAAAAAATGTCGTGTTAGCTCTTGGAATCTAAATTAAAATGTAGAAATTGGAAAAAAAGACGCAGTTAAAGATTAGACTGATCCGATTAGACTGATACTTTCAAGATACATTTGTGTATACGCAAAATAAATCCAAGTTTCACCAAATGCTAATTACCTTTAACCCTTTGCCACCGGTGGCCATTTTTGTGATATTTTAAATATGCCTTTTATTCTATCAAAAATAGTTTTAGGAAAAACTAAATTTGCGAAATGAATTTCGAACGTGTTCTTAAAAAAAATTTGATAAGGTTTTGGGAATTTTTAACCCTGTGTGTGCGCTAGGTGCCTAAAATGAGATAATGAAAATTTGAGATTTATTGAATTGCGATAAGTTTTGAAAGAGCTATCAAATCATTATAAAACTTACAAAACATATTGATGTTTTTAAGTTGTATACTTTTGTAGTTTCGTATGAATGTGCTGGCACCTCTGAAGCTGCGGCGCACGCTGAAAGTGAAAATCTACAAATCATCGACTCTCCTGAAAAATTTTCGCTTGTGAGAAAGAAAGCAGCTCACATACAAATCTTTTGCTTTCTCTACAAAGTTGAAGTAAAACTTTTGAAATTCCATATCGGACAAGAACGGTAACCTTTCCCCAATTTACCTATATATTTAGCACCAAAAACTAATGTTCACGGGAACTCACGAGCCAATATTCAGGCACAGTTGAAATTTACAGAATGTATTGGTCTTAAGCAGGACTAAATTTGATAGAAGTGATTTTGAAATATGGGCGATTCTGTGCCAGTGGTACCATTTGGAAAAATCACTAAGAAAAAGAACTGCTTATGCCCCTATGGATTCTGATTCGGTCACCAGATTTTGACAAAATTCAGACAGTAGCTCAATCTTAGCTTAACCCACATTTAATAGAAATTTGGTTGTAAAATTTGGTTGGACCTGCCAGCTATGGTAGTTTTTGTGTCGTAAATTTCGAAAATTTGCTCAGAAATATAACGCTTTGTCTTATTTCCAGTGCAGTCATGGAATGATAACGAAAATCATATGAAAAATCAAACTTATTGTTGGTAATATTCAATAGAAATCTAGTTGGAAAAACAATGATAGGGTTGCCAGCTATTGCTGTTTTTGTATTTATTTATTTTGTATATCTTTAGTAAGAGATTTTACCATAACATTTTCAAATCGTAGTGATCTTGTAGTGTTAATAAACAATAAATAATAAGATTTCGTAGTTTGAAAATTTTTGCGAGTGGTAACCCTAAATTTCTTTATATCCCTATAGCTTCCAATGCATTCATCGGATCAATACAAAATTCACAGAGTAGGTTGACGTGAGGCAGATATGAAATATTTTAGGCTTCGGTGCTAGAAAAAGGTTACCAACATGAGGCGTTTTTGTTATTTTCGTACCAATAAATGCTTACATTAAGTATTCACATCGCGAACATTTGCAATGAAAACAAATAAACGATATTTAAATTTTCTTTTCTATCGGTGTAACTTTCGATGAAGTCTTCGAAATTAAATTGGCTTAGGGTCTATTATTACTAAAAGTTTATTGATTTTAAGTAGGAGATGTAGCTAGTGGTAGAGGTCTTAAGTAGCTAGTGGTAGAATATACACTATAAATCTGCAAAAATTCTCTACTGTTCTTCGATCATTCGTGTTTCTAGCGGTTGTGATGTACAGGAGGGTTTTTAATTTTTTAATCTGTTCTCACTGAGGAAGATCAAGTTTTTGAGTCATAGAAACTGACATTCTAGCGTAATATTCACCAAACCTTTACAGTTCCGCTTTGGCATACGCATAATCGACGATTTTAACAAAAGTTGTTATAGTATCAACGTAACAAAAGAAAATTCATGCTCTAATTGTAGATTCTAGATAAGATTTACTAATCTGATGACAGGAATTTTCGCTAGAAGCTGGTAAATATGGGGAATTTCCTAAGCATTCATAATGGACTGCCAGCTTTGAAAACTCGGAGAAGTAGCGTCCATTTTATTCAGTTTATTCTAAAAACCCTATTTTACATTTATAATATTCTTGCCACGCGCTGATAGAACACTTCTAATTTAAATTCTCCACAACTGCATTCGACCGCCACACTGTATTATCTTTAGCAGCAAAACGAATCGTATGAGGTGCGAAAAGACAAGATTGATTACTGAAGTCAGTATTCAGTCAGCCAGCCAGTCACTTACTATTAAATTCTATTGTGTATTTCAGCATACATCTCAAGCTGGAATCCGGCAGTTACTTTCACAGTCCCATGAGATCCCGTCACACATCCCGACGGAGAGTATCTACGAAGACAAGTGGCACACACGACTTAAAGTAATCATTCTTCTCAAGACAATTTACACAAACCGATGACTACCGTACTTCTTCTTTTCCTTCCGTCACCGCTTCTGCTCCAACTCATCCCTGCAAAAATAGTAGAGTTGGTTACAGCACCATCAAAGAAGTAGGTCTTGTCGTAACTCGCATTCTTGTTCGTCTACAAGAACTTACTGGAGTCAATCTAGTGCAAGTCGATGGCAGTCCAGATCAGTCGGGAGGGTGGAGTAGTCAAACCCAAGACGGACGATGTATATTTATTTAAGCAAGTAGATAGCCAAGAGGAAAGAGCTACACTGCTCCATCAATAGATTTTCTACAGGACCAGAAATCGAAGGCTCCTAGTCAAAGTGTATAAATAACTTGGAAAATTATACTTGCCAAAGAGTGCGTAAAGAATATAAATTGGTTTTTCTAATACTTTGCTCTGAAGCACCCTTGACTCTTCACGTGAACTAATATGAAGCTCTCAAACATATGTTTGGTTTTGCTGCAAAGGACCTTGAAGTCTTGTTTTGTTGATTTGAAGTAGGTTCTTTCGGCTGACTTAGTTGTCTTTGTTTGTCAATTCTCGTAATAAACTTTTCGGTTTAACTATCAATTTAGTCCTTGGGGTCAGTTTCAGTTACTATATAGCTACCTGTGCCCGGAAATTCATTTCCGTAAACTCGTTTTCTTCTACAAAAAAGGTCGTTTTAAAGATACGTACTCCTGCAATAAATAGATTTGCTTGTCTGATATCAAGTAAATGGTTTGGCTTTATTATTAAAGCTTCCTCTCAAATTTTCTCAGCAATCTACTGAATATGAGTCGGTTTAATTCATGTAGCAAGCAAGTTAGATACATATGCAATTTTTGAGCAGGTCTATTAACAGAATCTCAAATATACCTTCAGTACTGAGCGAAATATATGAAATTGATGGCACAAATAGCTACTTCATTTTGGAATTTAACTAAGATATTTAATGAAATTATTTGTTTATTGTGTTCTCAAACCGCTCGTGACATGAAACTATACGAGAACAGTTTGGAGAAAGACATGAATGCTTTTAAAAGAGACTAAGCAAAAAAGTACTCTGCCAAGTTGGACGTTTTAAAATTGAGTTCCACTGTTTTTCCTTTAATATAAAAGTATATGTTAGTGACGCATTTATCGACGACATTCGTCCTTTTATCCAATCCTTTCAGATTACTTAAGAAGAACAAAAACAAAACCCTCAAAAAAATGTTAATGCTTTTATATCGCTAGAAATGCTGACTTTGGATTATTGGAAATGCTGATTGGATTATTTCAGATTTTGCATCTAATAGTACAAAAATGATATTAATGGCCAGTACTTAAAATCATTAACAAATAGGGCGATCAAAATTCTTCAAGATCAACTTACTCTTCTAATTTCGTTTTGAATTGATATTTTAATAGGAATTTATATGTACAAAAATATTTTCAGTACATACATGCGGATTTCAATTTTAGGATATTGCAACATTTGACCCAAGAACAGCCCGAATAGAATGCCGAATTCGCTCCAAAATGTTTCCTACCGGATGAGACTCATTTTCATCCTGGTGGTTATATAAGGAAGCGAAATTGTCACATTTGTGGCTCGTGAGAAGATAAACCAATGTTTTTCAACGCGTGATAATCACCCGTATTGCGGATGTCGTGTCGACGAACGTCGTGTCGACGACCGTCACGTCACGCCGATCGAGAATCCCGATTGTGTAACTGCATCGACGTGACTCAGTAGGATTGCCACACTGATGTCAGTGTATGGGGAGTAAATTGTGAATTGATGCTCATGTAATAGCCCGTTCAAACTTGGCTCTAAATCAGGCGATTTCGATCAGCTGATCGCTTTAGAGCTAAATCAACTTAATTCTACCTGATTACCCATACATTTTTTTCCCCTTCTGACAGAGTTAATCAAGTAGATTTAGAGTTAATCAAGTACAAATCAGGTACTATTGTGAATTTTCCCGGGCTGAATTGTTCTCAGAGCGTGCTTAATTCCATCCGTGAGAGGGAGAGTAGATTTCAACGAAATGTCATTCGAATTTCGTTCAAATATAGCAAAAATTGGACAAAAAAGGAAAATGTGAGTTGTACAAAATGAAAAGAAAATGCTCTTGCATATTTCTGCACCATTTTGAACAACTTTCATGCAAAAAAAATTGTACACACAAATTCGAATGACAGTTCGCTCTCTAAATCTCCTCATTCTAAATCACTTCGGGTAGTGTGAACGCTTACCTGATTAACTTTGACAGCTTCTAAATCTACTTGATTTAGAGTCGAGTGTGAACGGCTTATAAATGAGTTATTTTACAATTGTGACTGCATTTTTCCTGTCAAACACGATATTCATGTGGTGAAATCCTTAAGGAAATGGAAGAAGTTTTTTATTAAGTAAACGAAATGAGTTTGTTAGACAATATTTTTAATTCGGAGGAGGAAAGTGAGGAAGGAGCTGTGATTATAAATGGTTAATAACGCCATTGATATGGAAGATAATTTAGATGTCGTTTCTATAAGAGAAAGAATTTCGCAAACATTATGAGTAATAAAAAATTGCAACACTGTTTAACTTTTTTTTAATAGTTGTAAAACGGATGCTTGGGATGTAAGATAAGTAAAAGTAATGAAAAATAAATCATTTGCCCAATTTTTAATCAAAAGTTACAAATATTCATGTGACTCTGCACAATCAGTGCATTCATTTCTTTGTCCAATTTAAATAAACAGTGAGGTTTTGTCCTAGGAACATAGCAGCAGACTTTCTGTCTTAAGTAATTGTATGATTTATCAATTTTGAAAAAATGAAAGTAACAAAATATGCATCACTAAAATAGTAGGCACTTATTTTAACATATAAATGATAGTTGAAAAGAGATCGATCTTATGTACACTCAAGCTTAAGTTTGAGCTTTTATCTTAAATTTTCACTGCTGATCTTCAGTTGTTGTTTTTAAATAATTAAGTGTTTGTGGTATACCGTGCAGTTTCTTTTGTTTTAGCATTTATTTGCTACTGTAAGGCAAGATGTCTTTCCAGGAGTTGAATGCGCCTATTTTCCCTCAAATCTGTTTTCATTCGAACCTTACGTTGTCTTCGAGGAATTCCTGCATTATCGCCATTGCTTGTAAGTTCCGACCCTTTCGACGTTGACGCTTCAGAATCTGTCTCGGCGATTGCTGAAACCGAGTTTCCGAACGATGAATTTTCCAAGGCCTTCAGATACTCCAGGTTGGACGAAATGGAGTCCTTAAATCCAAATTCGCATCCAGGAGGATTAAACGCTGCGCCCAAACTTAAGATGGATAGCACTCTGTCTTCTAAAGCAGAGAATAAATGCAATATATTTGGTCCACCCACGGTTGATTTTACTCACAATTTCCTCCTCGATACATTTAACTAAAATCCATACTTACATTGTCGCCGCTTTGCGACGTTTCGCGAGAGTTTCTTTTCTTTTAACGTCTTTTGTGACGATTGATAATTGCAAATCAATTAAATGCTACTAACGTTAATTACTACCGCCCGTACCCGTACCATTACCTTTCAAAACATAAGATTCTAAAAGAACGGCGTTCGTTCTTTTTTCAAATCTCCGACACACATTTTTCGCTTTCCTCCTTGTGTCACGGACTCTGCATTGATCGACGAAAACTGTCGATCGACGTGACAACTGTCGATGTAGATCGACATCCACAATCGCTTTTTCATGTGTCGACAGTAAATCGACGTCGGCGTGACGTGACGTGACATTCACAATCGGGGTGAATTAGAAGTGGTTTTTGAAGTGATGTAATCCTTAGTTTGATGCCACACAAGCCGTGAACCAATCGAATTTTTGTGCTCTTAGTTCGTAGATCACGCTGCCAGCCGTTTACAGGATGTCCATTTTCCACCCCAAAGCTTTGACGTGACACCGTTGGACTTTTTTGGTAAAGTGCTGTTTAAGATCAATATTATGCCGACAATGGGAAAGTTTCATGATGTTGTTAACACTATATTTAACGTAATGGAAATTAAATATAGATCAAAACTAATAAATCACTGAAATTTTTTTGAAACCCATTATTGATGGGTTGACATTATTTAAGTTTAAGTATTTTAGCCCAGAACATTTGTCGTCTCTGACTAGCTTGTGACGTCATCTGATCTATCCAAGATTTCGCACCGCAAATCACTTATTAGTCTCCCGAGAGGAGACTCGAGTCGGTTTAGTCATGCATTACTTTAGCATTATGATGACACATACCGCGGTTTGGCCGCCTCTCGGTTTTGTAATGCAAAACTAAACCGACTCGGTTCTCCTCTCGAGAAACGCTTCAGTAAAACCGCCGTGTGTGTCATTGCGGTTAGTCGCGTTAGGGCTCTCGTGCCGTTTGTAATTATTTACGGACAGTTTCGCTTGTGCGTTTATGTATGGGTAGCATATTTTTTATCTGATTATAATGGAAAAAAGCGTCGCAAAAGAGCAAAGTGCTAATTTGCTTAAAATTTATATATAGACAGTGGTGGAGTTATTTACTTCAAATCCGTCTTATGTCAGTGCTGAAATAAAAAGAGTTAAACTTTTTAAGTAAGTATCTAGCTTTAAATTTACTTCATCAACCGCATGGTCTAACTTATAAAGATAGATTAGATATAAAAACTCTAGCGCACCTGAACCGCTAGAAAACTAATTTTCGAAGAAATTGTCTGTGAGTGACAAAAAAATGTGGAAAGACGTAATACACTTTTTTGTAGAATCATATCAACCATTCCTTATTCAAAGCAACAGAACTCAACTCTAACACAAATGATGAAAATGTTCAGTGCTGGCAACATTTTCCCAACGAAGCAGCAGTAAGTTTACATTTACAAGCTCATACTTAAATCAACTTATCCTTTGAATTTCGTTCTCATCGGAGGATTTCGTTGAAAGTTTTAGCGGTTAAACGTTGTTTGAGGCTGCCATCCAAAAAATGTTCAAAACTCAGGAAACTTAAAAATTAGTTTCTTATTTTTATTGCAAATGTTTTGCATATGAGTATGTTATTTGAAGCATCTGTTGATCCAATAGTTACGAAAATGGCTAAAGCTGGTTACGCTGTGTCAGCAGCAAAGCAAAATATATACCAAATCTGCTTCACGTTAAACTAAACCCAACCAATAAATTTCGTTTCGATTGAATCACTGCGCTAGAAGTTATACGGGTGACAAAACTTTTAGGGTTACCACCCTCAAAACTTTTCAAATTTTTAAAGCGTTAATATTTATTGTTAATTTTCATTGCAGGATCGTTCCCATTTGCAAATCTAATGACATAATCGCTCAGTAAATAAATTCTAAAAAATTACAAAATTGGTCATAGCTGGCAGCCCTCTCATAATTTTTGTACGAAATTCCTACAACATTTTGTTTACACTAAGGTCCATTTACTGCATAAAATTCAATTTGATATCATGACTGCACCGGAAGTTAAAGAGAAAAAAGCTTTATTTTGCTGTGCAAATTTGCAGGATTTAGTAGACAAAAATCACCATAGCTGGCAACTTTATTGTAATTTTTTCGCCAAATTTTCATTAAATGTTACCTATAGTAAGATCCAAAAATTGTTTGAATTTTGTTTAAATCTGATGGCTAAATCGGAAGTTATAGGCCAAAAAGCTGTTTTTTTCTCAGTGATTTTTCAAGATGGTACCACTGCCACAGGGTTTGCGCGCATTTCAAAATCACTTCTATCAGACTTGGTCCTAGTTAATACCAACATGTTCTATCAATTTCATTATGATCGGATAATTCGGTCGTCAGTTCTCGTGAACAGAACTTTCGAGTGCTGAAAATAGAGGTAATTTGGTGATGGGTTTCCGTTCTTGTGCAAATTGGAATTTTAAAACTTTCGATTTCACACGATGCACAAAGGTTAAAATTTATCAATGATTGGAAATTTTTGTCAAAAATCAAAAATTTTTCAGGAGGGTCAATGATTTGAAGGATTTTTTTGAGGAGCCTGCTGCAGCTACAGGGTTACCCGCACTACCTTGTTTGATAAATTTTATTTTTATGTTTGTTAAATTTTAGTCAACATCAATACGCTCTGCAAATTTCACGATGATCCAATGTTTTTGTCAGAAGTAATGACAAATCAAAGTTTGAACAAAAATCCTTGCCTACTTTTAGGCACGCTGCACCCACACACGGCTCAAAATTTCCAATTTTTTGTCATGAACAAGCTTAAAACATAATAAGTTTTCATTATCCATACTTATTTTGCACAAAAATTTACGCTGCTTGGAAATATAGGAGTACCTCAAAATTCATAAAAACGCTCGCCGCCGCCAAAAGGTTTAAGATACATATCTGAATTTTAGCAAGTTGTGGACCTACCTATTATATACATCTACGTTCTCCGAAAGTTTCAGCTCAATCGAATCGGCCACTTCAGAGATTATCTCCCTTAATCATTTTGATGATATATATAAATATATATATATATATATATATATATATATATATATATATATATATATATATATATATATATATATATATATATATATATATATATATATAATTTTCGGCGAAACGAGTTTAATACTTATTTTCTTCGAAAATTAGTAAAAAACCTTTCATGAACAGTTTATAATTTTCCGTTGTGTACACAGTGTTAACAAACACAATTTAAGGGGGTAGTACCGGTGAGAATGCTGAAAAAACAGCCTAATTTTCAATACTTTTTTCTCACCTCCTACATTTTGTATAAATTTTAAAATTTGCATGGTTAAAATACACGTTTTCATACTGCGGACAGATAATCTCAGGAATGAAGAATCTGATGCAAAAAAACCAAACCGCATTTTAAAGAGGAATGTTTCTTACGAGGTAATCTACCACAATATTTTAGAATTAGTGATAAAAAAAAAATGGCGGTTTGGCCAATCCGAAGAATAAGTGTCGGCAGTTTGGCCAATCCGAAGAATAAGTGTTGAAAAAACGTCATTTCGAGAAAAACGCGTTGAAAGTTTTTTTCCATTTATGTATTGAATATTATTTGAAAAACATGTTTTTATCACCTACAATTGCTCAGTCTGCGATCACTGGATCATACATAAGTATTCTTGAGTCCACATAAGTTAGTTGCTCTTTTAGTTGGGCAGTTTGTTTTTGGCGAAACGTGCTTCCTTTGCCGCTTTTTCTGCCTGACTTATGCGTTCTTCATCTTTATTTTTCGCAGTAATTAAAAGCAGTGGTCTGCCGTAAACTGCCGTAACTTCTTTATTTTTGGGAATATCTTAATAAAATTTTGAGACTTGATTTCTGAAGGTGTAATAAATTGAAAAATGCAAAAAACAAAAAAATGATTTTATCAAAACTATAACCGGTACTACCCCCTTAAAATGTATCGATAGTTCAAATGAACAAATAAGTATCTCAAAGCTGTGACTTGTCATAAATTTGATTTTTAAAGTACATGCATACATATAAAGTATATAACAAATACATTTCCATAAAATATATAGTTAACGACTACGAAAAACCACCATAAAATTCAGACTTTCTTGTATTGCACCACCTAACACCCTCTACAATGAGTTATATGTATAAGTTTTATAGTGTCATTAATGTATTAAAATGTAGCGTAAGAAGGTAGCCTGTGAAAAATTCAGTAAGGTTTTGAGATTTTTCTTCAAATTTCGGAGGTTTGTTTAGCCATGGTTAATTTTTCCCTCAATAAATTCCATTATTAATAAGTGAAACTCTCAGCACCAAAATAATTATAACATAAGCTGTGTTGGTCTTGAGTAGAAACAGGCCTGATGCGTTGGTGTGTGGCTGAATCCAGAGACCTTTCTTCGAATTGTTGGTTTGCATTTCACAATCACTACTAAGATTAAAAAATAAAGCTATGTATCCACACCTAACATCTGCAAAAAAAATAGATTCTCATAGTGGAGAATAGCCTTTATCAGAACTGTTTGAAAACTCCGAACTTAAATTTTATTCCATAGAAAAAAGCAACGTTGCAGTTGACCATGATTTTCAAGCAACTCTCTAGCAACTCAAGTAACTCTAAGGTTTACTAACACAAAGAAAACCCAATAATTTAATGCGGAATTTTGAAACGGACATAGGTTCTGGGATCTCTATTTACGGGTTGGAATTTGTTATAACCAAAAACACAAATCGTTACTTCTTGTATTGTGTTTTTCGGCCTTTTTGAGGAAAAACCGCTTACAAAAACTTGTTTGAAGAGCCCTTGATTGCTTAAGTATTTTTTTTACATACATATGTCTCATTCCACTTCGAATATTGGACTTGGAAACTGGGGCATTTGACATGGAGGAAGGTTAGTTCAAAACATTATAACGATTCAAAAATAATATTGGGGAAAGTGAGTATGACTACCGGACACAAAGAAGATATGTTTCTGAAGCATAACAAAGGAGAATACCGTGATGAAAAATTAAATTATTTAACATTAACTGGAAAACTCAGAGAGCTGGGAAAACCAAAACATTGCTATAAGTAACCTAACAAGCCTTTAGTTTCCCATTCTGCCAGTTTATTCAAAAAGTCAAAGTAAACCTAAAATAAGATGTTTTAAAAACAATCAAGAAAGGATCTGAAACAAATCTTCTAACTCCTCCAAATTGCTTTAGCCACAGTTGCCACTCTATCTTGTGTACGTACTTTCTACAGTTTGCAGATATGTCATAAAAACAGCTTCGAAAGTCAATTTATGTAAAAACATTGCCTGCCTATCACGCTTCATCCTCTGCATTTATTAAACATCACGTAAGCGTAAGAGTCGAGTCGTCAATAATTACGCACAGCACCATTGAAAAAATTAAAAATTTATGCTATGTTGTTTATCTTGCAAAGTCATATCACACATCCCAGCTAGAAAACATTGTAGGAACACATAACACAACCCACAATCAAATATTTATACAACACTATACAATACACCAAAAATCATTTATATAGTAGGCTAAGAAAAATGTAAATAAAAATATTGAAAAATAAAAATAAAATCTCTAGCGCACCTGAACCGCTAGAAACACTAACGTTCGAAGAACAGTAGAAGAACAAACTGTTTCAAACGCCACGTTTTACTTTGGTCTCAAGAATGCATTATAACTCATATGGTGGGAAGGTTTCAGTCATTACCACTGGCATGAATTTCAACGTTTATGAGGTCAAAACAGGGGTTAATTATATTCGTTATCAGTTGCTTATTTCACAAAATTTTAAAAGCAGCATCTCATATTACATCAATGAAGAAAATGCTCAGTGCCTGCAGCACTGTAACTGAAGCTGGTGTTTGGGGCTGCGATCCGAAAAATTTGCAAAACTTTGGGAATTGAAACATTGGTTTCATTGTTTCATTGGTTTCATTGTAAATGTTTGCGTTATGAATACTAACTGTAAGCATTTATTGATACAAAATAAGCACAACCGACTCGTACTGGCAACCTTTTGCCAGTATTAAAGCCAAGAATATATCACATCTACTTCACGTTGTTGTATTACATTCGAAGCTATAGGAGTATAAAGAAATTAAGGGCTACCTGCAGCGAGTTTTTTCAAATAATCGAAAGCTTAATATTTGCTGTTTATTGTCACTACAATATCATTACCTATTGAAAATTTTACGATAAAACCGCTTAATAAAGATATTGCAAACAAACACAAACCCAACAATAGCTGGCAACCCTATCGTGGCTTTTCAACCAAATTTGGCCTGAATAATGTTTATAATAAGTTCCATTAATTGTATGAAATTCGTATTGATTTCATGACTGCACTGGAAGTTATAGGGCAAAAAGTTTTATTTTCCTGAGCAAATTTTCAAAACAAAAGACACAAAAATTACCATACCTAGCAGCATCAGTCGAATTTTTCAACCAAATTTCTTTCAAACAGAGTTTAGACCAAGGTTCAGCGACTGTGTCAATTTCAGAAAATCTGGTAACTTATTCACATTTCATAGGGCAAAAAGCAGTTTTTTTTCTTAGTAATTTTTCAAGATGGCACCACTGGCACAGAGTTGCCCACAATTCAAAGCGGCTTCTATCAGATCTGGTCCTACTTAAGTCCAATGCATTCTGTGAATTTCAATGAATTTTGCTCATCGGATCGTTAGTTTCCGTGAACAGAAGTTTTTGATACTAAAAATATAGTATAACTGGGAGAGGGTAACCGTTCTTGTCCGACATGAAATTTTTTACTTTGAACGTGTAGATAAAGCATAAGATTTGTATTCAGATTGGTTTTATTGTAAGAAACAGACATTTTTAAGATATTCGATGGTTTGAATGTTTCACTTCCAAATTTTTATTTTTTCAAATTTAAGACACCAAAATTATCATAGCTGGCAGCTCCAACCGAATTTTTCAACCAAATTTCTACCAAACGCGGTTTAAAGTAAGGTTCAGCTACTGTGTGAATTTCGTTAAAATCGAATGATTGAATCAGAATTTATAGGGCTAAAAGCAGTTATCTTTTTTAGTGGTTTTTCAAGATGGCACCACTGGCACAGAATCGCCAGCATTTCAAAATCACTTCTACCAGACCTGGTCCTATTTAAGGCCAATACATTCTGCAAATTTCAATTAATTCTGCTAATCGGATCGTGAGTTTCCTGGAACAGAAGTTTCTGATGCTAAAAATATAGGTAAATTGGGCAAGGGTTACCAGGCGTGCCCGTTGTACCATGTCAAATTTTTTACTTTGGCTATGTAAACAAAGTATAAGATTTACATAAGAGTGGCTTTTTTTTTTTGAAGGAGCGGCATTTTTTCAAGAGAGACGATGATTTGGAGGTTTTCTTTTTCAGTGCCTGCCCTAGCTATAGGGTTGGCAACATGCTCATTAAATGCTACATAAATTAAATAATACCAATATATCCTGAAAATTTCGTAATGATTGAATAGCTCTGTCAAAAGCTATCGCAATTTAAAAATTTTCAACTTTACCCGTTCTCTTTTTAGGCTCCTAGCGCACACATGTGGTTAAAAAAACTCCAAAACATTATCCGATTCGCATTTGAAACACGTTCGAAATGTATTTCGTCAACTTTAGTTTTGCAAAAATTATTTGTGTACGGAATAATAGGTATATTAAAAATATCACTAAAATGGCCGCCGGCGCCAGAGGGTTAGCAATAATTGACATTTGGTGAGACCTGGACCTATCCTGCATATACACCAATGTATCCTGAAAGTTTCAGCTCAATCGGATGGCGCGTTCCCGAGATTAACTCACTGACTTTTATTGATGATATATATATATATGTATATATATATATATATATATATATATATATATATATATATATATATATATATATATATATATATATATATATATATATATATATATATATATATATATATATATATATATATATATATATATATATATATATATACATACATATATGTAAATATGCATTTTTGGACGAATCGATTTTAATACTAATGTTCTTTGAACATTAGTAATAATATATTTTGTAAAAAGCTGTCACGTGTTTTTCTTGATAACATTAAAATTAAATTTTCATTGGAAGTATTTACTTCCAAACCAGAACTTACTTCCAAAACATTTTAGTAACTTCATTCAAGTACATTATGTCAAAAATTGTTGGGAACTGATCATTTGAAATGCCGACCTGAAAGTTTTAGCGACAAAATTCTTTTTGTTGCTAAGTTGGTATTACATCATGTGTCATTTCGCTCGATTACATTGCTCGATTTTATCAGTTCATCTCAAGTGAGTTTTGCGAATTTCGCAATGGATGAAATAATCGAAGAAAATATTCATCTTAAATTTTACATTGCAAATAGAATTTCGTGTGCCGAATCCCTGAAAATATTTTAAAAGGCTTACCGAGAATCGACTTTATCAGAAATATGTCCATATGAATGATACAGTGCATTCAAAAGCGCTCGCGATATGCTGCAAGATTTGCCTCGCTCTGTTCGGCCAGCAGCTTCTTCAAATCAAGTTCACAACGATAAATTAAAGGAAATGGTGACTAAAATTCATCTTTAGAAGAGATGGTCGCTGAAGTTTATGTGTCTCAAAAATAATTTCGTACCATTTTAAATGATTGGGCATGAAATGCGTTGCCACTCGACTGGTTCTGAAAGAACTGAACTTAAAAACTCAATCATGTAAAGGTTGCTGAAGACATGCCAGAACGAGTAAATTTCGACCCCACATGCATAAAATGCATTGTAGCTGGTGATGAAACGTGGATTAACGAGTTTAGCATGCAAACCAGTCAAAAAGCTTCGGAATAGTGCCTTCCAGCTGAGCCGAAACCGTAAAAACTGCTTCAAAGTCGATCAAAAGTCAAGGTAATGTTGACTGTTTTCCTTGGATATCGTCATGTTGCGCTCTCGAAATCCTAGTCAGAAGGTCACACGGAAAGTAAATACTGAGCGAGTTCGTCAAAAAAACAAACAAATTTGTGGGAAGAAAACTCTTGAATTTTGCACCATGACAATCTACCATCTCACAAGGCTAGCATTGAGAACGAATTTCTGACTAAAAACTCAACAAATACCATTGAACACCCACGGTATTGGTTTCGGCCGACTTTTTATTCTTTTCGAAACTGAAACCTGCACTTAGAGGCACCCGTTTTCAGTCAATAGAAGATATAAAAGAGGGATTTGCGCCAAAAACTGCAGTCGATACCGAAAAATGCGTTTAAAAAATGTTTTGATAATTGGATTCCTCGTTGGAATTAGCGTTATTATTTTGAAAGGCGCCTACTTTGAAGGCGATAAAATAAATTTGGATGAATAATTAAAATTTGGTGCTTTGTTGATCAATTTGATAGAATGTATTTCGTCACCTAAAGCACTTTTATTTTTTACCATTTCAACATAAAGATGCTGTGAAAGACTTTTTATTTTGCACTGTATTGTAAAAATATGCTGTATGTTAATGTACGAGATTTTATATAAATATATGGTTATTTGAATTTGTTTTGTTTGTTTCAATTATCTCATTATATTATTAACAACTCTTGAAAGTCGTTGTTGTTACAACCGATATAAAGCTACTTTGCAAAACGGGATTCCTACTGGTGAGAAAAAAATCGTGTGACAACTGAGAAGAGAGAAGAGAACCGTATCAATGACTATCACAATCTTACAGCAGATGTTTACCAGTTAAAGGAACATTCTTCTATTTGCATTACATGCTGCAGACCCCAAAACTCAGAGTAACTAAACCTGTAAATATTTTGCATTCAAAATATCAAAATAAAAATGTATTTTATGTAGGCTCGCAAGTTCAAGCAGTTCTCGAGAAAATGATTATTTAAAACAGTGAGGCTGAATATTTTACTTTGTAATCTCATTATTTCACGGAATATTCTGTATCAAAAACTCAACAGGCTAAATATCCTGACCGAAACCAAATCTTCCATTAGAACGGATCTTCCAAAGCATCAAAATCATTCTGGCAGATCCATCCAATCCCTGATACAAATTAATCATAATTTCAACCTGTAAAGCTCTAAACTTGAAATTACGTCGCTCGTATTCCTGCTAATGATATAATGTTATGTTTACTAGTCTGCAAATTATTCAAATGAATCGTACCGGATTTGCGAGTACATAGCCCTTTGGCATGTGGCCTAGATACCTACATACATAAGATACACAGCACTTAGAATTCTCACTCGGATCGTTGTTGTTGTCGCATTCAACGTTTGGCAACAAAAACTTTGTCGATTTCCTTAAAGTTTGCCGCAACGACTTAATTCAGCTGAAATGCCAACAAAACAGGTACACTACGTGTAGCAATGACAACGATGTCATCAAGGAGACAAGCAAGTAAGCGATTTTCAAAGGTGCCACCCAATGTATAATTCGACACAGGGAACATAATTGAGCAATAGTCACATTTCCCAGGTTTACAGCTGCTGGGTAATCGTAAAAGTAATTATTGAGCAAGTCAGTGTCGTCACATTCCACAACGTTACTTTCTCGCCGTAAACTCAGTTAATTAGCTCTGTCAGATCGAAATCCTGGAGAACGGCTGGCTTGCAGTCTTTGACTTTGGTTTGGCGGCGGAGTTTTGGAAGCATGTAAGTCGGTGGAGCGCGCAAGGGCCTCGCTCGTATGTTCATCAGAATGCTGTGCTAGGACTTTTTCCAAGCAACGAGAATTCACTCGCTGCCATCCTTTCTGAGCTATGATCTTAGATCAGATATGCTGGGGATAGCTCTCGCGGGATAAAGGATAATTTACACCTTGGCTTCATGGCGCATAAGATATACCGACTAGTCGTGCGGAGACGAGGAAGAGTTTCAGGAGGCGACAGCAAGAAATACTCTATTTCCTTGAAGGTCTCGCTGGAGGTTGTTCTACATCCATCTTGTGTCATTCGCCGTATCAGGATGTCTTCATTTACAGGTTTATGTGTCACTTAATAAATGAGGTGTTCTAGCTTGAATACATAGATTTTATTACAAATGTAATTATATCTGAAACTGAAAGATGAATTTCGAATTATTCATTCGTTTCAATTGCGTATTTACAAAAGATCAAAAAGATATATAATTATGTTTGATATCTATAAATCGACAAATTTTTTTTTTCAACTAAAAGTAACCTGAAATCACTCAAAATCCTTATATATCATTCACAATACAGGATTTTGTATGAAGATTTTATTACTACTCCCTGAATTCGACTTTCTTCATCATGACTATTCTCCAAAGAGCAATAATAGCCTTCACTGATTATCCAAACTCACAGTCTGCACGCATCGAGCATTAGAGTCGACGATGCTGAAAGCAAACTTACGTGCAAACTAAGACTTCATTCATTTCGACTCGTCCTCGACCAAAGGATTAACATCCAGAAGTTAATGAATCACGTACGTAGGTGTTTCTTTTTGCAATTGACCAATTTATCTCCTTTCTTTGCAGGTAGCATGTGATTATAAGATTTTTTTGTAAGCTATTGGACATGTTTCTTTGGACTATACTTGTGTACGTGCAGTTCACTGACTTTTATTTGTTACATGATAATGGAAGGAGATAGAAATACATATGAGTAGGAGATTGAAATGGAGTATGTAAAATTAGTGTGATTATAATTACAAATAAGAATGATCATTTTATGGTGGTCAATAAACAATAAATCTAATTTCTAATTTTTGTTTGCTTTTCAATTTACAGTCGAAATCGTTTATAGCGGCATCGGATACAATGCGTCGAACTATTTGTCATGCTGCCTCCTCACTGTGGGCCATCATCGGCCACTGCAATGGTCGCAATGATCACCACAATTATGGTCACCATCACAAATTTGACTCCACACACTGGGCCGCTAGATGGCCCAGTCATGATTTTTCGGTTGTGCACGATGGCCGGCTTTGATGTGTGTGAAAAACCGCTCCGAAAGCCATCCTCGGCCATCGCCATTTCCATGCTTCGCCACTGTCGGCCACTGCAAGCCATCGCCCGTCTACACAATGGGCCACATTATGGCCCACGCACATGGGCCACATGATGGCCCACAGTGAGGAGGCAGCATCAGAGTTTGCGCCTCCTTTGTTAGTTGTGCAAAGAAGTATCAGGTATAGCTTTATCGCTCAGAACGAAATATTGCTTACAGCATCCATATTATTTGGTCCCTTCATTGAAAATTATCGGATATAAAAGCGCGCAATATTTAAATTTCCTGCATACATATTCTAGGAACTGGTTTTTTGTTTCAAACAATTTTCCACTGGTTGTTGAAGCAAAAACCATTTCGACTGAGTTGTTTTGTGCTTACTCGCAAGTGAACGAATTCGGAGAAAATAACCTGTCGAAGGTAGTTTTTGGTGGAATAAAACGCGCACATCTTATGGCGCTTAGAAGATGGAGAAACAAACGCAAAAATTGCTAAAGATCTAGATGCAAGTCGCTCCACAATAACTACAATTATGAAAAGTCATAATGCAATAGAAAAAGCATATAATGAGGAATTATCGGAAAATAAAAGGGTTAGATCGAGCACACATCCCGGAATTGAAGAAGCACTTTTGCAGTGGTTCAAATAGCAAAGGACAAATATTATTACTGTTAATGGGCTACTTTCGCAAAGTAACGCGAATGCATTTGCCAAATTGAGGGGAAAAGATGTAACTATTTCGAGTGCATGGATACAACAATTTAGAAAAAGACACAACATTGGGTTCTGAAAAATTTGCGGTTAGCTGGAATCTGTTTCAAAAGGTGCTACTGACGCATGCCTTACGAATATATTCCCACCAATAATAAAACCCTACGAAGACGACGACATTTTCAATGCTGGCAAAACATGTCTGTTTTACATACTTACACCAGATCGAACTAAGCAGTTCAAAGGGGCGAAGTGCATTGGCGGAAAATTGTCGTAAGAAAGATTAACAGCCATTGCTGCAGTCAATATGAGTGGAACGATAAAACGGCGCCTCTTACTAGTTGGTAAGTATGTAAAGCCCCGGTGTTTCAAAAATGTGAAAAGTACAAAAATAATAAGAATGCATTGATGACAAGAGAAATTTTTTTTTTGCAAAGCAGAAAACTACAAAAACAGAAAATTTTACTAATTGTTGGTGACTGCACGGCTCACATAGACATTGCTTTGACGTCTATAAAGTTAGTTTTTTTTTACCACCTAAAACTACTACGATTGTGCAGCGAATGGACCAAGGAGTGATTAAATTACTCAAAACAGGTTACCAAAAGCAAATTGTTTTAAAATTGATCCATGGTCACGAAACTAAAGGTTTAGAGACAAAGCTTACTATGCTATATGCAATTCGGATGTTGGACTAGGCATGGACAGAGATTTCTCCTCCATCAATTTTTAACTGCTTCAAACATGTAGAATAATGAAAGGTTAATTTAGAACTTCAACGCATCATTCACACTTAATGAACTTCACAGCATCGAAAATGATGACTGCGCGTTCACCGTTTCAACTGATGAAGAGATTGTAGCGAATCCGATATTAAATACGGGTAAATCACTTACATTTTTACTAATGTTCGCAGAACATTATTACTAATGTTTGAAGAACATTAGTATTAAAATCGATTCGGCCAAAAATTCATATTTCCATATATATATATATATATATATATATATATATATATATATATATATATATATATATATATATATATATATATATATATATATATATATACATATATATATATATATATATATATATATATATATATATATATATATATATATATATATACATATATATATATATATATATATTACAAGTCAGAATCAACAACGGTCTGACTGACGCCTTTGACACAAATGTCGGACTAAAGCAAGGCGATGGGTTGGCCCCTCTGCTGTTCAACCTAGCACTTGAATACGTGATAAGGAAGATTCCTGTCGACACAAGGGGAACGCTTCTGTATAAGTCGAACCAGTTAGTTGCCTACGCGGATGACATTAACATCTTGTCCCGTTCCTTCACATCCGCCAAAGAACTCCTGTTGAAACTTGATCAGGAAGCCGAAGAAGTAGGCCTGAAGATCAATCAGACGAAAACAAAAACCATGACGCAAACAAGAAAGAAGACCTCCATTAGACAAAATATAATTTTGGACGAATATAATCTAGAGAATGTGGACGAATTTACATACTTAGGCTCGAAATTGACAACGAAAGGCGGTGAAACTGACGAAATTAAACGGAGAATGCATTCCCATCTGATCCGAACCTGCAAAACTTGAATTCATCACTCCACAGCACATTTTTCTATAAAATTATCGGTTTGTTTAGATGTTCCTTTGCAAACGATTTCCTCATTTTTAAGTTCTTCTTTGTCAGAAGTGGTTTTTTTTTAGCGATGCATCCTCTGAGATTTTTTTCTTGCAGACGCCTTCTAATTGTTCTATCTGACACAGAAATATTGCTATCATTCAGAACACTGCTTTTTATTGCTTTGGAGCTCGAAAAGGGGTCGGCGACACTAGCTCTGTATATAACATTGTACTCTTTTTTTGTTGTTTTTCTTGGCCTTTTAGCTCTCGGAACGTTTTTGGCACTGCCATAGAGCTCTTTATGACGTAAAGCATTGTAAACTACCATCCGCGAACACTCCAGCTGCTTGGCTATTTCCGTAATTGTTGAACCTCTGTCGTTCATGTTGCAGATGATCTCACGCTTTTCTTCCGAGCAAAAATATAACTTTATATTTAACTTTTTCAAAAACTAATGTTAACTGTTCTTACTTTCAAATAAATTTGTTACTATTCAAGAAAATTCACCTCGACTCACTAAAACCAAGCGTGTACTATTTAGGTGACCAGATAAAAACACTTCCTTTTACACTGAAATACGCAATGCAATGGGAAGATGCATTGCGTATTTTATGAAGATGCTCAAAACTAGTTCTCACATATGTGAGCATGCGATAATAAGTGTAAACATTCGATTCCTCGCTGCATGTTTCCAGAAAATTTATATTGAACAGCCTGCGAGGATAGTGTTCTATTTAGGTGTCCACCACTGTATATATATATATATATATATATATGCATATATATATATATATATATATATATATATATATATATATATATATATATATATATATATATATAATATATATATATATATATATATATATATATATATATATATATATATATATATATATATATATATATATATATATATATGTATATATATAAACGTGAAAAACTAAATCAGAGTTGTCACTGAGTACCTGTGTTTGAAAAAAATATCTACCAAAGACATAGACTGCGACTTGGTGGTAACACAAGGTGACTCGACTCTGCTGCTCCATATTCCACTGTTGCATGCTGGGCTAAGGAGTTTAAGCTGGGAAGAACATCCACTAAAAATGAATACCGCGATGGACGTCTACTCAAGTCCCCTACTAAAGAACACGTGAAAAAAGTCAAAGATGTCGAGATGGTAGATCAAAAAATGACCATCAGACATATAGCTGAAGTCGAAAGGATCTCGTATGGCAGATTTCAATGAATCGTTGCCAACGAGTTCCATTTGAAGAAGGTCTTTGCGCGTTGGGTGCCGAAAATGTTAACCGGCGAGCAACAAAAGGAACAAGTCGATATTTCGAGGGTAAATCTCGAAAAGTTCCAGGCAGATCTGAAGAAGTTTTTATCACGCATGGTAGCCATGGACAAGACTTGGATTCACCATTTTCATCCAGAAACCTAACAGCAATCGATGATCTGGAAGCGACCCTCTTCACCTATGCCGAAGAAATTCAAGGTGTCAAATTCTGCAGGGAAGGCTTTGGGACGCTGAAGGAATTATTATGATGGAATATTTGCAAAAGGAAGCCACTATATCAGGCTTTTACTATGTAGACCAAATAAAAAGATAACGGAACGTTATTGAGGAAAAAGGTGCGGCAAACTGTGAGCCGGAGTGCTGTTACACCGGTTCACAAGGTTGCAGTTGCGATGGCAACAATTCAAGGAACAGGATTCGAGCTGCTTGAACATCCACCCTATTCACCAGATCTTCCAATGACTTCTACCTCTTTTCTCGGCTCAAACAACACTTTCAGGGTAAGAAATTTGAAGATGGTAGCGAAGTGATGGCCGCTGTTGGGGCGTTTTAGGAGAGTAAAGACAAAATGAAATGTCTAAGGTTATCCTGAGCTTAGAAAAAAGGTGGGCTAAATGTATAAGCTTGTTAGCAAACCATGTTGAAATATAAATATTTTTCTTAAGTCTAATAAACCTGGTTTACATTGATTATCATTACTTTTTGATCAACCCTCATACTGAAGACCAGCTGAAAACGAAGCTCCAAGTTTATAATTCAAAAATAATGTGCTGTGGCTACGAAAAATGGGGGATACAGAGGTCGCTGCAGTGATCAATCTGTGGAAGCTGCAATGGGCAGATAATGTGCAGCAAATAGATAAGCATCGAATTCCTAAAAGGTATTCCAGGGAAAAGCCGGGAAATCTGGCTCGTGTCAGTCGACGGAAACTGCGCTTCGCTGCTCGAACTACGAAATTAGAGGAAATAGTCATTGGATGGAGACTATTGGAGGCGTTTTCTACGAGAAGCCAAGGCCCGAGAGGAGCTGTAGTGCTACGGCACAACGAAAAAATATTTTTTTTTCATTTTATTCAAAGGAGTGAGAGTAACAAATTAGTACTTACCTGAATTTAATGTTTTGCAAAAAAAATTCAAGTTACTAGTTCCTTTCACAAAACTACAAATATAATATTTGAATTTAAGTTTCAAACCACCTTCACTGGCTCGCAGCACTCCTATATCGAAAATAAAAGCTTGTGTCGCACAGCCCAAATACATCTTGTTTGCTCATGAAAAATTTAGAATATTTATTCTGTATTTCGTCTAGAAACGAAAACGACAACGTCTCCGTCATCGCCATCATGTTGTCGTCTGCTATAAAGTATTTCAGGGTATCGAGGGATTTTCATTTTCCAGTCGTTCTCGGAAAATACATCTGGGAAGAAAAACTGTTTTGAGAGAGAGAGAGAGAGAGAGAGAGAGAGAGAGAGAGAGAGAGAGGGAGAATAAAAGGTAGCAGCCACGACAGGCAACCATTTCATTGTTCTTGTGATTTTTGTAGATTCGAACCTAATGATGTTGTTCTTCGGTCTTAGCTGGTTAAACATTACTTCTACCACCGTTGCTAATGTATAATTCCAGGCGGAATATGTTTCGATGACATGATGAAAAGTAGGTAAAATTTTAATGGAATTCGTTTGTTTGAATGGTGTTGATTTCGTCAAACATCTCGAGAAAATGTCAGAATCTGATTTGTTAGATCAATGATAAATAATAGATGTTAATATTGAATCAAACTGTTCGTGAATTATTAAATATGTTTTGTGTCAAATGCTTACAAGAAGTTTAAATGGATTGATTCCATTTTGAAATATTTAAATGGATGTAAAATGTAATAAAGACTTAAAAATTCAATTAAATACTTTTTGGGAGCATTGGTTGTGCGTTTGCGATACATGAATGTTAAGGAGAAACATTTTGTGAAGTAAGGTAGAATAAGATAAGGTAGAATGAAATAGAATATTCACGATTCTAAATTAGGAAAAATTGGATATAGGATAACAAATTTACATGCTAACATTCGACATTTTTTCGAACTTGAAATTCTTAGGAACTGTTAAAGCACCCTCATATTAATATTTCTTACAAATAATTGAAATCAGTGCTAAGTGGAATTGCATCGGTCAATTGAAAAACATCAAGTTTCTTCCAAGCATAATTTTTTTGCTGGGAACACTTTCTTAAAGGTTGACACATAAGGTCTGTTCCCGTACTTGAATCTATCATAATATATTAAAATAGATTCGCAGCAAGTCGTTTTCGTACTTTTGCTGCAAGCCAAATGCAAGCCAAATTTTGCAGCAAAAAGAAGCCAGCTGCCAAATTCTGTTACTGCTGCAGTTTGCTGAAGTACGGGAACAGACCTATAGTCTGAGTAAAAACTATGCAAATCGATATATTCCTTCCTAAGGATACGGCCAGACGGAGCGATGAGAGCGTCGCGAGCATCGTATCAATGCCTCCTAGAATAGGGTGACCAAACGTCCCGTAAAAACGGGATTGTCCCGTTTTTTAACGATCATACACGGAGTCCCGAAAAAGTCTCCTGGGACGCCTTAATGTCCCGTATATGTCCCGCTGAGTTGATGATACACTTCTGTTTTTCTGCTGCGCCTCTCTTCTGGCCGTCTTCCCCTTTCTTTCGACAGTTGGGTCAATGACACATACGGTGGGTCTATCGAAGCATTTAACGCGTCAGTTTTTCTCGCGGTTGGCACACACAGCGGTGGTCAGAAGCGTTTCTTGAGTCGGTTCCCTTACGTCATTGTGGCCGGAGTCAGACAAGTCAGTGTGGCTGTGGGTGTTTGTCTTGTTACAAGTGTTTGTTTGTTTGGTGCATCTTATAAAGCTATTAATTACTAATTATGCCCAAGCGTCAGTGCAAGTTTAAGGAGAATTACTCTAAAGAATGGAAGTACATTAAAAAGGGACGCTATGACAATGAAGCAGAGTGCACAGTTTGCAATACTATATTTAGTATATCTCATGGTGGACGTTCTGATGTAAAACAACACATCGCATCAGTGAAACATACGAACAGATTGAGTGCCCCAACTAGCAGTAAATCTCTTGAAAATTATTTTATGAAACACGATTCAAATGAAGAAATGAAAGTTAGAGCTGCTGAGTTAACTCAAACCTTTCATACGATCAAGCACCACCACAGCTTCAGGTCAAATGACTGTATCAGTAAGTTAAACAGCGTTATGTTTAGTGATTCTGCAATTGCATCTAAGTTTAGCTCTGCCAGAACAAAGCAGTCAGCCCTGATAACTGGTGTTTTGGCTCCATTCAGCTTGAAAACTAGTATTGAAGAAATAAATAAATCCCTTTTTTATGGCATTTCAACTGATGCAAGTAATCACAAGGCTGTAAAAATCTTTCCTTTTGTGGTTCAGTTTTTTGACATAAACGAAGGGATACAGTCAAAGTTATTGAAAGTTGCTTCTTTGCCGTGTGAAACATCAGATGAGATATCTAGTTTCTGCTTAAATTGCATTGATGAGTTCAAGTTAAATAAAAGCAGTTGCATTGCATTTTGTGGTGATAATACAAATACAAATTTTGGCGGTTTGAACAGGGCGGGACAGAACAACGTATTTAAAAAATTAAAAACTACTTTACACGGTGGTATTGAAGGTGTGGGTTGTCCTGCACATATATTACATAACTCCATTTGTGCAGCAGCAGATAGATTAAGCTGTGACATCGAAGGTATTATTGTCAAACTCTTCTCTTATTTTTCTACATACACGGTGCGAACAGAGAGGCTAAAAGAATTTTGTGAGATGGTCGACGTCGAATATGGCACTATTTTAGCACATTCAAAAACTCGTTGGCTTTCTTTGATGCCTGCAGTAGAACGAATTTTAAAACTGTTTGATGCTCTAAAAGATTTCTTTTTAAACGAGAAAAAAGCTCCAAACATTTTGTCAACATTTTTTAATAATCCTTTAAGTGAGGCATACTTTTGGTTTGTCCATAGCCAATTCAATATTTTTCAACGAGGAATTAAAAAGATTGAAGGAAGTACAAAAAGTGTTATGGAAGTTAATGATGTATTGGAATATACTCTCACAGCTTTGACCAGAAGAAAAGAGGAACAGTTCTTATCATTTAATGTAAAATCCATTCTTAAGCGTTGCAGTATTCTGCAACAAGACGAAATTAACTTCAGATCCGAAGTTTATGACTTCTATGAAACCTGCATACAGTATCTTGAAAAATGGAGTTTACCGTTCTCTACTTTCTCAAAGTTTAAATGGATGCTTTTGGAAGAGATCCCAGTTGGGAACAAATTGAAGAAACTATTTGTTACTTCAATGAAAAAAGCGTTGACATCAATGATACCTTGCTATTTGATCAACTAGCAGCATTAGTGGATTTTGTAAATGAAAAAATTAATGAATGGACTGATGAAGATAAAAAACCACCTCAGTGTCACGAAAAATGGGTTTGTTTTTTTAAAACGCATACCAAGCCAGAACAGCACTCTGAATTTTTGAAAATATGCCAGTATGTGTTTGCGATCCCTGCCCATAATGGTAATACTGAAAGAATCTTCTCGCTTATGAACATTCAATGGACGGAGGAAAGGAACAAGATGGGAGTGGATACCCTTTCTGCAATCTTGCAGGTACTCTACAATTTAAGAATGGACTGTTCTAGTTTTTACAACTTTATATTGGAAAAGAAAGAGGTTCTAAAATTGGCTGGAACGAAAGAAAAATATCCCAATTTCAAATCCTAAAGATTATTAACATAGCTTTGACCAACAATTTTAGTGATCTTGTTTAATTATGTTTTGAAGTTTGTTATAATACTTATAATAAATAAGTATTTACTGAAAAATTGTTGTTTTTATTTACTATGCGCCTCACAGTTTAAATTAAATTACATATTCACTGGTAAATTGAAAAAGATTTATAGGTCTGAAATTAGCAAAATAGTGCATGTTTCAGCTCGAAGCCATCGCCCCCAAACCCTGAATGTGTCCCGTTTTTTCAAGTTTATGATTTGGTCACCCTATCCTAGAAGTACGGGCCGTAATGTAGAATGATGACGTCAGAGCAGTAGGCCAAAATGTCGCGAAAAACACACATAGTCTTATGGGACGTCCGCGGGAAAATGTTAATTGTACGGGTTGTGTTAAAGTGAGTAAAGTGAAAACAAAGTGAGATCCGGGGAACAGTGCTAGTGAACAGCTAAAACACAAATTAATGCGGTGCGCGCGGTATAATTGGAAAAATACGCCACGAAATGTTTATCAGATGTTCTTAGGTTATGTGGTGGTTTGGGTCGATTCACTTTCGATACAATTGATTGACACAAAATGCAAGTCATAACTAAATATTAACACTACAACGCATCCACGCACAAAAAACTAACGTTTTATTCATATTTTAGCTAAAAAACCGCAAGTGAAATCACGGTGTGTGTCGGCACTGTCTCGTGGAAATGTCAAATTCCCTACCGCCATGACGTCACAGCGAGAACGATTACCTAGCCCAATGCCTTCTAGATGTACGGGCCGTAATGCAGAATGATGACGTCAGAGCATCGGGACAAATGTCGGGAAAAACACACGTAGTCTTATGGGACGTCCGCGGGAAAATGTTAACTGTACGGGTTGTGTTAAAGTGAGTGAAATGAAAACTAAAGTGATTGATGCAGAACAGTGCTAGTGAACAGCTAAAACACAAATTAATGCGGTGCGTCCGGTATAATGAGGAAAATTCGCTACGAAATGTTTATCGGTTGGTGTTAGGTTATGTGATGGTTCGTGTCGATTTAATGTCGCGATACAATTAATTGGTACAAAGTGTACGTTATGACTAAATATTATTATTATAACGCGTCCACGCACAAAAAACTAACGTTTTATTCATATTTTAACCAAAAAACCGCAAGTGAAATCTCCGTGTACATCGGCACTGCCTCGTGGAAATGTCAAATTTCCTAAACTCATGACGTCACGGCGAGAACGATTACGTAGCCTGACGGCCCGTACTTCTAGAAGGCATTGCCTAGCCTGACGGCCCGTACCATAGCATAAGTACTAATAAATAGCACTGAAAGAACGTGATTGATTGATGGGAGAGATTGGCAGGGAGTGAAGGATTTACCATCAGCTGGCACGTAAAAAGAGACAAAACCAAAATAAGTTCAGTTTATCACATCCGAAAGTGAGAAAAGCATACTGACAAACGACAGGTGAGAATGTATATATCCGGGTGACCTGATAGGTGAGAGTGTGTTGGCGTGCGTATTATCCCATCAAGAAACAGTAAGCGCTGCGAACATTCGTTGGCAGCAAACGAAATTCCCTTTATTGGGTTGCATAAAAGTGTCGGAGATATTCCTTTTACTCGCCATATGGTATCGAAAGTAGTATTCCGCGTTAACTACCTTATCGCTTACCATTTTAATACTCCGAAAATACTTTAAGAAAATCAATATTGTATAAATCGGCATTCGTTAAAATAGTCTCTTTGGCAAAGCACATGTGAATTGCCTTGTGGGAAGGAGAAACGTATTTGATCGTAGCAAGGTTGCTTGGCGGGGTACTTTGTGTCTTTTTCCAACTTGGACTTGGATATTGCTATCTACTTTTTGCAATTGTATTGCAATTCATGTACTTTCCTAGCTATATATAGTTCTTAAGCTATGGCCCGTACTTCAAGGAGGCATTGATCGTATCAAGCAACGCGCCAAAATCGATCATGTACTGTCAAATGGAAGTGGCCATATCAAAGCAGCGATCAAAGAGTCTAAATATGATAGTAGCGACGACATCAATTCAAACCGATCCAATTTCGTTGCTCGTGGGTTTAGAGATGCAATGTATGTTGTTGTTGTAAATTTTTCTACAACATACAGTAAGTAGACGAATTTTGTTAATAGGATTTTCTCGAAAATTTGGGTACATTTGTATGATTGAACGGTAGTAAATTGGACATAGTCAATTAGATTTTTAGCACTGATCAGAACAGTATATTGATTTCTAATTGTCAGCAGTCTACTGATTTCAATTTCGTGTATTAAAGTGAGAAAAACTCGTCATCCAACTCTGAAGAACTGATTTTTTTGACAACCACTGTAAAATTTCGTTTAAAATTTTGCACCTCGTCGCGATTCACTGTGCTGTTCTATGCTTGGTTTGACACTATGCTCGACACGACGCTCTCGTCACTCCGTTTTGGCCTTACCCTAAAGCGCTAGTGACACAGAAAGCGTTTCGACGTGGTGTACATCAAATTTTGAATCTGTAATGCATGGAATGGCATTGTTTTTGGCCGCGGCAGCTAACGCCAGAGTTGCACAAAATTACAAAATCGGTCGGGCGATGATGACATCGTCGTAGTAGGATATGAAACTTCACACAAGTTTTGCGAAGAGGCTAGTTAGATTATAACCCATATAACCAGCCTGGAGGAGGTCTACCACCGATTACGACAAATGAGATCACATCCAGAAACGGAATCGCTACACATGTTTATATTAAATCTATAAGGCATAGCCCAGCTAGGGTAAGATGAGACGTCGACTTGGTATATATAACGATCAATTTGGTGAGGACCAGCGGATCTGATAAAATCTGGATCTTTAGAGGAGCTAAAGCTCAGAGCTATTAGCTACCACCGTCAAAAACCTATAACGAAACCTATCGGCAACCTATAACCGAAAGATTTTGAGTGCCAGTGATTAAAACTGATAGAAAAGGATCATTTAGAAATGTAAATGTAGATGTATCCTTAGCCGATGTGCTGGTTGATGAAGCTGAGGATCGGATGAGTTGTCTTAATATTACAAATATGGTAAGTGCCTTGGTTGATAACTACGAGCACAAAAGCGAGCCCATATCAAGAAAATGTTTTTCTCTTTTTGATACCGGCAGTCCCATCAGTTGCAGTAAGATCCAATTGCCAGCCGAAATAGTAATATGCCAACGGTGTCCTCGATACAAAAGTCTGAGTAGAAATTACATAAATTTATGTGGAAGCAAAAACGGGACAGCTGACAATATACCGGTACAATTACAAATTATTGAAGAAGAGAAACCGCTGTTTCCACTAATTTTAGGAAGGGACTATCTTTTACGAAGTAATATACACCTAAAGAAATTTAAGTATTATAGATATGATGAGGGAAAATTACTGAAAATATATGAGAATCTAGAGAAGAAAAAATATGCGTGTTTCCGCACTCAAGGATGTGTGTTAGAGAAATTAGTCAAAGTTGTATAAAAGCAATAAAGAAAAAACGCCACCACTTCAGAATGCCACCTCTGAGTCTATCTTGATGCTAACAAGAGACAATTCCTGATACATGTAGATCCCAAGTTGCCGCTTAGTTATAGAAATGAAATGATGTCTATAGTAAATGCTCGAATCAATAAAGAACGTACAGAGCCGTTAGATTTTGAAATGAGTATCCATCTAACATCAGATGTTCCTTTCCTCTGTGCACCTAGAAGAGTGTCAGTTATGGAAAGGCAGAAGGCAAAGGAAATTACTGACGCGTTGCTAAAGGATGGGACCATTAGGCCCAGTAATTCGCGTGGGCCATTGTATCGATAAAAAAGAAAAATGAAACTAAACGAATGTGTGTTGATTACCGCGGCCTAAATAAGTTGACGGTGCGAGATAATTATCCAGTGCCAACAACTGAAGATTGTTTAGAATACTTGCAGGGAAAATATGTATTCTCCGTATTGGATATAAAGAATGGTTTCCACCAAGTGCGAATTTCAGAGTCCTCTGCTAAGTATACCGCATTCGTAACTTCAAATGGGCAGTATGAATATCTCCGGAAGCCATTTGGACTCAAGAATGCTCCGACCATTTTTCAACGATTTTTAAACACATTTTGTCAAGACTTCATTGAGAATAGGCAAACAGTCATATGTCTACATGGATGACATTATGTTGGCTACGACAACTTTAGAAGAGCATTATATCCTCCTGACCGAAGTATTGAGACGAATAGAACTTCACGACCTAAAACTAAATATTGCAAAATGCAAAATAGGTTTCTCAGAAGTAGATTTTTCTTTCAGTAGATTTTTTTTTTATAAAGTAAGCAAAAACGGAATCACCCCTAGTCAATCTCGTTTGGAGGCTATTAAGAAATCGCAGGTACCCAAGAATTACCCTCAGATTCAGTCAACATTGAGTCTGTTTTCATGTTTCAGGAGATTCGTCCCAAATTTTTTTCAGAATAGCCAAACCTTTACAATAGTTGTTGCGGAAAGAAGTCCGATTCAATTTTACCGAAGCCTTCAAAAATTCCTTTTTGCAATTGAAAAAGTTATTAGCTGAAGCTTGAGTGTTGGTCATACATAACCATCAATATGACACTGAACTTCCTACCGATGATAGTTCATTGGGACTTGGGGCTTTGTTATTGCAACGACAGCGAGAAAAACGTCTCCATTCAATAGCATATTATCTACTAACCGCCTCACCAGCTGAATCGAAAAGTCGTAGCTTTGAATTGGAATTCTTGGCAATTATTAACGCACTAAAACGATTCAGAGTTTATATTGAGACAATCAATTTCAATGTAGTAACTCATGAGTTTTGCAATGAATTGCAATTCTTTGACGCAAACATTAAACAAAAAACAGGCTAATCCGAGAATCACCCGTTAGGCATTGAACTTAGAAAACTTCAATTATACAATCCATTATAGAAGAGGGGCCGGAATGGCCCATGTTGACGCTTTAAGTAGAAATTCGATAGTCGTTGCTGCCAATGAAGAAGATGTTGACTATCGTTTGCAGATTGCTCGATCACAAGACGATGTAATTAAACAGTTGAAGGCGAAACTTCAAAGTACAACAATGAATGATTATGAACTGATCAACGAACTGTTATTTCATTAGCCAGATGGATTGAATCCTTTGTTATGTGTGCCCGCGGCCGTGGACGAAAATGTTATCAGGATGATCCATGAATTGATCAAGGAGGAGAAAAAATCTATTCGAAAGTCAGGTCAAGATACTGGTTTCCTGGAAGCCAAAACAAGATAGGGAAGTTCATACGCAATTGCATCCCATGTATTATGTATTCCATTACCGCTAGCGCCACAGAAAGCAATTTACATAGCATACCGAAGAAGCCATTGCCCTTTGATACTATCATGTAGATCATTTCGGACCGCTGCCATTACTTAAATAAAAAAGAAAGCATATTTTGGTTGTTGTCGACGCATTCAATAAATATGTGAAATTATATCCAATGAACAGTACCAGCACTAAAGAAGCAATAGCGGCTTTAAGCAAGTACTCTAATTATTACAGTAGACTGAGAAGGTTTATCTCGGACCGCGGTACTTGTTTCACCTTACTGGAATTTACTAGTTTCATAGGCAAAAACAACATACAACACATTCAAGTAGCAACCACGTTTCTTCAGGCGAATGGTCAGGTTGAACGAGTTAATAGGACACTTAAGAATATGCTACGGAAACTAACGATCAATTGATCATGCCGATCGGCCTTTAAAGTTGCCTGTTGTTGAATACGCAATCAATAATTTGACTCGTGCAACCACTGGTCACACTCCGAATCAAATACTTTTCTCAATTTATCAGCGAGTCTGTGGCGTTAGTGAATTAGAGGAGTACCTGGTGAATAAATTTAATACCGAACATATAAACCTAACTCAAACCAGAGAAGCCACTGTCAAAAATATTCAAAAATCTCAAATCTGCAACGCTGAGTATTTTGGTCAGCGCAAGAAGCCCGCTAAACAGTTATAAGAAACGTGGACACAACTCCTGGGCACAACAAAAAGTTCATTCCGAGGTTTCGCGGCCCATATGTTACTCATAAAGAACTGGGTAAGGACCCAGCAAACAGTTTAGTGAGCGTTCACTAAAAACAATAGTTACTCGACAATCAACAGACATATCCCTCATACGAAACCGAGCCTGCTCGTAAAACGATACGCAGCAATAATTTTGCTTAGGATGGCTGACGCAATAAATAATGCAAGCCATGTGCATGTGTCCTATGGCCTATGTGGCTCAGTAGTAGATTTTACATAGATTTTTCCCCTAGTTTGCTGGTCGCGGTATCCCAAACAAAATTTCAGTTCAATTCGACTGTGCTGTGAATTCGTCTGCGCTGAACAGTGTTCTTGTTTTATGTTCGTCTTTAGCAGCCTATATTGCTTTATTCTTCTAGTCTTTCATATTTATTCTACTTTGAGTAAATAATTTTAACTCATTTTCAATTCGTAAAAGCTAATATATTTGAAATTGTTAAAACTATCGTTAATAATTCATAAAAGTATCACTTTTAACGAGTATATAGGTGATATATACTCGCTAAAATCACTTTTTTTCTAACTCATTTACAAATCGTTAAAAATGATTCTTCTCGGATGGCCATTTTAGTAGGACCAATGAATCGTTTTCGATTCATTTGCGAGCTCGTTAACGACAAAAACATTCGCAAAATATGACTCTTTTATGAATTAATTACGATGCATTTGGTTTGCTGGGGGTCGATATGTAAGTAGGGATATACAGTATTGACAACAATCACAGCTTGCATACGATGGCATAGTAGAGCAGTGTCGATGGGGGAAAAATTGATGGAGGGAAGCCGAATAATTATCCATCATTTTATATATGTATAATAGAGATGTTTGGCATGCTGATGTTTGTCATCCCGTCACACTTACAGACGTCACACTTACAGAAATTTATTATTATTTTTATAGCTAATTATATTATATACTATAAGATTTACCTATCCAATAGATAATATGGCTATAATAAGGATATAATGATATAGCTAATTATTTATAGATTCACTGCTTAAGTATAAAAAATCGTAATTCAAAATAAATGATAGGCACATGTATATCAATAAATTAGTGAGCAGTTTTTATAGGGTCAGCTTCAATATACATGAAACCATTTGTTTTAATGTTTGTAAAAAGAAGCATCGTAAAAACGTCTTTCTGAGCCTGCAGAACGGTAACTGGTAAAAATTGAAAGCAGCTATTTTTCATCCATTAAATTTACAAATATTTTCGAAATAAAGCAGTTGAATTAAAAAAGTTGCGAAAAATGTCAACCTTTAACATGAGGATGTAGAGACAATTTTTCATTTACAATGCTTTCAAACTGTTTTGCGACTTTTACTTTTAATATTTTAAAGGGTTAACGTATATATTTAAGGCATACATATTAAAAATATTAAGTTTCAGATTTCCCACGACAAATAGTTTTATGTACTTTTCTTCTATTTCCTGATTCCTGCTTGTCATGAAATATTATGTAATTAGAAAGATGAAAACTATTTTACGCAGAATATGTATCAAAAAAGAGTTTAACGCAAGACAGGAATTCTGCAGTCCTTAGCTTAAAATTCTTAGCTCCATTTTTGTTGTTTCCACGATATTCGAATTTTCATTTTACCGATTTGGCACGTAATAAAAACTTTGCGCTTCCTATAAATAACTTCGCCGGTTAGATAACTTTTGTTCTTTTCATAAGCGCAGAGAATGTCAAGAAATGTTTGATGTTTAGTGAATAGAAGCACTTAATACTTTGTATTAATGTCCGAAGGCGAAAATAAAGTTGTTAACACTAAAAGACATTTCTTTGATATAATTTACTAAAAATATGAAACAAATTCACTTGAAACAACATTTTCGTTAAAACATATTACATTGTAAATTATGATAGACTTTGTAATACCTAAATCAATCAACATAAACTTAAAACCTTAAATCATTCAAAGTATGAATTTTTTCAGTCTTTTTTTTTCAGTTAAACTTTCTTATGGCAAGCTCTCGCAAAAACTGAGATTCTATTTCATAAGAATGAAACTTTTAATCACTACACGCAAATATTAGCGGACCTTACATGAACATGTTTAAACTTAGTTGATTTACAGTTCTCCAAGCATGAGATTTCCCTTTTTGGCGTAGAAAAAATGCAGCTAAGACTTTTAAACTAAGAAAAAGTGCTACATTCTGGAGATGTGATAATAATATTAGGCGATTTGTTTATAAACATGCTTCGGAAAAAAAAACTGTTGGCAGGTTACAAAAACAGAGTTTAATGCGCTCTATTACATCATGAAATTAACCCAAAAACTGCATTCTGGGGGTTATGACTTTTTTCTTAGCACGGCAAAATTCATTTCTAAAAACCCAGTAAAATTGTATTTTCATACTCATATCCCAAATATATAATCCTTACGTGCTGTTCTTTATGTGAGCAATACAACTATAGAAAGTAACTTTCACATACAAATACCACAACGGCAATATGTCTGTTCCCGTACTTGAATCTATTATAATATATTAAAATAGATTCGCAGCAAGTCGTTTTCGTACTTTTGCTGCAAGCCAAATGTAAGCCAAATTTTGCAGCAAAAAGAAGCCGCTGCCAAATTCTGTTACTGCTGCAGTTTGCTGAAGTACGGGAACAGACCTAATATTGAATGAACCGATCGAAATTTTCTTCAACTCTAAAGCCATTCGTAAGCCGATCGATCACGGCTTATTTTTCATCTGTTAAAGCGAGACGATGCTAGGATTTTAGCAGGGAACGAAAAGAGACCCTTGTGTCTGTCTAAATACACATTTGGCCAAAACGGCCAGTGGCTCGCAAATAAGAATTTGCAAGCCGGAAAATTTCGGCTTATGAATGGGAATTTTCACGTTATCGTATTATACAGAAGATGGTATATGATCTTTAATTATTTGAAATTTCATGTACATGTTTAAGATGCATACATGTTTTGTAAAATCTGAAGTAGGTCGATATTTTCGAAAGGGAAGCCGGAAGGAATCGGGTTGTATGGACGCTTCGCTACTGAGAGGCAGGTAGATTGAGGAGATGGCAGGCTAACCCTTAAACCAATCAAAATTTTACAAAACACAAAATACAAGACACAATACAATCATCGAAGACGATACATAATACCAGGACGAAGAACAGTTAGATGAAGATAAATGGGTCGCTGAGTATCTGGATGATATGGATTACTAAAGCACAGCCACTGTCGACACCGTAACTGAAACGGAGGACTCCCCGATCGAGGTTGACCGTTTTTCAGGTTGGCCGAGTTTTAAGGAAATACTAAAACTAAGAGCAAAAATGGCCAATGAGAACCGATCTTCAACTAAACGTAAGAATGACATCGGGCAAGGAAACCACACTTTAGACGGACGCACGATAGGAAGGAGAAAAGTGAGTTGCGGTGGAAGACAAAGGTGGCAGTCTTCTGACAACCGGCCACTAAAATAGATGTTGATCGGCATAACCGTGTATTATTGAGGATCCTATTGTGAATAGTTTTAAAAACAATTTAAATCCGCTAGCTTTGCAGATGTGCGCCGCAATTTTTGTGTGCTATTTACAATTCCGCGAGCCAGAAGATCTTATTTTTCACCACGAAGCCGTAATGCGATTAGACTTTGGAAAATTGCGAATCAAACCATTGCAGATGAATGAGAAATCGCACGAAAGCTGTGCCCCGTTAGTACCCAATGGGAAAAGTAATCCATAAACATACTCTCCATAAGCATTCCGTATAGTGCATGGAAGCCTTACAGATCCATACCCGGTTAATTTCTTTTTAGCATTGGATATCCTGAGCCTGCAGGGTACTCGTATATACAAGGGGAACTTTTAGCTTTCAGCTTCATTGCTTTATAAAAAGAACTTTTTGGAAAATCCGACATTGTATTCTTGCATTCCCGTCATATATATGGATTGCAAATTGAAGCTTTGACCGGCGGCCCATCATACCTCTACATGACCCGGAATATGTAGATACTGCTTGCTGAGTGATTGCGACACTCAATGGAAATTTCAATAACGTATTCTCACATTACACGCTATTTGGTCGAGTTTGTACTGCTGCTTGGACCGGCGACCAAGCTTGCCCCTGCATGACTGTTAATGAATAGTATCCTATATATTTTACTTGCCTATGATGATTTGAAATTATCCGAAATTTTCTTCTTTCCATTTTATATAGCAAACATAGCCCAAGCCGATGTATACTCAAAAGCTATTTTCCCCTTATTTTTGAAAGTAATGTGCATAGGTTAATGATGGACTTTTTGGAAAACAATTTTCAAGTGTTATATTTGCATTGCTGTTTCATATCTGGATTGTTACATATCTGCATTGCTGTATTATTACATCTGCCGATTCCCGTTGGATATGGCCCGACTTCGTGTTTCACAAACACATCGTCGAGCTTATCGTACAGGTCAACAACGTGATAGTCTTCGTCACGCAAGAAAAAATGCTTTTTTATATGACATAGTGCTCAATGAAGCTAATGGACTCGAGTGCAATCCATCCAGCAAATAGTTTAGCAGAAAATAGAGCAGCAATGCTGTGCAAATAATTTCAATTCCGCTCAATAAAGCAAATACCTTGCTGTCACATGAATTACATTCATTTCAATGTAATGAAAATATTTTTCATTTTTAATTTTTGTACATTTGTTGAACTAAATTCATTTTGTTCTTAATAAAAAAACTGCATTTGATTCAGTTAATAAGTTAAAACAACGTTTATTGATTCTGAGGCGGTAAAAAGTTCGACGGGTTAGCTATTGGGTTGAGTCATAAGTAATTGCCGATTTTGTGCTATAAATTTATTTCATTATAAAAATTACAAATTCATAAACTTATCTATAATATATTCACCATTATTACTTATTACTTGTTGCCATCTATCAGGCAATGTGTCAATCCCCTCCTCGTAGAATATTCTTGGCTTCGTTGCAAAAAAGGAGTCGACGTGTTGAAGTACCTGGTCATCATTGTTAAAAGTTTTTCCGTTAAGGGAATTCTGAAGCGACCGAAAAAGATGAAAATCGGTTGGAACAAGGTTGGGTGCATATAGCGGGTGAGGTAAAACGAACCAGCCTAGCTCCAATATTTTTTCCTGGGTGATCCTAGCGGTGTGGGGCCTGACATTGTCGTGGAGTAACGCAACTTGCCGTCGATTAATCAACGCTGGACGCATGCTAATAAGTTTTTGTTGCACATGTTGCAGCTGTTGAACACACACGTTTGCTGTAACTGTTTCGTTGCTATTCATCAGCTCGTAGTGAATGATACCCTGGCGATCCCACCATACACACAAAAAATTTTTTTTGCCATGAATACTAGCTTTAGGATCAGGTTCCAGCCACTGCCTTTTCCTAACGAAATTTTCATAGAATATCCACTTTTCATCGCCTGTAACAACATTGGCCAAGAAAGGCTCATTTGTTTGGCGTGAGAGAAGACTTGTGGCAATCGACATTCTGTTCGCATTGTGAGATTGTGTGGCACCCAGACTCCAAGTTTACAAACTTTCCCTAGCTTTTCAAGGTGCCGGCGCACAGGTGATTGAGATGTATCCAGCTTCTCTGCTAATTTTTGCGTTGTTTGGCGAGGGTTTTGTTCTAAGGAAATTTTCAATTGGTTATCTTCAAAATCAAAAGATCGACCCGGCCTTGGATCATCCTGAAGCGTCATATCTCCGGAACGGAATTTAGTGAACCAATTCCTCACTGTTCTTTCACTTATTACTACACTACCATAAACACTGAATATTTTTTCAGCTGCTGCCCTAGCTTTGTTTCCGAGCTTAAACTCCCAGAACATAATATGTCTAAAATGCACTGACAAATTTTCCATTTCTAACACCTGTATTCTTCACAAAAATTTATGTGCGCACTGTCAGTTTTCTAAATTAAGAATGACTAACCCATACCTGTCATTTAAAAGCAAAACGATCACCCCACTACAATTAATAAGGAATTCAGAGAAATTTCAATTGCCCTCTACCTGCATCTGCAGTTATTTATGACTCAACCCAATAGTATATATGTAGCGAATAAGACAGTTCAACCAAGATGTTTGTTAATAATATGTAGTGATTCGCTTGTAGTTTTACACGTTATTGAAATAGTCTAAGGATATGATTTTGTACCACTCGTCTAAAATACATTCGTGAAGATCTTATGCTCAAAGTTGTCTGTAAATACTTATTTCCCCTAAATTTTTGATCATACTAACTAATGAAAATCGATATTTATTTTGTACTCGTAGGTGTTTCATTTTCATTAAATTCTTCTTAATGCGTCTTTAGTCAAATTTAATATTCTCATTGTAAAATTTTCTTCTAAATCAATCGATTCTTGTTTCATTTGACCGTAAAAATACGGGCCTTCAAAAAATATCCAAATGTAATTATTTACCTATGATAATGAACCTACACGTTTCCAACATAATGACAGCATGTTTATCATGAAGAAATCGTGAGAATTGGCCACAGTCACTCCAATATGTACTGTGAGGATAAATGTCATTGCATGTAAAATTTAACAAAAAAGACTATTGGATTTCCAGAAAGAAAATCAAAAACCTTCAAGCATAGAAGCTTAAAGCTAGATACGAACACAAATCTGGCGAAATAACAGTCAAATGCAAAAGATAAGATTCCTACGACTGTGAAAACGAATTGACCACTCTCGAGCAAAACCACGGATAGCTGTCACATGTACGAAACAACGTACGACACTGGCATCCAATTTGAATTCCTGCAGATCCTACAATCGTTGAAGCCCATTTTCATATTCTTGCATGTAGAATTCTCGAGTGTTTTTCTTTTCGTCAAGCTTGACATGAATTTATAGCGGAGTGAAGAGTGTTTTCATTTTAGTACTTTTTTGTGAAACATTTTTTTTTATTTAAGTAAATAAAGCTTATAATATATTTTTTATTCTGGACATTAGTTTAGTTAGCTTTTATTTTTGCTATATTTTAACACATTAAAATAAATTTGCATACATTTAGCCATTTAAAATTGTTTGGCTATCGAATATCCTACTGGAGCAACCGATTATCACATATTAAGCAATTTTGATAAGAGTGAGCTACTGTGAGTAAATATTTTGGCTTTCATTGTGTAAATCATAAGAACAAACAAGTTTCTTTCTAAATATATTTTGCGCCCAACGTGGGCAATTTTTTTTGGTAAAATTTTAATATCACTACGCTTTGTTTTCCCTGATTAATTAAAGAACGTTAGTGGAAAGAGGACATTAAACTAGTCTTTTAAAACTGCTGAAGTATGATTTAAACATATAAACAAATTATTTGTGACTCAATTTTATTTGATAAATATTTCAAACCCAGTTACATTTGCATATTACTACCCTACAAGAAATTAAAACACGTGAACTATGGTTTTCTTCACTTTTTTACTGCCAGTACGCACCGAAACGACTACATACTTACATAAAAAAATGTCCTGACAAGAGATAAGAAAGTAATGGAACTAAAAGAAGAAGTCAAACTGGGCACAAGCAGACAGCGAAACGTAAGTACATCAGTCGTATAATAAAAATGAAAAGAGGACTTGTCAAGAAAAGTAGACATAAATTGTACTTTCCGGAGAGAAAAAAACTGAGAAAAAGAAAGGTAAAAAGGACACATCTAGCAAGAGGGAGAGTGAACTCCAACATGGACTGTAGGTACAGTCGATCCAGTAAATTACATGGAATTTTTATATTACATACAAGTAACAGAATCTCAAAAGTCCTGAGGGATACCGATGCCATTGTATCGTTTATACAAATATGTTGTATCGTACAGTGCATACAGAATTCTGCCTTACTATCGGAAAAGAACACGAACTGAAATTTCCATCTTGACATTTCGGCAGAAGGCGAGAGGACGCACGCTATAGCACCGATGGTAACTGTAGAAACGGCAAAGATGGTGATATGCAACTGAAACATATTATATGGAAAGTATAGTGAAAGGGTATTGTATTCATGCTTGAACTTTTCTTCATTCTATTACCATATGAAGCGGATACATGCAATGAGCCCGAAGTGAAAGGGCATTTTCTTAGATATTGGTGACATGTTGAAAATTCCTAGTTTCTATTCGACAACAATCCAGTGCCAATGGGAATGAAGTGAAATATAAAATCAGGATGTTTATATTTACCGTGAAAATTCTATTTGAAATTTGTTGAAAGTCAAGTAACAGTAAATGTTGTTTGAATATTCTTCTGAGAGTCAAGGAATTCATTGAAGAAACGAGTTTCATTTTCTGTTTTTTATAAGAAAGTGTATTGTAAGTCAATACTTCTATATACAGCGGTTCAATTTATTTGAGTAATGTGAGCTTAAAATACACATATATTAACAGCTATAAATAGAAATTATTTTGATGTATTTGATGAAAATTCCTAAATAGTTTTTGTCTTTGCTATTAAGAACCTTAATCGTTTTTTGTTCAGCTATAAATATTTATATTGCGTTTTAATGAGCGAAAAAATAATTACAGTACTGTGAAGAAATTTGAAAGCACCCAATTTTGTTCAAAATAGTTGAAGTGATTGCCAACTAGTTTGGCTCACCTCCACTTAATATGTCTTTATGCAATGTCCGTAATTTTCCACAATATAATTCTTATTTAGTTTAAAGTTGTATGGATTAAGTCTTTTTAGATATTTATTTTTTTGTAGTTCATTTACTTTTCGCTTTGTTGTGTCAACTGTTAATTGAAATCTGTTTAGCTTTCACAAAAAGTTCGCTAATATCACTTTATGCTTTGTTTACCTTTTTAGTTTGCTTACTTATAACGTGTGTTTTTATCATTTACATAACAACGTTAGGCAAATTCCTGCTGGATTGACTTGTAAAAAAAAACTTTTGGATTAGTGTTACATTAATATTTTAATAGCATTAACTTGTAAAAAAAAACTATTATGAAATCAGAAACTGGAGTGAACTTCTCAAAGAACGAAATGTTATGTTTGAAGCGGCGAAAAGAGTATTACTGCAAATCCAGATTATTCTCTCAGCATCTCTGACCACAGGAAAATTAGCAAGCTCTTCACCAAACTGAAGGTATAGTACCACAAGTATCACCTTCTTGAGAAAAAAGTTCAGAACGTTACAATCCGAGTTACGTTCAACAGTTAAATGCCAGAAAAAGTTAAAGAAAACTGGAACTGTTTTTATTGTGACCGATAGACACTGAAGAAGGGGGCAGATTACCCAAAAATAAAATAAATAAAATATGTCTAGCTTCAAAAGGAAAAAATCGGTTTGATTTTATATTTTATTAAAAAACTAGAACATCAGGGCTGTCATCCTATCAAAGCTTTCTTACTCAAAATCAGGTATGGTATCTCAAAGCTTTTGAAAGTGATCACACACAGAAGTGAAATGAAAAGGAAATATACAACGTGCAGCCCATCTGATCTGCAAAGCTGAGGCAGTGAAGAGAAATATAAATGGGTGAACTCTCTCCATTTGGGAAAAAAACCAATTTGACCTTAAAATTGCGCGTCCATTTACACCAGAGGTGTCCAAACTACGGCCCGCGGGCCAAACCCGGCCCGGCAGGCGATTTTATCTGGCAAGCCAAGGATTTTGAAAAATTTCGTAAAATATAAATGTAGCGTGGCGCGTCGGTATTAGATCTCGCGCAGATGAAGAGTGCGTTCGGTTAGAATGAGCACGGTATCACCAATGCCTCCTAGAAGTACGGGCCGTCAGGCTACGTAATCGTTTTAGCTATGACGTCAATTTAGCCGTGAATTTTGACATTTCCACGAGGCAGTGCCGACAGACACGGAGATTTCACTTGCGGTTTTTAAGCTAAAATATGAATAAAACGTTAGTTTTTTGTGCGTGGACGCGTTGTAGAAATAAAATTTAGTCTTAACTTGCATTTTGTGTCAATCAATTGTATCGACAGTGAATCGACACAAAACGTCACATAACCTAACACCAGCCGATAAACATTTCGTAGCGAATTTTCCCAATAATACCGCACGCACCGCATTAATTTGTGTTTTAGCTGTTCACTAGCACTGTTCCGCGGACCTCACTTTGTTTTCACTTCACTCACTTCAACACAACCTGTACAATTTACGATTTCCCGCGGACGTCCCATAAGACTACGTGTGTTTTTCGCGACACTTTGACAGTATAGTGTGACGTCATTATTCTGCATTACGGCCCGTACTTCTAGGAGGCATTGGTATCACGCTCAAAAAAGTACAGTCTGGTATTCAAGTTTTTTCTGTATTCTGCGATACGACTCGGCCGCTCGACTACATGAATGATTTTGTACTCTGACTGTACGTAGGCGGCGCGGAGCGGCAGACTGCACTCAACTGCAGTGCCTGCAAAGCTACGATATTGTCCATGAGAAGCCAAAAATTCGTCGGCCGCGGAGCTTATTTACATTCTTTACAGTTGATATATTGTAAATTGGTATGTTTAGATTTATATTTAATATATTATAACTTAATTATTATGTTAATATTATTTTTTAAAGTTGAACATGGAAACAAAAAGAAGAAAAGGAGATGACGAGTGCCGCGTTTTTAAAGAAGAATGGGGATTGAAATATTTCTTTGTGCAGTCGCAGTCAAAGAATGGCAAAGCTATTTGTGTAATTTGCAATGACACTGTTGCTGTAATGAAGGAATACAATTTACGTCGACATTATGAAACAAAACATGCTTCAGCTTACTCACAATTTAAGGACAAGCAGCGTACTGAAAAATTTGAAAAAATAAGTCGTAGTTTGTTTTCTCAGCAAAATTTATTTAGGAAGGCAAACTCGGAAAATGAATCATTGACTTTAGTTAGTATGAAAGTTGCTTATTTGTTGGCGAAAAAAGGGAAACCCTTTATGGATAGAAACATCGTTAAAGAGTGTATGATGGAAGCTGTTGGGGTATTATGTCCGGAAAAGGTGAAACTTTTCAAAACGATAAGTCTTTCCCGCAATACTGTTGCTCGTCGAATTGACGATATTGGCTATAATATACTCCACCAGATTTCTGGGAAAGCACAGTGTTTCACTCACTATTCTATCGCGATGGATGAATCGACTGACGTTAGTGACACCTCACAACTTTTAGTATTTGTTCGTGGAGTTGACGACGATCTTAATGTCACCCAAGAATTAGCATCGGTTAACAGCATGCATGGCACTACAACTGGAGCAGATATTTTTAAGGAACTACAACAGAGCTTGACCAAATATAACTTGGACTGGAATCGACTCCAAGGTGTGACAATTGACGGAGGAAGAAACATGTCTGGTGCAAATATTGGGGTGGTTGGGCTAATAAGAAAAGCTTGTGAAAGCGCAGGAGCAACAGTACCAATTTTTCTGCTCTGTATCATCCACCAACAAGCCCTATGTGTAAAACATGTCGACATGAGCTGCGTTTTGAAACCAGTTGTTTCTGTCGTAAACTTTATTCGATCACGTGCACTCAATTATCGCCAATTTCGATCTTTCCTGCAGATGTCGTGACACACGTAAATAACTTGAATTTAAAGGTCCAAGGTAAAAACAACTTAATTTGTGATTTATTCGAGCAAATCAAAGCATTCAGAGCCAAGCTGATATTGCTCGAAAGTCATATGAATGAATGTAATTTTTCCCATTTCACGTGCTGCGAAAAATTTAGTACAGAAACTGACGAAAGATTTCCCACCATATTTGCAGTAAAAGTAATCGCGGATTTAAAACTAGAATTTCAAAAGCGTTTTTCTGATCTTCACATAAATTCAAGGGAAATTCGGCTGTTTCAAAATCCATATGACTGCAACGTTGGCGACGTTTCAAGTCAGTTTCAAATGGAAATAATTGATCTTCAAGCTAGCGATCAAATCAAGAACAAATACAAGGAAGGAAACTTGATCGATTTTTACAAATTTTTGGACGCAAAAGAGTTTCCAAATTTAAAGCAATTGGCTGGTAAATTTATTAAAATTAAAGTAAATTTATCGGATGATAATTTGCAATCATTGCTAATAATTGGTGTTTCCGATTTGAATCCCAACTTTGAAGAAACTCTCCAGGAAAAAACCCAGTTCCACCATTCCCATTAAAAATTGCATGAAATAATTTTATGATAATATAATTTAGACATGTTTATTTAGTATTGTTATATCTGTAATTGACTATGAAAAAATAAAATTCAATGCTGCTTTACTTGTAATAAGGTTTTTTAATTCACATATTTACGATACTTGGCCCCCGATAATGAATTTAAATACCAAACTGGCCCTCGCAGCAAAAAGTTTGGACGCCTCTGATTTACACAATGCATTATTTATAAAACAACATAAGAGTGTATTCGTATTTTTACGAGTAGTGGACGAAAAATTTCTCAAAACACATAACTGCGAAGTGTTCGAAAGGGGTGGCGAACTTCTATGTAGAATTTTGCAGTTGAATTTGGTAAACCACAATGCAGCGAAAATGTCGCTGTCAATGCAACCAAGGCATCAACCTAATTCATTTTTTTTTTTCCTAATTCATTTTTTTGTTGTTGTACGAGGATTAGGCTGGCTTATCACAATACATATCAGCCATCGCTTATCTATTCCACCAGACCATTCAACCTAATTCAAGCAGACTTAATTGAACCTAGTGGTGATGCCAACCTGCGGTAGGTATCACCGCTAGCGAAACGAAAAAATTAGAAATTTGGCAAATTCTGACGCTTCGAAAATTTCGGCCGGCGGCATTGTGCGCACTACCATACAAAACAGTGCATTCTAATTTTTTGACAGCGGCTTTTCTCCGCCCAGTGCGAAAAATCGCTGTATTGTGATTCAGGCAAATTTCGACACTCTGCCACCAACTGTCATGCTCAGGCTCGTTGCGTCAAATGCGACAAAGTCCGCCAGTTTTCATATTGTAAAAAGTCGAGGAAAGAAAAAGCAAAGTGTGTTAACTGCGGAGATGAAGATCCTGCGGGCTATGGGGATTGTCGACGCAACTTAAAGAACATGAGGAAACCATTTGCATAAGCAGCAAGTGAAAATCTAAATCCACCCCCTAAAATCCCTGCCACCACCACAGCCAAATCTCCATCCAGCTCACCAGCCACCAATCCCACCCATCTCCAAACACATGGATTAGTTCCTCACCATTATGCAAGAACAACTACATACAATAATGAAACAGATGATAGCGAAAATGATTCCAAGTATTATTGTATGTTCACAAAATAAATCATATTTTACCCTATCAGTACCAGAAATAACGAGAAACGTGAAGAAATATACTCTCAAACTATCTTGTATATGTATCTTATAGAATGGAAAATTTCCATAGAGCATAGGTAGGTAGGTAGGTAGGTTGAAGTGGCTGCCTGACGACCGACACACATAGGCACAAGAGAGGTCCGTTGTGATGCCACAATAATTTTCTGATTCTCTCCTACTCACTGAACTCGGGAAAGCCGGGCACTGGCACATGAGATGGAGGACAGATTTCTTCTCGTCCTCAGAGGCACAACTCCAACAGATGTTACTAAACCTTGCAACCAATCGTTGCGCATCACCCACAGTGCAACGCAGAGCACTTCGAGTTAAGCCTAAAAGCTGCCTGGTGCAATGCGCATCCATAGATACCCAGGACTGCCTTGTCACCACACAGTATGATTCAACTTCCCAGGACTTCCTAGCGTCCTCAAGATATATTTGCCTGATGGCCAGTTTATCGATGTCTTTGGTATACCTATTGAGAAGTAGCAAGAGACCTCCGGTAACAAGATACCAAGCCTTGCTAGTTCATCGGTTTCACAGTTGCCCTGAAAACTCTGATGTCCAGGTATCCAAATCAATTGAACAACCAAATGTCTCGCTATCTCCCTAAGAGATGCACGGCATTCAGCAACAATCATGGACACTGTACATGGATCAGCAAGGGACTTAATAGCTGCTTTGCTATCTGTAAAAATACTGATATTAGCCCCAAATATTTGATTACAGAGAAGCCAGTCAATAGCCTGTAAAATAGCTGCAACCTCCGGCTCAAAGGCACTACAGTAGTCTGGTAGACGGAAAGACAGCTTGAGATTCAGCTCATCTTAGTATACACCACTCCCGACTCTATTGCTAAGCTTTGAGCCGATCGTATATACATGAATAAGCCTACTATCGAGTATGACACCATCACGCCACTCACCCCTACTAGAAATGCGAGTTGTGAGCTCCAAATCCAGTAGTTTTTGCGGAGCGATGTTGTCAATACCGGGAACTACCTCGGCCAAAATCCTCGCATGGCCGAACTCTGTTCTATTCCATCCCGAGATACAATTCAGTCTTACAGCAGCAAGATTAGTTTGCTGTAAGATCAGCAGATTGATTGTAGCCAATGAAGCAACACGAAAAGGGCCTTAGTATGAGTGGAGCACTCCATACTTTTTCAAGCTGTCGTTTGCCAGTAGCCATAGGAGCCACCTGCCACCAGAATGCCACCCTAAACAATAGAATTGACTCAACCACAGCGGTGTAAAGCCAAGGAACAGTACGAAGCTGTAATCCCCAATTCATTTCTATGACCTTTACAGCAGTAAAGTGCGTTGAAAGCCTTCCGCGCTCTTTCTGCCATATTGTAGTTCCGTAGTAACCTTGAGTTGAGTATTAGCCCTAAATATTTGACCCTCTGGCTCAGGATAATGGAGACCCCGTTTAATTTAGGTAATTTATTAATTTTGTACTCCCTTGTAAACAATACTAGCTCCGTTTTGCTGGGATTTTGCTGGGAGAGAGTGATTTTGCCTCACTGATAGCGTAAATAAATACTTTTTCGACACTGCAACAGCTATGTCGTCCACATAAGCAACCACTTTGAAGCCGGCATAGTCCAGCCTCATTAGGAGAGTATTCACCGTGATGTTCCACAGCAGAGGAGAGAGGACTCATCCCCAAGGTGTGCCCATACTGACCCCTCGTCTGACGCGAGCATTCCCTAGAGAAGAGATTACCACTCTATTCTTGAGAAGCTGCACGATAATATGGTAACAATGGTAATCAATGATCCTTTCCAAAATCTTAAGCAGGACAGAGTTAAAACTTATTGGACGATAGTCCTTTGGCTTAATATGCGAAACTTTTCCTGCTTTAGGGCTAAACACAACACCTAGTTTCTCGCTAGCCTGTGAGAACATATGGGAAGCGTAGGCAAACGTTATAAATCTCTGAGCCGTGGTACTTCCATGGACTGCTAAATATCAAGACCCGGGGATTTCAACGGTTCTAAAGAGCTAATTTAATATTCTGAACGGCAGCGTTGAACTGTAGGCTTGCTCTGTTTGGTGCACCACTTCCAGAGGGCAATAATTGCCTAGAAAATGTGCGTCCACAAGAACGTTTAGAGTATCTGCGCTCGAACTAGTCCAAATGCTTTCAGGGTTCATAATGTACCCCATAGCCTTCAGTGTTGTGCTTAAGACCTTTGGAAGGTGATTTGCCTCGCCAAGACTTTCTACGTTTTTACAGTAAGATCTCCAAGAGGCCCTCTTTGCCTTTCGTACGGCATACTTAAAAGCTTTAAGCTTCATTTTATACAGCGATCAGTCATTAGATTTTTTGAGCTATTAAACTCCCTCCTTCCCTCTCTTCGCAGGGTTTTGATCTTCATATTCCACCAGGGAGGCTTGGGACTCCCGCTGGCTATGGGTGGCTTAGATGCTGCCCTAGACACAGAGTTGAGAGAACTAATAAGGGTATTAACCGCGTGATCCAATTCATGGTAGCAGTCAATGCTCATAGAAGAAGTTTGAAGTGAGGGTCGAACCAGAGAATTAAATAACTTAGAGTCCATTTCCTTTCTGTTAATATAGGCTGCCTGCTCAGGAGAGCTGCGGCCAGCCACGTTGAACGATATGTATCTCTCTAGTCACGGAAGAGATGCGAGTGCCGCCCACTGATCAGGACAACGTCAAGCACCAGCCTGCGGTTTGAGGTGAGCTAACAATATTGGCGATGAAAAGGTCGTGGGCAAGGATGAAATCAAAAAGTTCCTCACCTTGGCCATTCATGTTGGAGCTACCCCATACTTCATTATGAGCCTTGATAATGTCGCAGGGAGTGCTAATGCCATGATCATGTGTCATGTAGCAAGAAACAAACCAGCATGATCTTTGATCGCTTTCCACTGCAACAGCCATGTTATCCTTGTCACAGAAATTATGTAGCACAAGGACATTTATGGTTTTCCTGGCAAGAATACAGGCACATGGCTTATGTAAGCCATCAGGTGCAATTAGTCTGTGTCCATTGGTGCGTAACCCGCAAACCCGGTTGCTAGCAACCCAGGGTTCTTGAATAAGGATTAATTTCTTCTCTGTCATAGACAAGCGTAGCAGCAGGGCAGCTGACGCCACTTTGGAATGGTGAAGATTCACTTGATTAGGGTTAGGTTAAGGTCCCTTGGGCAAAGAAGTCGCCCCAGTCTCCTGCTCCGCATCTAGAGTCATCACGTCCAGGCAGCCACCCAACTTGGAGGTAGTTCCAACGGTAACCCCATCGGAAAAGATGGATTCCACGTTCGATACCTCCTCATATGTCTCCCTCAGACAGCCATCAAACCCCTTTCACGTGGCTTTCTTGCAGTTTGCCGCCCACTTATTTTGGGTCAGGCTTGACGGGTATCGGATCTCCTGAAACAGAGCTTTTGGCTTGTCGCTTTGGTAGATACGTAGAGCAAATTTTTCGACCCCGGGCCTGATAATGCCCTTTCGTGCTTCCAATAGCGGCAGTGCCTCTTCATTAATGATGAAGAGGGCTTCCTGCCGATTATCTACCGGCTCACCAATCTTCGCAACCCTCCAACCATTCGTAGGAAAATCAGTGTTGAAGAGCCTAACTATATCCAGGACTTCCACTGGATCCGAATGGAAACACGGAATCTATGTCCTGCATCTTGGCCGACTGGGGATCTCATCCTTGGGCCCCACCTTAATACTGGCGCCTGGCCAGAGCCCCCCCGGCTCGGAGATTGCCTTCTTGTAGAAATCGGCCGATCGTTGGTCTCCACACGCAATTCCCTTGTACCAGCCTGCGTCGGTCCGAAATGCTACGACCACCAGCCCAAGTGCAACAAACGAGTCGTTAGACAAAGAGAAGTTCGCGGACGAAAGCGGTCGTGAAGAGAGTCTAGATAATTTAGCGCTACCCAGGATGCACCGCGAGGAGGCGATTTAGTTACATCCCTAGAGCATTTGTAAACGTTGATAAAATCTTCAAGAAGTCAAGAAACAAACAGATTTTCATTGGATGAGAAAAATCGAGAATAGTTTAGAAGCATGCAATAATAGGTCTGTTCCCGTACTTGAATCTATTATAATAGTAGGGGAGCCCGGGATGCTGAATTTGCAGTTACTAAAGCGTCATGGGGACCTATTGGATTGTGAAGATTAGGTTCTAAAATGAAAAAAAGTTTATGTCAAGTTTTCCATTTTAGTGAGGGGGGAAAGCGTGTAAAAATGTTCAAAAACGTAAAAAAAAACAGTTACATGGAAATACTCGAGCGCGTCAGAAATTCATAGTGTATACGCGCTTTATCTTTCTGATAGCCGATAGATATTTATCTGACGATTAACTGGTGGGGGGTGGCCGTAAAAAGAGGTAAAAAAACACAAACAAAAAAAGTTATTCGAGCGTGTCAGATATTCAGAGGGAATGTTAAGTGAACTCAAAAAAGTGTCCTATTTAAATGACTGACGATTTGGACGTGACCAAAAGTCATGACTGATTTTTGAAAATGTAAAAAAAAAATGTTACCTTGAAATACTCGAGCGCATCAGAGTTTTATACAGAGGGTTCAACTTGATGTCTTAGTTGTCCTAAATGATAATCTGACCATTATATGGAGGGATATTGTTAATCTGACAATTTGAAAAAAAAAATTCGTTTCTTCTTTTTATTACTGGATGAAATAACTGGATGAAATATATATATATATATATATATATATATATATATATATATATATATATATATATATATATATATATATATATATATATATATATATATATATATATATATATATATATATATATATATATATATATATATATATATATATATATATATATATATATATATATGTATATACACATATATATATATATATATATATATATATATATATATATATATATATATATATATTTATATATTTATATATATATATATATCGTTTAAAGATGTTACATCCGAAATTACGACCGTAGCATAAGCGTTGCTAGATTTTCTTCGAACACGTTTCACTTTAAGATATTGCAAGATATTCATACATTTTTTTAATGTTTCATGTGTAAACTTTTTAGTTTTTTCACAAAATACACATTTCACACTTACATCACTCATTATTAATTCACAAAATTATTTAAAAAAAACCCAACAAACAAACCAAAGCGTCTGGTCCAATGAAATCCGACATAAAAAAGGCCAAACTTCGGCAAAATTAGGGGAAAGCTGAATTTTGGTGTGAACCTTGGCACTGGCGTATTCAATAAAATGTCAAAAGTGCCCATCGATCCGAATGCTGCGTTACTTTTTATACGGGGTCAAAGGTCATCTTTCCTGAATATCTCAGCAACGGTCACGTCTTCAGAAAACAATGTATGACGAATTTGTAGCTTAACAAATTTCCAACAAAATATATCTGCTAACTATTTCTTGTAACTATAACCGTTTTGGAGATATATTGATCTAAACATTTGCTACTAACAGCATCTTCTTTCTCAACGGAATGTTGATATCCGATTTTCACTACGACTTGGAATGTTTGTGAGTTTGTAAGAGGCGCAAAAAAAACATGCAAACAAACTTATCTACCACACTCCAGGGTAGATGGAAAAGTGTGCTCCGAAAAGTTATCCCCCCCTTTCCACAAAATGGTATCCCTCAGCTTCCATCTGAAATATTCAGAAATGAGCTCGTTGCCTGCTTGTGGCCCACTGTTAAACAAGATAAGATCAGTTTTTATCCTGCAATTTTTTTCATTTATTGATGATTTTAGCTACATCGCCCCATGAAAACCGTCAGATTATATGTGTTTCGTAATCCTGATAGGATTTCCTTCAAAATAAAAAAAAATTAATCGCGCTCGAGTATTTCGAGGTGAGGGTTTTTTTTTACAACTTTGTGACTCGCCTATTTCCTAAAGCCACGCTCAAATTGTCAGATTATTGAAATATACTCTTTTCTGGATGTACTTAACTTACCTTGTCTTAATCTGACGCGCTCGAGTTTTTCTGAGGATCAATTTTTTTTTACTAATCTGACGGGCTTCCCTCAACGCACCCCACTATATTAAGGGTTCATATATGGTAGGGTACATTACAGGGGTGCAAGGCTTCTCCCCATATGATTTTCTGACGCGCTCGAGTAACGCGAGAAATCCCCGCTTGGGCTCCCCTACTATAATATATTAAAATAGATTCGCAGCAAGTCGTTTTCGTACTTTTGCTGCAAGCCAAATGCAAGCCAAATTTTGCAGCAAAAAGAAGCCAGCGGCCAAATTCTGTTACTACTGCAGTTTGCTGAAGTACGGGAACAGACCTAATAATTTACCAGTCTATGCAGCGAGTCTTGCGAAACGAATCTATCAAACAGGGAATCAAGTATTTCCTGGCGCGTTAATTTGAAAGCGCGTCACTTATATTGTGAGTGATATATTATTAGTAGTGCGATAAATAAAGTGTGTTGCAATTTAGTTACAACAGTTTTTGATTGAATAAAAGTGTAATTAGTTGTATAAAAAAACGAACTGTTTTATTTCGTGAATGGGAAGAATATCGAATCAACGAATATTGTTTTTGAAAAACACAACAGTATGTTCACTGGCCAAATTTCAAGAAACATTCCACCAACACACACCCTGATTGCAAATGCAAATTCCTTACTGTCCAAAAATGGAACATTCTCCAGATACCCACCTATATCCCATACAGGAATGAAAGAATGACTGGGAGAGGAAGAGAAGCTGCGATCCTCGTGGGAAGAAACATCACTCATCATCTTGTCCCTATCCTCAGCCTCAGGGGAAGGTAATCGACTACTATGAAAGTGCGAACGAGCTTTTTCGAAATCATATTGGTTTCAGCATACTGACCACCAAGATCACAAGAGTTTATTGAAGACCTTCGTGTACATCTCGATCATGATGGCACAGTTTTCCTTGCGGGTGACCTCAATGCCTACAAAAGCCATTGGGGAACTGTGAGAAGTAACAAAACTGGGGTCAAACTAAACAATTCCATCACAAATAGACAATCAAGCTTTTATATCCCCAATAAACTTACGCACTTCGGTCTATTAACTAGCTACGACTTATATATAGGGATTTCACACCCATTCAACAAGCACGTGTATATCAAAAAGCTGTCATCTAACCACAAGCCGGCCCGTATATACATTATTATTTCTTAAACCATAAGAGAGAAGAAAATCACTAACTGGAAAACTTTCCGAGCTGCACTGGCCGCAGTAGTCACTAAAGCAATGAATTTCTTCAACAATGTCATGAAGCAGGCAAAAGAGGACAGCACAATCATGATTCTGGTGACGGATGAACACAATCCTTACGAATTCCTTAAGTTGCTTAGACCCTAGAATAAAGCAGGAGGCAAAACGGCTTGCCAATTACGTACGCTGTCAAATATCCCAATATCAGAACGAACAGCGGAGGAGAATAGAGATGTGCAGATAAAGCTAATGTATTTGTGGACACCGTGGACATGCAATTCCAAGAGAACATTTCATCCGACGGCGAACTAGAGCATAAAGAATACAGCGAATGTGGGGCTTTGAACCCCGAGAAGTAGAACCATTAATGTCTGCTAAACTTGAGGAAGTGAAGATCTTAGTGAGCGAACTAAAACGGGGAAAATACATGGAGTAGACAGCCTTACCGAAATTTGCTTGGCACACCTACCAGACAACATACTGCAAACCATAACGGACATAATCAACGCTATGCTCCGTCTGAGGAGGTATCTAGATGCATGCTAAGGAAGACATCATCGTTCTATCGAAAACTGGTAAAAACTGAAAATTCCCTCAGAACTGTAGACCAATCAGCCTTCTGTCATCAATAATTAAAATGACCGAACACGTTCTCCTTTCCCGCTTGAGCGAAAAATCTCCGAGAACAACATTCTCCTGGAAGAGCAGTTTGGCTTGAAGCAATTTGACTAGACAGAACTCCAGCTAACAGTAGCCGAACTCATCTGAACAGGGCTTAACCATACAAAATCGACCGGCCTAGATATGTTCGACATAGGGATAACCTTCGACAATGTGTGAAATGCAGGAGTAATTTTCAAAATGCATGTGTTTCGAATAATCCTTATCCAGATTATTGGATATTTTATTGGACGAAGAAAATTCTGTGCCAGAATTGACGAAATCTTCTCAACCCAGAGGCGAATTGCGGCTGAAATTTACACAAGGATCTCCATTATCTCTCTTATAAAATATACACTGCAGACATCATTAAGCTGCCCGCAGCTAAACTGTCACTATTCGGTTAAATGTGTATCGTTCGCATGTCTTGACAAGTAGAAGCCGTTATTTTGAATCTGCAACTCTTCATAAATACGCTTCTTGGGGACTTCCCCAAATGGAAGATTAAGATCAACTTAGCCAAAACCGTTAAAGAGGATACAGACACCACGAAAACTGGTTGTGAACGAAAAACACATTTAATGTAGAGATGGGCAAAATGCCTCATGACACACCACTGATCGCTCTTTTTTAGAGTATTTTACAGTATTACGCCGTACTCTCAGTACACTGTTCGCTTCGTATTTCATTAAGTTTATTCAAACGAAAGCTTTCGCTCATAGACTATGCTGTGCTTTTTTCAGGCGCTGCACTGTAAGAAAGAGCTATGCCTCACGTGTCATGAGGCATTTTGCCCATCTCTAATTGAATGGTAACGGACGGCCAAGTACTTAGAGGATTCAATTTTTACCGTTTTGGCTCTCATCAAATCCCAAAGACTAAACAAAACCAACAGATTAATAATATACAAACAAATACTAAGCCTAGCATTACTATACGGAAATCTTGCACTCGGACAAACCTGAAAAAAAATCTCGCACTGCGGAGAATTTTCCGAATTCCATGGTATATTAGAAACGTGGTCATGCATAAGGACTTTAGGATCGAAACAGTACAAAAATTCATAAGCGACAAAACTTTAAATCTCTTCGACAAAGTAGACCGACATACTAATAGCACCATGGATATTCTCAGGTTCCCGACCAGAATACGGGAAACATACCCACCCCACAAAAAAATCACTAGCTAGTGTAAACCATTTGCACACTAACCAAATCTAAGTAGCCGATGAAACCAAGATTTATAGCTGAGCGCAAGACCGCTCACAGAGAAAAGTGGAGTAAGGGTGAATCACTTCACTAGCCCCAAAGAAACCGAGCTCCTCGTCGTCGTCGTCAATGGACATACTTATCCTCATTTTTATGTCTTCGCTTAGCTTATTTTTTAAGTATAAAAGCCAATTTCATAACGAAATGAGACCATAGTAGAAAAATCAAACAATTACTACATTGCATCAATTAATATTGCCTTGCAGCGATAAAATTGTAATATTTGGGAGGCAGTCCATAGCCAACTAAAGCAATCTCAAATCATAGATTAATAGTGGATAATGTTTAATTATGGTAACAGGCTATTAAATTTGACGAAAGAAATATTAATTTCCAATGGATTAACCATTGATCTATTAAATGTTTGGAGCAGCATACTGCGCGGCAGTCATTTCGAATCATATATTTCATTTAATGTTCCTATAAAACTATTAAATTTTAACGAAATATAAGAATCGAGTTTAAAAATTCGGATTTTATTGTCAACAAAATATTCCATTAGGTGCAAACCTTCAAAGAACGTAAGCAATTTTCTAAGAGTGCCATATTAACCTTGCAACGATATCACTTTCATATTATTATACTTATATATTTTTAAAACAATAAAAACAAAGATGAAAGGCACAAAAATATTCAAATTTACGTAAGCGTACGAAAACAACGATTTAGAATTTAAACTTAACAAAAACCTTTCCCGTCACCTAACATCATCACATTCAGTAATTCGTCTAGGCACTTTAAAGCCTCTCCGCACCGATCTGGTTCGTTTAACATGAATCGGAGATATTTCCGGAGGATTTCCGTACATTTTCAGCTTGTCGATACGCTCCTGAACCGAAACCCTTCTAGTCATTGTGGAATTGCTGCAACTCGTACTTGCATTCATCGAAGTACTTGCGAAACTATTCATCGATGAGTTGTTCGAATAACTATTGAGATGACTGGAACTATTAAACGATGATGCCGATGAACATTTAGGCCGTGACTTAATTTCTTTGATTCTTTCTTGGCAGTGTTTGATGAATTCTTGAATGTTTTCGCCAAATTTGCTGCGAAAATGCGCTTTCATCGCATCTAGAGCGTGCATCATGTCCTTGTTTTTCGGATTCTCCGTAAATAGGGTCGTATTGGCTACAAAAGCCGTCGGTATGTTACCACTGCCACTGTTGCTTCGCCACTGTAAATTGTTTGCAGCCACAAATCGATGAACCTGAATGACATCTTCATACCCGTAATCTTTCACTCCGATCCAGAAATTCAAACAGAGAATATTGCCGTCGGAATCGGTCATATACACAGGTTGAAATCGCTTCGCCTGACATCCCTGTGCATCGCTCGCATCTCGATTCTCGATTGCAAAAATCAGACCGCAAGTGTCGAGCTCGTTGAATACAGGCTTGAAATTGGGTGACTGGATCTCTTGAATCGAACTTACATGACGTAGAAAATGTGCTGGAATAACATGTCCGACTTGTTTGTGATGTATCGTTCGATTGGTTGTGGCGCTCAGGATTTTAAACTGCGACATTTTCGTCGAGGTCAATTGCAGTTCGAATGAATGATGTTCTTTGGGTATAACGTGACTCACTTCTATTGCTGTATATTCTAGAAGTATGTTTTTGATTTCCTGATGTGGGGACCAAATGGACAAAAGAGCGATTTCTTCAGGGTTCCGATAGTCGATGACACGCAATTTGAGAAGTTCTTTCGTTTTTTGTTCGGAACAGTGGTTTTGAAGTTTACTTTGAACGCGGTTTTGGACCTCTTGAAGACGCTCGGCGTGAACTTTCTGTTGGTATTCTGTGAATAGTTTTCGCTGATTAGATGTCAGTTCAGCCTATGAAAATCAATTGATATTTGATTAATGAATTATAAAACAAAGTCAAAACAATTGCATACCGCCATTTCACTGGTGTCACCTTCCAATTGCAATAGTTCGTAAAGCTCCGCAGGATCTTCAATTTTTCTTAGATTGATATTTGATGCAAGCTTCCTTGGTCTCGATTGCTTTTTCTCTGCGTCTAGTTCTCGCTGAACTTGACTGAAAATTATCTCAATGTTCGATAGTTTTGCCACATCCGCTTGTCTTTTTAACTTTCTTTCAACTATTTCGGAGTGGAATCCTAAAAACAACTGGATTTTATAATCATCAAGGTGAAAAAAACCTAAAAACTACCATACCAGAAACATTTCCATCACTTTTTGAGATCTTCATATACAAAGAGGGATACACTCGGATAATAAAAAGCTGCAACTTTGTAACCAATTTGCCAAACATGCTAACTTGCCGCAACTTCAGAATGAAATTATTTTGATTTTTAAAAAATCCTAGTTTTGTATCCCATCGAGCTCTTCGTGTAGAATTAGTGTGGATTTTCAAGCGGACGACATCAGGTACCTCTAGTGGCGAACAGCCCTGTTCGCAATTTATGAGTTCGGCGGACTGAATCATCAATTTTGTACCCGCTCTAACTTTTCCTGAATCAATCAAACTTTGCATAGCTGGGTCGATAGTGGTTTTGATTGAATACCAACCATCACTAAGCTCAAGTTCCACATTTGAATTTGTGCTGTACACAGCGATGACACTTAGAATTATTCGTTTTGAAGGAGAATCATCACATTCCAGAATTCTTCGGAGGGCGGATCGGTGAGGCCGGTCGATTTCGTAATCATAGCGGTATTTTAGTTGAAGGCAGACGTTCTGAGGGGTGAGAAACCCTGGTGATATCGACTCTAGCCAGTGAAGTTTTAAGAGAATCATTTTGTAGTGATGTTGAATCCAGTTGAACGGAACCAAATTCAAAGCGACTGATGGCAAAGATAGAAAAGCATTTTTAATTTCATCTAATCTTACCATGCTCTTATCATCAGGTACAATGTATGAATCATCTTCTGTCGGAATTACCACCGTTTCATCCGATACTTCAAACCTGAAGTCGATAAGATCTGACAAACTAACTGGTGGAAACTTTGGACTTGAAGACTTTCGCCACAGATCTTGTAACTTCATTCTGTTTGGAAGTGACTTTTTCGTGAGAAGTTCACCACATTTCACAAAACCCCGAAAATTGGCCTTGTCTTTAATTATTTTTATTTGTTCCTCTCTTCTACGAGTACGTTCGGATATAATGCAAGCTTCTATCCTTTTTGGTACTAATTTGTCTTCTAGATAAGAACCATCTACTTCTAGCTTCCAAGGAATTTTCCGCATACTACTTTCATGGTCCTTTATTTCAGCTTCATCTTCCAGAAGAGCTGCAGTACTCGCTGATACCTCTTGGCTCAGAGTGATTTTTTTCCTGGCGCGGAGTTTCAAAACATTTTTCGGTGTGCTTGTTTGAACTGAATTAAAAAATTCATTCAAATTTGGTGTGTTTACTTGCATGAGGTTCGGAACTGAACGTATTGGTGTTATAAGTTTCTCTGGAGCAGAAATGGCATCCTTTAAGCGCTTTTTTGAAAGGGTTAATCGGTTTTTTGAGGTAAAACTTTCTTGTTTACTTTGATTTGGAGTATGTATATTTTCTATCGGTGACATTGCTAGAGGAGTACGAACTCTTCCGGGAGTTTCATTGAAAATCACTTTAGAAGGATTTACACAGCTTTCTGTTGAGTTTGAACGAACGATACGCTTCGCAATATTGTCTGGGGACAAGATATTATGCATTCTTAGTTCACTGTGTGTATTTTGGCAGTCAATTGACTCTCTCCTTTCATTTTTGTCGCTATTTTCATCAGTTTTCTTCATATTAGCATTTCTGAGCTGAGTAAGCCGCAGATTCATCAGAATTTCGTCATCTTCTTCGAACATTGTTTTTGCGACTGCAAAAAAATCATCTTCGGATACTGATATCGATTTTCTTAATGGATATAGAAGACCAGTTTTCGATTTTCGGTCCACTTGGTTTTCAAGAATATTTGCTTGTTCAAAATCATCGTTCACTGGGATTCGATTAGAAGATATAATTGCACCAGAATCTCCGCATTCATTGTCAATTTCCGTCATCATTTTTAGCGCTCTAGCTTGAGCGATATCTGATATTCTGATAGTAGACCCAGACGCAGTTTGGAATCCAGCTATGATTTTTTTTGGTTCTTGATTGGGTACTTTTGTTCGTGACACAAAAAGCGGATCTTTATTCACATTGCTCTCTTTCCTAGGTGAATTATTGATTAACAATGAAGGTCCTACAACGGACGAACTATCAATATGATTACTTTCTTCCAAGCCCATTTCTTCCATCATTATTTTCATTGCTTTCTGCTTCGCTTGTTCAGAAACAGTTATTTTTTTACCAGATGCTGATTGAAAACCACCACTGAATGAAGTCTTAGTCTCATTAGTGATCGAGAGCCTACTTTTCTCTGTACTTACGTTTTCATTATAAATAATTTTATTTTTTGGATTTCCTTTTGGACTACAATCTCTTGAGCCTAGCTTAATTTTTTGTGAAACACAAGCTACTTGGTTAGCAGTATCATTTTTCTTCAAAGGAGGAATAGACTCAGACTTATTCGAACCGGAAGTGTTTTTCAACCGTCGTTCCAAGCATCTTAATGAAGTTCTTCTTACCACACCGCTCGTATTGCAAGCTGGTTGCCCTGTATCTGTCTTAATACTTTCATGCAGTTCTGAGTCAGCTGTAGGCGTGACGTTTATTTCATTATTCTCATTGTCACATTCAGCTGCTATTCGCTGAGCTCTTTTCTGAGCAGCAGCTGATATGAATAAATTTTTGCCTGAAGCAGATGTAAAGCCAGTCTTCAATGGCCCGTGTGATACATCACCAGTCACTTTCGTGAAGTCTGCTGCAAGCTGTGAAGTTTCGTTCATCGAACGCTTCAGGTGTGATTGAATGCTATCAAATTTATTCCCATCACTCTGGTTCAAGTTTTTGCAAATTCTGTAGTTCGATACTTTTTCTTCATTAGGCTTATCGTGAGTTGAATTCGCTTCTACGTTCACTTCAATTTGACCATCTACATTATCCGACGCATCAAATACAGGTCTTATCAGCATTTCTTCTGCCATTACCTTTTCAGCAGCTGCCAGAGCTTTTTTCGAAATGGTTATTGGTTTGCCTGATGCAGATTTAAATCCTGCACAGGATTGCATTTTGTTGCTGACATTGTTTTGATGACGATTCCACAAATCATGACTAGATTCAGTATTTATATTTTCTACTATGCTCTCATCCTTACAATGTTTGTCTACAGAGGCTTGTTCAACAGGTTCTCTCTTTGCACTAGTATTTCCAAGCGTTTGCATATCATCTGTTCCTTTTGCAACATTCCACATTCTTTCTACAACATCTTCCTCATTTTCAGTTTCTAATTTAGTTCTAATCGACGTTTCTAATGAAGTTGGTGATGTGGGCTCAACTGCGGACGTTGATATTGTAAATGTTGTGTTAAGCGGCGGAGGAGACTCTTCGTCGTCAGTTTTAAGCTCTTGTTCTTTCGGTTCACTTTCGAATTCAATGTCGGAGGCAGTTATACTGTTCTGTATTTTTGGATGCATGATCCATTTGAATGGACTAGGTTCCGGAATGCTACTTTCACTGAATTTAGTCATTCTTGGAGTTTCCAAAATTTTTCCATGCAACAAGGAGTCAATGTTGAAGCCTAGAAAATAAGAGAAATGTTATTGAAACGGTAGAACGAGAGACAAAAATCAATGACGAAAAATCGATGAGTTATTTACGAAATATTTAATCTTTTAATATTTTTATTAATATACAGCATTTTTAAGAAAGTGTAGAAACGGCCAGCAAGAATATAAGTTGGCTACGAAATGGAAATGCAGTAAATGCATGAGAAGGTACAATTTCTAAAAGTTGGGAGACAGGCGGAAACCATTAGTTTTATTGTAACGCATTATAGAAAATGTACAAATTCGGAATGATACAAAACTTGGGTTTTTTATAAGAATGGCAGTTGTGTTTGATACAAAAATCGGTTCAAGGCAAATTCCCTGTGTGATACCTCTTATATTTAATTTGATGCTCGAACATTTCATCGAAACGCTACGCATTAACAGCTACAGTAAGCTCCTTAATAAATTCATTCAAATAATGGTGGATGTAGGTAGTGGTATAGCCCTCGACAAAATTAGAAAGTAAATAGATTATATATCAATTTGGGAGAAAATTATGACATAAACAATAAAACGAAACATATAAGACAACAATTTATTATGAATATAACTAAGAACGAGTAGATAGTTCTGTATATTTAGAGAAAAAATCAACACGAATGACAAAAAAAATTTTAAAGTCCGCCAATATGGACTTTTTGACCAAATTCACATACACAGTGTCTTTAGATAAGCTTAGACTCAACAATAATCAATATTTATACGCCTGTCATACTAAGAATTATATTTGTTTTTTTAATTTATACTTCTGTCATATACTAACATCTACAAACAATGCCAAAGAATTTTGAAAAACAGCCATCGGAGACAAACGAATCGCACACTAGAGACAAAACAATGAAAATGGCGAGCTGTACGAAATGCTGGGCTTATCAGAGGCATTCAACATCATCAGGTTTTATGAGCTTTTACGAATTGAACAGGTGCAACGTTCGAGTGCTCTGTTTGAAGAAAACAATGAACGACGGAGACTAGTGCGAAAGCTAAAAGATTTACAATTTCAAAAAAAATTATTGGCGATATGGATTCAGAAAGTGAAAGATGGATGAGATACCTAGATGAAACACTTTAAGAAAATTAAGGCACTCAAGAAAGCCCGGTATGATTGAAATTGTTACATTATAAACATTATGATTACATATTAGCCAACTTAACATTGTACTTAATTAAACCTATTCACTATAGTATTGAGTTAAGTGATACCTATATATTGGAATTAGAACAATAATCTTTAAACTCACGTCGTCGGTTGATCATCAAATATGACGTGAGAATTGTGTATAATTCAAGTCGAAGTCACAAAACCACAAAGTAAAATAACAATACGATAAGCTGATTCATAATATTTCCTTCGGCATAAACAACAATCAACAAGTGAAACAGAAAACGTGATGCCTCCCGATAAAAGGACAGTTGAGCAGAATCCACCTGATAAAAGTGCCGGACTACCTGGAAGTTTGGAGACGCTTGATATGCACAGGTGTTCTTATCTCAGGGTAAACAAAGAAAAGATAGTAACAGTATTTTAAATTATTTATGAAAGCTGCTAACAACAACTAAGAAAATGAGGAAAACAGCCGATCCTACGCATTTTATTGGCTCCAACGTTTTCAAAATTGTAACTTTCCTTAAATTAGCTGACGAGCAAATCACATTTACGGAACTAATTGCCGAGGAAAAATTTTGCCTTTTAATACAAACAAACAAGAAAAAACAAATCAAATCAATAATTATTTTGATTTATATTCAAAATTATTCGAAGGAATAGGTTCCTTGCCACCTGTTTGTAATGTCCAGATCAGATCAAATATTGCACCCCGTGCAGAATCTCCAACAAAAGTTCCTTTTATGTACTAGAAAAAACTCCGAGCGAAATTAAAACGAATGGAAGAAATGCAAGTTATTTCGGATCACTAGCCCTACAAGCTGAGTGAATTCAATAGTAATAGTTTAAAAATCAGATTCTAGCCTTAAAATTTGTCTAGATCCACGTAATTTAAATAGAACTATAAGCAGATCTAATTATGGATCAGATTCGGAATAAGTTGAAGAAAGCTGGGTTATTTTCCACCTGGAGTGTTTTTTAATTACCCGGTGTTAGTTTTAGTTAAAATATTTGTTTATGGCGTACATGAAATTGAATATATTGAAAGACTAAAAGCAATATGTGAGAGAGCTAGGAAAATGAATTTACGTTTCAATAAAGAGAAATGCTAATATGGTTTGGATGAAATTATTTTTCTAAGCCTTGTTTTTAGTGCTAATGGGAAAAAACCAAATTAAAAAAGCATAAATAGATTCAGTAAAAGATTCTTAGGAATAATAAATTACCTTGGCTTGTATATTGACAACCTTTCGGTTAAAACAAGCATTCTAAGGTCTTTACTTAAAAAAGATGTAAAATGGATTTGGCATGATAGCTATGACCATGCACAAAATCGTGTAAAAGATTTAATATGCGCCGCTCCTGTTTTAAAACATTTCGAGTCAATGAATTACTTTATTAGTAGACTCGTCTCAAAATGCAGTGGGTTTTTCATGATGGAAGATCTATCGCGTATTGATTAAAAACTCAAATAGATAACCAAAGAAATTTTGTGCAAACAGAGGAGCAACTTTATGCTATTCTTTTTGAGTATTTAAAATTTTAGCAATGTTTTTATGGGCAAATAGACAATTATCGTACCGATCACGAACATTTATTTTATCTTTTTTTCAAAAACCTTGATATGATCTTCCTGTGAGACTAATCAGTATAAAACTATAGAATTATCATTTCAATGTGGATTATGTTTGAGGTAAAAACACATATATTTCGGTTGCACTTTCACGTGTTTTCTTTTCAGAGTCTGATGCAACTTAATTGGAATTAGGAGTCAGAATGCAAATTCCAAGTTTTTTTTATCTAGTTGGGCTGTGTCAGCCGATCAATTAAAAACAAATAGTCGTGAAAATGTATCTTGCCAAGCTTACAAAAAAATATTGCTACGAAGGATGGCAAGCTTCTAAAGGCTAATCTCCGTTGTCTGGGAAGCACTAAAAAAAAAAGTATAAATGAGTTATAAATACATAAAAATGCTGAATAATTTATTCAAAAATTCTGAATTCATTTTTTTAGCTCAGGGTTTTTGCTGGCCGAGACACATACCTAGAACTATGGAGGTATACCGGTCACAGTTTCCTCTCATGGCTCACGCACTTTACCGATTAATTTAGTTTGTTCTCTTGGTTGGTCACTCTAGCAATTGCCAATACCAAGTAAAATAGCTTTGGTACTGGGTTCTTGTTGTAAAGCAAAGGTGGATTTATGATATTCTGCTTTCCACCTCCGTCATCTCACATACGGACCAATCTCTATTTTCCCACTGTTGATGCTTGAAACGACTGCTTCACAGGCAGTAAAAGCATGGGTACTTGGTGAATCCACTTTGCTGCCCCAATAAGAAGTTAACCATTTTTAAATCAACACAAATACTCCATTGGTGTTCGTTATATTTGATTTTGTCTAGCACAAGTGAAATATTTTGAAATTTTTCCTATAATTTTGTTGAATAAGCAATGGGAACCGAACCATATTTTTTGCCATTGTGTAAAAGGACACACTTAAGGCTTCGTTTAAAGTTGTCTTAAAGAGACATCATTCATTTGGCTGGTATTTTGAAAGACCAATTTCTAGAATAAGGCCTTGCACATCCGAAGAAAAACAATAGCATTTTCTGATTGGAAAAATGGTAGCAAGTTTTGCTCTCTTGTATGGTAGAACGTCACTTTTGTACTTGACGCCAACAAGTTTTTTTTCTTCTAATCTAGAAGCCAAAACCTCTGCAGTTTCTTAAGGTAGTTGTAGATACCTTATAAAATCTTTTAACTCTTCTTGAGTGAAAGGTTTTGGCTCTAGAGATGATATTCGTTCAAAATCACTGTCAATACTCCCTTCTTTAATAAGGATTTCTTCAAATGATGGTTCACAAATAGAACGAAATGTTGGAACAGGTAGTTCCGCTGAATATTGTAAGGTTTTTCTAGCTGTATCTAAATCTGGATAAATCCTTTTTTAACATAAACAGCACTCAAATTAACACAGCAGAAGTAGCAGTCATCAAAATGATTTTTTGTTCTTTCCATTGCATAACCACTCCGAATATTAAACGGGGTTTTTTCGCCACATCGATCCACTGTCTCAAGCGCTCATGGCACATTTTACAAACAATTTGGGGTACCCACGGCATACATTGATAATTTTCCCGACTTAAAGTCAGAAAAACGAGCACTTTTTATAAAATCTACTATAGGTTTTCTGAACTTTTTAACTGTGTATTCACCAAAAATGTAACAGAACACATTTGGATCATTGAGACAACTTCTTAGCGATGAACACATGATAGAAAAATCAATTTATTTATAGAAATGTATCGATGAGATAGCAGATACACACGAAAGTATTGACTGCAGCCAATATTCAAGACTGACTATAGATCACAAATTACACGTAGGAAAAAATGTAAAATATTTTTAGTGTTGCCAATGCACGCACACCTGATACAAAACCACTAACAATATCATGGCACCAAAAAAATTCTTTTTTCTATTTCTTGATTCGTGTGATCACTAATCAGTGTCTTGGGAAGTCTGTAAGACAAGTGTTTTCTGGTCATTATGGCCTCATGGCGATAAAAAAAAATGTACATTGCTAGTTGATAAATTGGTTCTTCTATCTTAAAGTACATGAAACATGTGAAAGACTGATGACACGTTCCGAGAGTTTCGCTTAGTGGTTGCCAACCATATTGGGCACAAGTTTCGGTATTCGGCATATGTACGTATTGCACTTGAAACAACTTACTTTCTTTTCAAAACACCCCCGCCATAAGAGATTTGTGCTCTAGCTCAATAGCTTTTTTAGTTAAATAGTGCGTTGCGATATTCTTAAATCACCGCTCTAAAGTATTATTCGAACGAATAAATCGGTATGAAACTCAACTGCTGATCAATTTTAGAGATCTTGCGGATTGCTAATATTATTACTTACTTCATACATACTTGGACGTCAAATATTGTCTACCACGAAAACTGGCGCCAGTTTAAGATTAGTAAAATAAAAACCTTAATCAATAAAATTGCGGAAGATGTTGAGATACATTTTTCTATGCATTCATTTTGGATGGTATGTTCGTTTCCTTCTTTCAGAATTTCAATTTGAATTTCAAAATGCTCTTCAGTGATACCTTATGCAAATTATTCGTTATTACATTTGAAAACTAAATAGGTGAGAATTTTCTGTTGATACAACTACTATACCTATTTACTAGTTAGCCAGTTTAGGGAATCTACGTATCTAATTAGAATATTAACCTCTTTAAATGCCTATGAAACAGTTTTTAGCCTAGGATATTCAGCAATCGTACATCAATGCATTTACTACTAGGCAAACTAAGTAAAAAACAATGCACTAACCTGCATTCACATTATTGGCATCTGGAAGCCGGCCATCACAATCTTCGTTTTCACCTTGAAAATAACATAAAAAAAAATAGTATTGTGCAACAACATGCTAATGTACCTAACTCACCAATAGCTCTTGCCTCCATTTGCGATAGCTGCTGCATAAGAGTATTCGAACTATTCAAAACACTTATGATATTCGTAGGAATACCGTCATCGATCTTTAAGGTCTTCTCATCAGAAAATTCGGCGAAAAATTCATCGCCTATTTCAAGCAGATTATGAGCTTCCGAGCCACTACTTTCTCCCACAGTGGATTCCGCCACTTCAGTCAATGGGAAGCCTTCAAAAGATCGACTAGACATGGACCTGTTCACTTCAAAGTTTTTCCCACTTCGGAACAATTGTATCATTCTTGCGTCCTTTCGTCTGCTCTTCAACAACATTATGTAACGAAATACCCCGTTCGTCGTGCTATCTACGTCTTCTTTTTCAAATGACTGCGACAAGTAAGAACTCAAGTTTTGAAGATTTTCGTGGACATGAATAGATTTATTAAGACCAACTTGGTCCAGAGGTGTGAAATCAATTCCTTCGTTGCTTTGTTGCGACAATTCGGAAGCCATTGACGATTTCGAATCGGAATCATCGAAGAAAATCTTTCGTTTTGAAGCTACTTTCTCAATTTCACGTCCGTATATTCGACAGGCATAGGAAGTGCCAGGCTTCTGCGAGTTGTGAACTATATGTGTAGGAGAGGAGCTGATGCAACTAAGCGAGCTCCCACAATCTATATCAAATTCTTCCAGGTCCATATGTTCGACATTCGTAAGTTTCTGCTCGTGAGCTGGCGTACTAATAGATGTTTTGTTTAATGGACTGTCCCATTGCGAGAATTGAGAAATGCCGTGATGCAGATCGGAAATGGCATCGGCCACCTCACAAACACGAACTAATTCCGACTCAGTCACAAACTGGGTCTCGCAGTAGTTCTTCACCGTTTCGTGGCAACTGGGAATTTGTTGAGAAAGTTCTTTGAAAGAAATAAACTCTTTTTTAAGTAAATTCGGTGGAATTTTTAATGGACTTTTCACTGGAATGACATTCGCCCGTTCTAGAAGCAATGCTTCGGCAAAGATATCTGTTTGATCTGCAAGAATCGACGAATTTTCGTTTTCTGGCCAATAAAGAGCTGAGATATCTGGTAAATTTTGCGATTTACTGGCTTGATTCTGATCTTCTAAGTCTTCCTTGCACTTATCGGTCACGCTGGGCTGATTAGTTTCATCCGCAGCTGATGATGATGATTTGTTTGCCGACGTTTTACTCCTATCCTTGCCACGGTGTCGTTTCGCTCGTCTATGAAGTAGACTACCTTTTCGTTTTCGCCCTTTTCTGTCAATCGGACTGGCTGGAACGCAATCGTCAGCCATCCTTCACAAATCAGTCTAGGCACTGAGAATAAATTCTTATTTTTACACGAAAATAGTACTCAGCTGACTTTAATCGCCGCCAAATTGTTTACTTAAAATGTCAGTTGTCATATCGAAGATGTGTGGTGAGCTTTTATAGCTTTTGAATGCAACTGTACTATTTAGGGGACTCCCATTTTAAAGTAATTAGATACATTTCTCATCCAATATATTCTCAATACGTATATGTAAATTTATTCAGTAATGTGGTTGATAGAGTTCAATTGGCACTATCCTATAAAACATGTGCTAAAAACTAGCAGTAAATTTAATTTTAAAACGTCTTTTGGTTTTGGTTAAAGTTAGGTTATGTGACGTTTTGTGTCGAGTCACTGTTGATGCAATTGATTGACACAAAATGCAAGTTATGACTAAATATTATTATTATAAGGCGTCCACGCAAAAAAAACTAACGTTTTATTTATATTGTAGCTAAAAATCAGCACGTAAAATGTCCGTGTACATCGGCACTGCCAGATGGAAATGTCAAAATGCACGATTAAATTGACGTCATAGCTAAAACGATTACGTAGCCCAATGCCTTCTAGATGTACGGGCCGTAATGCAGAATGATGACGTCAGAGCATCGGGACAAATGTCGCGAAAAACACACGTAGTCTTATGGGACGTCCGCGGGAAAATGTTAATTGTACGGGTTGTGTTCAAGTGAGTGAAATCAAAATTAAAGTGGTATATGCGGAACAGTGCTAGTAAACAGCTAAAACACAAATTAATGCGGTGCGTGCGGTATAATGTGGAAAATTCGCCACGAAATGTTTATCGGTGGGTGTTAGGTTATGTGATGGTTCGTGTCGATTTACTGTCGCGATACAATTAATTGGTACAAAGTGTACGTTATGACTAAATATTATTATTATAACACGTCCACGCACAAAAAACTAACGTTTTATTCATATTTTAACCGAAAAACCGCAAGTGAAATCTCCGTGTACATCGGCACTGCCTCGTGGAAATGTCAAATTTCCTAAACTCATTACGTCACGGCGAGAACGATTACGTAGCCTGACGGCCCGTACTTCTAGAAGGCATTGCGTAGCCTGACGACCCGTACTTCTAGGAGGCATTGACATAGCATAAGTACTAATAAATAGCACTGAAAGAACGTGATTTATTGATGGGAGAGATTGGCAGGGAGTGAAGGATTTACCATCAGCTGGCACGTAAAAAGAGACAAAACCAAAATAAGTTCAGTTTATCACATCCGAAAGTGAGAAAAGCATACTGACAAACGACAGGTGAGAATGTATATATCCGTGTGAGCTGATAGGTGAGAGTATGTTGGCGTGCGTATTATCCCATCAAGAAACTAAGCGCAGCGAACATTCACTGGCAACAAACGAAATTCCCTGTATTTGGTTGCATAAAAGTGTCGGAGATATTCCTTTTACTCGCCAAATGGCATCAAAAGTAGTATTCCGCACTAACTACCTTATCGCTTACCATTTTAATACTGAGAAAATGTTTTGAGAAAATCAATATTGCATAAATCGCCATTAGTTAAAATAGTCTTTTTGGCAAAGCACATGTATATTGCCTAGTGGGAATGAGAAACGAATTTGATCGTAGCAGGGTTGCTTGGCGGGGTACTTTGTGTCTTTTTCCAACTTGGACTTGGATATTGCTATCTACTTCTCGCAATTGTATTGCAATTCACGTACTTTCCGAGCTATATATAGTTCTTAAGCTATGGCATTGATACTAATATACACCGAGAATTTACGTGCGGATTTTTAGCTATAATATGATTAAAACGTTAGTTTTTTGTGCGTGGACGCGTTATTGTATCAATTAACTGTATCGACAGTAAATCGACACGAAACATTTCGTAGCGAACTTTCTCAATTATACTGCACGCACTGCATTAATTTTTATTTTAGCTGTTCACTAGCACTGTTCCGCACATCTCACTTTATTTTCATTTAAATCACTTTAACACAACCTGTACAGTTAACATTTTCCCGCGGACGTCCCATAAGACTGCGTGTGTTTTTCGCGACACTTTGACAGTCTAGTGGGACGTCATTCTGCATTACGGCCCGTACTTCTAGGAGGTATTGATACTACAAAGGGTACTACCATGGCCAATTTTCTTCGAAAATTAGTAAAAAAAAATATCCAGCGTTCCACTTATAACGAACTTTTATACGTATAATTGGGGGATTCCCCGAGCTGAGTTTTGAATGTGTTTTTCATGTCGTTGGATGCAATAAATTTTCTTCACATGGCATGGGAAAAGGTTCGACACGAACAATCGCAAACTGTGACGCTCATGCCGAATTTTTGGAGGACTACAATTCTGACGGATTTGATGCAGAACACGACAAATCACATGCTGAGATGCTGAGAAAAAGTAGCGAAACGATCATGCCTGACATAGACGTAGAGTTCAGTGAGTACATCCGAGTTGAAGAGGATCTTATTAGCACCGAACACCTAACCGATGAGCGAATTTTGTCAAGTGTTCTATTGGAGGAAAGTGACGACGACGATGAAGATACCGTAGAATATCACAACACGATAGATTCAGCTCCGCCGATTATCGATGTAATTCACAAGATGGGTCGGATTCTCGATTTTTTGCAACTTCGAAATGCACCAATCGACGTACTAATTTTGCGAGAGTTGAGTCACACATAAATGAATCATATTTAACTTCCAGATAAATGCAATCAACAATTTTGAATTTTTTTTTCTTAAAATACATACTTTCGTTATGAGCATGCGTATAAATATTGATATGACTGTTTAAAATGAAAATATTGGTGATCATGAATTTTAATAGTTCTTTTATTTCCACCCAAAGCGAGCCATCCAACTACGCCCCGATCAATTTGTGAGAATATTCGTAAATTTGCAGAGTATGAGTAAAATCTCGGTAAAATGAAGACATTTATCTTGTTTCATTTCGACTTTTAATCAGTGGCGTGGCGTGACAATTTACCGAAGGGAAGCAATTGTTTGATGTCCATGGTTGATTACGCTTTCTGCAAATTCGTTACGTGTAATAGAACCTTTGTATAAAAGCACCCAGGAATTACTAACGGGGACGTGAGAGTAGACATTATGTATTCTTATGAAAATAAAAGTTCACAGTCCTTCACACAATAAGAAACCATATGAATATTTATCAGTAAAATAATAACATTCCTAAAACTAGAAATATAATATTTTTGAAAGTGGCCAAACTTCGAAGAATTGAAAAGATTTAAAAACCTGATACTTTTTAAGGATGAAAACCTTGACTTTATTTTAACGATTATGCTACCAATTATTTCGACATAAGCACTTGTAAAGAATGATAAAACATTCTCATTTATTCAATTATTGACCTTGCTGTTTAACGACGTTTTGGTGTTTCACAAATCAACCATAAATCGTTCCCAATTACCGTGAAACTATTTCTTGAAGCTTGTTTTTGATATTCAAATTTTGCCATTTTGTGAATATGATACAGTATATGGACTGAAGTATATCGATCAGTATGTTTTTTTTACATTAAACATTCAACAGAAAAATAAGCTAAGAATCTTTAAGTAAAATAAAAAGCCCACTCTCATTATTAACGATCTCTCCACCTCAAATAGCACTATCATTTTCCGTTATATATTCCACGAGTTATTTTAATTGCTCTTTATTATAGAAAAATTGTTAAAAATAACCAACCATTAAAAGTCCACCGTTTCGGAGCTAATTTCTGAAGCATTTTTTGACGAATAAATACAAAGCAAATAAAATTATTGTCGTTGTTGAAAAACTAGTAATAGATTTGGTAAATTCTGCATTCGCGTATACTATTGCACGATTTAGATAAAATCAAATTTAGTCGATGTTCGAAGAAATGAATATATATTGCGTTTTTGTCCATTTGTTTTATACATGTTTGCAAACCAGTTATTTTGTCAGATATTACAGAGGCTCCTCAAGGCTTTGAATTTTCGGACAACATGCAATACAAAGTTAAATGAACGGGACGCATTTTGGTTATCAGAAACATCAGTGAGATTTATGAAAGTATCTTTATCTGCACCGAAAGAAGTAATGTAACCGAAGGTTGTTGAAAGTTGTGATCGATATGATATATCGGTTGTTTTATCTAATATTATTGCTATGAATTTGCTTTTCTGAATTGTATTACAATGATATCGTTTTGAAACTAATGAGATCATTTTGAATACACATATAATTTGATGTGCCGGAACAAAAACCTTTGCTTGGTCCAAGTGAGCTGGCAATTATCGGTTATGTACTGTCAAAATATTTATTGTCTTTAGGTGATTTACCCCTATTGTAAGAATACACATTTTCATTATGACTATGTAATTGTTCTTCTTGACATCCTAAATGACACACAATGTTCATTATCTTCATTGTTTCTCAATTTCTCCTAACTGTGAGCAATATCACTGAATATTTATATTGAATACTCAGCAATTCTTGAAATCACCGGAAACAAACTTGAAAAGTAAAAGGACTATTTGTACCAAGCCTGTTCACAGCTTTAGCATTATTTAAATAACAAAATCCGATATTTCGCCAAATGTCTGAAACGCTCGAAAATAGTACACATAACCAGCAAAATTATTTTTGTTTAAGATTACAACCGATAATCCGTTCCGAGTTTTTCATTTATTAATTTTCCGATCAAACTACCGAGTAGATACATCTCTTTGATATAGAGACAATTTACGAATTCGATTTCGATCGATCCTGGTTGTTTTTTTTCAGCAAATTACCGAGATCCAATTACATAAAAATTAGATTAGTTGACGAATTCTAAAATATTGACCCACAGAACAAGTGAACACATTCACCTATTTCAACCTTTCTCTATTTCAAATATCAATCAAAAGTATCATGCAATTTTACACAGTAATTTTACACATTTAATTCGACACAATTCTAGTCTACAGCTTTACCTTTTACTACATTGAAATATTATTACCAAATCCTATAGGCTATAAGTGACTAAAATCCGCCGCCAATTGAAAACACCTTCATAAAAGTTTCCTTACAAAATAGAACACACAAAAAATAATGTCATAATATAAATCATAAGTAAAACGACTTATCGAATCCAGAACATCTGGTAATGCTTGCCACATCTCGTAATTCAAATTCGCTCACAGCAAGCATTTTTCATTCACAAAAAAATCTGTACAAGCAAAGCAAAATGATAACAATAACAATTTACCCAGCTACTAGTGAGGGGAACGCAGGAATAAGTTCCACAGTAGTCATGCGTTCGCAGCTCCGCTCTGAGTCTCTCTCTTGAGAAGATAATTTCCTCTTGGAAGCAACATCTTCATTGCTTCCAAACATACCGTATAGACACATTTTTTTTTAATGACGTCACAGTCTAGTCTATATGGGGTCAAATAAATGCTCGTAGATGCAATTTTTATATTGCTTCCAAGTCGTGGTTGTTCGTTCATTATTTTGATTCTGTGGTGTTACCAGATCAACTATGTGAGATGTTCACAATTTGATTTGAGAATTTTTTTTTATAAATGTTTATAAGCGATTATTTCACGATTTCGAAGTGAAAACTATTAATTTAAAACTCATGTCAGCCAAATGTAAGGGAAGCAATGCTTCCCTTGCTTCCTTGAACGCCACGCCACTGCTTTTAATATCTTTATACTCAAAGTTGCAGTTTTAAGCTAACCGTGTTTCAATAAAGACACTTGAATTAACCATCCTATCAGTCACTACCGAGTCCCTAGATGTGTCCGACGATGAGTCGCATTTGGATTTCCCATTTTCTTTTGGCGCGTTTTGTCTAAAAAAACGAAAAAAGCTACGAACCTATTGAACTGGTATCGACACATTCTTCCTATCCACAAGGCATCCCATGGCCAACTTCTTCATCCTCGTTATAGCTGGTAGCACCATCTACAATATTTGACGAATCTCTGTTCGCCAGGGACTCTGGGGAACTGCTACTCAGACATCCCGTGCACGTATCGCAGCTATTAGTGTCGGAAGATTTTCTCATAGAAAGACGATGCACCGCTTTTGAGCCACACGTGCTACATAAAAGTAGTTTGTATGGATTATTTTCCGAATTTTCATTAGCTGTTGGGCTTTATTCGAAGATAGATGATGATGCTGTGTTCCGGTGACGTTCTAATCGGGTAGAATCTGCAATAAATCGTTTGTTTTTAATCAGGCAATAAGAATTGCATATGATCACACTAAAAACCGAAATTACCCAATGCTTGCTCTATTCTAAGACAAAGCAACACGAATGAGCTTATGAAATTCCAGTTAGAACAGTAAATTTCGACAATTTTCAATATAATGCCGACTATACAATTGAAATGATTGTCTTTAATATTTTTGTAACGCAAAATAATGGCAATGAAAATATATCCTAAAACAATTCATTTATAATTAAAAATAATTATGTGTCTACAACTAAGTGTTGTGTGTGTGTGTATGTGTGGGTGTGTGTGTGTGTATATGTGTGGGCGTGTGTGTGTGTGTGTGTGTGAACATCTAGACTGAGTGTATCTAACAATATGGAAACACATGAAACCCAAGTGAAAAGTATTTTATTCTGTCGCGACTGTTAGTTTCCTATAATTTTCATCTGTCATGCAAAAAATATTTTACGAAATATTTCAACAATTGTTAACCAATTCGATTAGGTTATATTGCGACCCGAGTCTTAATATTCAGCTTCGATGCAAGTATGTCCGTAGTGGTTCGAGAAATTCAGTTTTTACGCTACATTTTATGGCACTTTCATCAAGAAATTTAAACAAAAGCTATTCAAGAATCTATTTTATAACATAGACAAACCCACTGCATCCATATATGCTACTAGTTACACATACTCTAATGAGATATTAATTTATATTTGATATCGACTCAACACGAACGACTCCGCCAAATTCTTTTCACAAGCTTTCCCTCCACAAAATCTAAAATAAAAACAGCATACTCCAATGTGTATTTTAAAACGCCAAAGATAAATATCATTAACTTACCACTGAGTTTACTTCCACTTAGCATATTATCACAAAGAGTGTTTTCCATGAACAATGATATATCTTTTTTATTACCGGTTACATTCTCATTCAGTGTAAGCTTCTCATTACGATCAATACAGATCGATTTTGAGCAAACACGAGTTCGTGATCGAGACGGCCGTGAAGAAATCGGCGAGTCTTTAAAAGTTTCTATTCGCATATGATGCTGCCGACAGCTGCTTACGCAGATTGTTGACGTCGAGCCTGGAAAAACATCGGAATTGCTTCCGGATCTTGGAGTACAGGCCGTTTCACCTATTATATGGTCCGGAGGTGAGAGTCGCCCTGATGAATCGCGTTCCAATACTGATTTCAGCTTTACGATTCCCTTACCAACAATATTTTTCCGATAGGCCGGTGTCGCTCGTCCCGAAGAGCAAATACTTGAAGATGATTTTCCAGTTGACATCATTTCGTATCCACTAAACGAATCTATGTTTGAGCTATCGTCATATCTGTTGTGCCGAAGTGTGGTTATTTCCAAAGAATCTGAATCCGATGACGATATTGTGTGGTTTTCTTGTGGGTCGAGTTTTATTTTGCGCGATACATCGCACGACTTACTTCGCGCTGTACAATTCTCCTTGTTACCATTAGAAGTCTGATTTAGTTTATCGAATAGTGAATCGAAAGAAAACGATCTTCTCTTAGTCCGTTTTATGGAGCAATTCAACTCGTCACTACTACCGTAGACTATACTCATTCTCCGTTTCCATACGGATCGGGACATAAGATTTTCATAGTCTTCTATCCTGAGATGAGATGAGTCACAGTTGGATTTCCCATTTTCTCTTGGCACGTTTTGCCTACAAGACGAAAAAAGCAACGAATCCATTGAAGTGGTGTCGTCGCATTCTTCCAATCCATCAGGAATCCGATACTCAACGACATCGACTTCTTCATCTTTGTTATCGCTGGCACCACCATCTACAATATTTGACGAATCTCTGTTCGTCAGGGGCTCTGGGCAACTCCTACTCAAACATCCCAAGCACATATCGCAGCTATAAATGTGCATACAAAGACTATGCACCGCTTTTGAGCCACACATGTTGCATACAAGTAGATTGTATGGAGGAAATTTGTAACTCCGACCTCGGGGACACTTACAATGCTCACCTGAACATGAATCTGGACGTACTAGTAGGTCGACAAAAGCATTCGACTCAAGCTCCCATTTTGCATCCCTGCAAACAATAACATATTTTATTAAATTATCAAGGCAATCAACATTCATACTTACTGATCAGATATACAGTCTTCGGATACCCTATTCTTGCGGTGAGTATAAGTCACTACTGAGTCCCTAGATGTATCCGACGATGAGTCACATTTGGATTTCCCATTTTCTCTTGGCACGTTTTGTCTAAAAGATGAAAAAAGCAACGAATCTATTGAACTGGTGTCGTCACATTCTTCCAATCCACCTGGAAACTCATCGCCAACGACATCGACTTCTTCATCCTTGTTGTCGCTGGTAGCACCATCTACAATATTTGACGAATCTCTGTTCGCCAAGGGCTCTGGAGAACTGCTACTCAGACATTCCAAGCACGTATCGCAGCTATAAATGTCGGAATATTTTATCATGCAAAGACTATGCACCGCTTTTGAGCCACACATGCTGCATACAAGTAGTTTGTATGGATGACGTTTGTAGCTCCGACCTCGGGGACACTTACAATGCTCAGCTGAACATGAATCTGGACGTACTAGTAGGTCGACAAAAGCATTCGGCTCAAGCTCCCATTTTGCGTCCCTACAAAGAAAAACAAATTTTACTAAACAATCAAGGCAATCAACATTAATACTTACTGATCAGGAATGAAAATTCCTTTATGCGCCAACTTGCTTCGAAAGGTATCCTCATTATTGCAAAGTGGACATCTAAAGAAATACCCAGCACTAAGAGCGAATTGCGCAATGCACCATTTGTGAAACCAGCCTGATCGACAGCATGGCGCCAATATACTTAGAGCACGATTATATGTCCCCATACTTTCGCAACAAATTACACAATCATCTTTCTTCGTACACTTCTTACGCTCCTGACTGTGGTGCTTCTCGCAAATTGTTTTGAAGTCATCGCGAAAATGACAAATGGCAAAATTTTCCAAGCCGCAATACAAGTGAAACATTCGGCGACATTTTGTAGCACAACAAGCCAGGTTAGCACTTGGTTGTGAGCAATAGAAACAGATCTGTAAACATTCCAGGTGCAGAGAATTATTTCGGGAATAGTTTCTATCAAGTTCAGAATGTTCAGAAAGATAAGAAATTTCGGCTGCACGACTAGCATGCAGTTACACGGAGATCTTATTTACCAGACTGTTAAAGAGCGTACCTTAGATTTTATGTAGGAATTAATGATGTCGCATTCATAATTAGTGAAAGAGGAGAGCATCAATTCCGATTATTTGAGGTTGCAGTGAACTTCCGGAGCAAAGGGCCTTTCCGAATTGTCTTCGCCTGACGTCTCAAGTGATAACGATGCGTCTTACCTGATTTTCAACTCGGCGTGCTTCATCTCTGATGTCCGACAATAGAAATCCTAAAATACCTTCATTATCGGCCCCGTTCTGCACTAATTTATTCGTCAGGAGCTACATTAAAAAAAAGCAACTTTCCTTGTCAATTTCTATTGAAAAGCAGCCATTCATTACTAACTTACCAAGCAATAGTAGTGTGCCGACACCAACTTGTACGTTTTGAATTCTCCCATCTTCACAGGATCATCCACAGTCATTTTACATAGAACACATTGCTTTTGTACTATTGTATTCTCCATATTGATTCGCCAAATCGCTAGAGAGCTCAAAACTACTAATAAATGCTCGACCAAAAACCGCTAGTCCGAGAGCTTGTTTAACAAATTGACAACGGCATGGAGGAACCACTTCATTGGGCGGGAAAACCGATACATTAAAGGCAAAGATAGAGAAGAGGTGGATAGGCGGCATATATGAACATGAGAGTATAGGCACAGCGTAAGGAGTTAGTTCCTAACCAGCGTGCGGACTCCGTATATGTATACGGTCCAAAAATCCAGTGATCTAACCTGAGATTGTATTGTTGGTCAGCCTGGAAAGTTGGAAGAAATCGTATGGAACAGAAAGAAATGCAATATACGATTCGACAACTACATACTCAGGCTAGATTTTTCGCTGCTCACATACGGCTCACTCTCGCAAAAAATACTAACACACTCTCAGGTTGCTTTGACAGATAATGCATTGCGTAAATGGAGGCTCATTTTGAAGGTCAAAGTGTTTTTTTCTGGAAAAGGGAAGGAGTTCACCCACTTATCATTCTATACACTTTGGTATAGGTCTGTTTCCGTACTTGAATCTATTATAATATATTGAAATAGATTCGCAGCAAGTCGTTTCCGTACTTTTGCTGCAAGTCAAATGCAAGCCAAATTTTGCAGCAAAAAGAAGCCAGCTGCCAAATTCTGTTACTGCTGCAGTTTGCTGAAGTACGGAAACAAACCTCACACCGGGGCTCGATTGGCAATTTACTCTGCCATTTCCGATGGCAACGACTGTCAAATTTATGGTATGCCATCATTTCATGGCATGCAATATCATTTCGAAAATGCCTCTGAGCGAAAAGGACGTGTGCTGTATCCACAGATATAAGAGAGAATGGATTAGAAATCGCAGCTGAGAAATGATCCAATTTTCGACCTACTGTCTATTGGTGTGAGAATGAGATAAGTATATGTGAGACAAGTCAAACCGGCGATAGGGGAGCATGGCAGCATGGAAAAACATTAAACAATTGTATGAACTTCTTGCACCTTACTTTCATTTAATGTATGTGCATGTACATGAATGCTTAATGCAGGAGCATTTCTATCACAAATTAATAATTTCCTAATGCTTAAACTCGCTTATGCAATTGTTGTTCTCAGATAACTGCAAACAATTACATAAAAATTTGGTTAAAATTGGAATAATCAAACTGCTGTGAGGTTTGTATGTACATAAATACTTGATACAATATATAAACGCAATATTAACATGCATTAAATGCTTTTTGTGTGTGCATACAAAATATATAAAACAAACGCCTTGTATCCGATCTTACCCTACAATCAGAAAAAAACACGTGTGAATTTTGACAAGACTTTGTTCACCGCGTGGAAATTGGCTTTTCTTTTTAACATGCGGCGCTTGCGTTCGTACTCTGGTAGCATTTCTCGTAAAAAAGGGGGAGAATTGGGGCTTTTCGGTGCTGAGTGCGGTAGAAAGGGGTGCACTGAGCGGAATTTTTGTGAGAGAGCAATGTTGTGCGTGTATTAAAAAAGGCACATTCACGTATGGGTACACGGATAGCCATTTCGTATCCATATTCTTTCATATCTATGGCTGTATCTGAGCGTCAAATGCTCTTAAGGAGTTATTTGAAGTGCAGAGCGAAGAAATTCCCCAATTTCCCAGCATTTCATACTCTGTAGACTATTTTCATTGCTCAACGAAATCTAAAAATCCCTTTGAATTACATTTTCTTATAAGAAATAAGCCAGGCAAACGGTTCAGCGCCAAATCAAGAACTGTCAAAATATTGCCAGGCAGATGGCCGAGCAAATTGCATACCATATTGCCTACCATTTATGGCAGACCATAAAATATTGCATACCATAGGCTGCCTCCACTGGCAATTTCAAATGTTATGCCATGGGAAATTGCTAGTCGAGGCAGCCTGTTATGTGTATGGAATCAGTTCTTCTAAAAGAGGTATAAGACTGTAGAGTGGCGATATCAGTGTAAACGCCTGTAGGTGTGTGTCTCGAGAATAGAGGTATCCCAACGGGAAAAATAATGCTTACGGGTATATTCGGTAAGCATTTCGCGTAATGCGTATAAGCATTACGTGTTGTTTCTTTTTAACATTGCATGTCCTAGGCTGGGAAGATTTATACAAGGGGAAACTCATGCTTTTAGCTCTATAGCTTTATGTATAAGAGCTTTTTGGAAAGTACGACATCGTATTCTCGCATTTCCGTCATCTACGGTGAATACAAATTAAAGCTTTGGCCGGCAGCCGATCGTATCTCAGCATGTGTGGTTTTTGCATGCTGAGTGACAGGCTGCCTCCACTAGCAATTTCCCATTGCATGAAATTTGAAAATGCCAGTGGAGGCAGCCTATGGTATGCAATATTTTATGGTCTGCCATAAATGGTAAGCAATATGGTATGCAATTTGCTCGGCCATCTGCCTAGCAATATTTTGACAGTTCTTGGCTTCAAAATGGCGCTGAACCATGGGAATGCTTTATTTCTTATAAGAAGATGTACGGATTTCGAATTTAAAGGGATTTTTAGATGTTGTTGAGTAATGAAATGGTGGGAAATTGCGAAAAAATCGGATTTGCATTTCAAGTAACTCCCTAAGAGCATTTGACACTCAGATATAGCGCACGTCCTTGCCGCTCAGAGGCATTTTCGAAATGAAATTGCATGTCATGAAATTGCCCACGCACAGATGGCATACCATAAATTTGACAGTCGCTGCCATCGGAAATTGCAGAGTAAATTGCAAATCGAGGCCCGGTGTGATTGTGACGCTCATTGGAAATTCCAATAGCGCATGCTCTTTGCTAGGTATCTTTGCTAGGGAAATTCATGTTTTGTAGTTATCTGTGTTTTGAAATGCTCCGAAATTTTCATCTTTCCGCTTTATATAGCAGACTACCCATAACCGATGTATGCTCGCAAGTTCTTTTCCCCTTGTTTCTGCGAATGAAGTTCATTGGCCAGTCTTGGACTTATAACATATTAGCTTTCTCCCTTGCAGCATTCCCCATGCTCCAAGTCATGTATACGAGTATATCTTATAATTGCTGGAAAATAGCTTTGGAAATCGGAAATTTGCATTACAAGCATTGTTTGATTCATGCATTACGCCAGTATACATTACCGCGATTCCCGTTGGGATAAGACTTTTGAGAGGCGATATCCGTGTAAACGCCTGTAGGTGTGTTTCTCGAGCGTTTACTTGTTTTTTTGTAAATTCTTCTCCCTCTTGCCTTCACCTGTCAAACTTTCAGGGGCTTCTGTCAAGTACCCAGGCTGCTATCAATTACCCAGGAGTCAATCTCAAATTAAACACACAAAAAAACCAAACAATTTTTAAGTATGCTATTTGGTTTTGAGATGAAATTAGCTAGAACAAACTGCGTTTTCAAAACAAATTAGCGACGCGAGTGTCGAGAAGTGTAGAAAATCACACGAAGTATAAAATAAGGTTAAAAGTGCCAGTGACACCTTCAATTACTATCTAAACACTGGCAACGAAATGTGAATTGAAGTGTTGTTAAAAAAATACGCGCTCCTGCTTAATTTATTATAGTTTGACCGATGTCATCGGTATACCTATTGAGAGGGACCAGAAGACCTCCGGTAACAAGGTCCCAAGCCTTGCTAGCTCATCGGCCTCACACTTGCCCTGAAAACCCTATGTCCAAGTACCCAAATCAATTGAACAACCGAATGACTCCACATCTCCCTAAGAGATGCACGGCATTCAGCAACAATCATGGAAACTGTAAAAGGACCAGCAAGGGACTTAATAGCCGCTTGGCTATCTGTGAAAATGCCAATATTAACCCCGAATATTCGATTACACAGAAGCCAGTCGATTGCCTGTAAAATAGCCGCAACCTCCGCCTGAAAGACACAACAATGGTCTGGTAGACGGAAAGACAGCTTGAGATTCAGCTCATCTGAGTATACACCACATCCAACTCTATTGTTTAGCTTCGAGCCGTCAGTGTACACATGGATAAGCCCACTTTCGAGGGTGACACCATCACGCCATTCATACCTACCAGGAATGCGAGTTGTGAGCTCAAAATCTAGTAGGCACTGCGGAACGATGTATTCAACACCCACTGGAGCGGGAACCCCCTACACCAAAATCCTCGCATGGCTGAATTCTGTTCTATTATATACAATACAATTAAGTCTCACAGCAGCAAGATTAGCTTGCTGTAAGATAAGTATATTGTTTTGCAGCCAATGAAGTAACACAAATAGTGCCTTAGTAGGGGTGGTGCGGAGCGCACCAGTTACAAGTGGTGCAGCCATTCTCCGCACTTTTTCAAGCTGCCACTTGCAGGTAGCCTTAAGAGCACCCTGCCACCAGAACGCCACCCCACATAGTAGAATTGGCTCAACCACAGCAGTGTAAAGCCAAGCGACAATACGAGGTTGTAATCCCCAATTCGCTCCTATGGCTCTTTTACAGCAGTAAAGTGCGTTGAAAGCCTTCCGAGCTCTTTCTGCTACATTGTAGGTCCATAGTAACTTTGAGTCCAGGATCAGCCCTAAATACCTGACCCTCTGGCTCAGATTAATAAAGACCCCATTCAATTTGGGTAACTCAAAAGAAGGAACTTCGTACTTGCAAACAGCAGTAGTTTCGTTTTATTAGGATTCACATTCAAGCCACACTCACGACTCCAACGTGAAAGTATGTCAAGAGAGTGATTTAGCCTCTCCGATAGCGTGGATAAATACTTTCCCGACACTACTACAGCTATGTCGTCTGCGTAAGCAATCACTTTGCAGCCGGCACGGTTCAGTCTCATTAGAAGAGTATTCACCGTGATGTTCCACAGCAGGAGAGAGAGGACTCCACCCTGAGGTGTGCCCGTACTCACTCCGCGTTTTACGCTGGCAACCCCCAGGGAAGAGATCACCACTCTATTTTTGAGAAGCTGTAGAATATAAGCAATCATCCGCTCGTCCACATGCAGCACCGAGAGAGCCTCAACAATTGAGTTAGAACTTACGTTGTTGAAGGCCCCCTCGATGTCTAAGAAGACGGCAAGCGTATATTCCTTAAGAGCTAGAGATTTCTCAACTTGCTCAATAAGGACGTGAAGAGTAGTTTCAACAGACTTGCCCTTGGTATTCGCGTGCTGTGTACTGCGAGATCAACATAGGATCGATTGATCTTTCAATATGGTAATCAATGATCCTTTCCAAAATCTTAAGCAGGACTGAGTTAAGACTTATTGGACGGTAGTCCTTTGGCTTAACATGAGAAACTTTTCCTGCTTTCAGAATAAACGCAACTCTAGTTTCCCGCCAGCTGGTGGGAACATACGAGAAGCGTAGGCAAGTGTTATAAATCTCCCTGAGCCATTGTAGCGATACTTCCATGGACTGCTGAACGTCAGCCGCAAGCACGCCATCAGGGCCCGGGGATTTAAATGGCTCAAAGGAGTTAATAGGCCACCTCAGCTGAGAGTTTGATATTCTGAAAGGCGGGGTTCTACCGTAATTTAGTTCCGATTGGTGCACTGTCCCTATAGGGCAATAATTGCCCGGGAAATGTGCGTCCATGAGAACGTTAAGAGTATCTGCGCTCGAACTATTCCAAATACCTTCAGGGTTCATGGAGCACCCCATAGCCTTCGTTGTCGTGCTTAATACCTTGCGAACGCGATTCGCCTCACTGTGACTCTCTACATTTCCACAGAAAGATCTCCATGAGGACCTCTTCGCCTTGCGTATGGCATACTTAAAAGCCTTCAGCTTCGTTTTATACACCGACCAGTCATTAGTTCTTTTCGAGCTATTAAACTCCCTCCTACATTCTCTCCGCAGGATGCTGATTTCCATACTCCACCAGGGAGGCTTAAGATTGCCCCTGGCCGGGGGTGGCTTACATGCTTCCCTAGACGCGGAGTTGAGAGAATTAGTAAGGGTGTCAACCGCCCGATTCAATTCATGGTAGCAGTCAATGCTCCTAGGAGCAGTTTCCAGTGAGGATCGTACCAGAGAATTAAATAGTTTCAAGTCTGTCCTCCTTCTGTTGATAAAGGCTGCCTGCACAGCAGAGCTGCGGCCAGCCACGTTATACGATATGTACCTATGATCAGCGAATGAGCACTCTTGTAGAACTGTCCAGACACGGAGAAGATGCGAATGCCACCCACTAATCAAAGTAACATCAAGAACCTCCCTGCGGTTTGAGGTAAGGAAGGTTGGTTCGCTATTGGCGATGAAAAGGTCGTGGGCCAGGATGAAGTTAATAAGTTCCTCACCTCGGCCATTGGTGTTGGAGTTACCCCATACTTCATTATGAGCGTTGGAGTCAGTCCCTAGAATAAGAGGCACACCTATCTTTGTGGCTTCAGTCACAACACCCTTGACAATGTCGCAAAGTGGGCTATCGCCATGATCGTGTGCCATGTAGCAAGAAAGTAACCAGTATGATCTCTGGTCGATTTCAACTGCAACAGCCATGTTATCCCTGTCACTGAAATTGTGTAGTACAAGGGCGTTTATGGTTTTCTTCACAAGAATGCAGACACGTGGCTCATGTAAGCCATCGGGTACCACTAGTCTGTATCCATCGGTGCGTAACCCGCAAACCCCGTTTTTAGCAACCCATGGTTCTTGGATTAGAATCAGCTCTTCCTCTGTCCTAGACAGTCGGAAGAGCAGGGCAGCTGATGCTACTTTGGAATGGTGAAGGCTGATCTGCAATACCTTCTCCATCATTTATTTCCAACGATGGTTAGATCCAGGTCCTCCCCCTCTGACATAGATGTCTGCCCAGCCTCTTCCTCTGCTTCGAGAGTCATGAGGTCCAGTCAGCCACCCAACTCGGAGGTAGTCCCGACACTAACCCCGTCTACATAGAGGGACTCCACATCCGATTCATCCTCAGATGTCACCCTCGAACATGTGTCCAACCCCTTTTTAGGTGGGTCCTCCGTCATGTGAGTCAGCTTTTTATGGTGAGGTTCCTCAGGCGTTGGATCTCCCGCAGCAGAGCTCTTTGGCCTGTCGCTTCGGTAGATCCGTAGGGCTAGTTTTTCGACCACATACCTGATAATGCCTTTTCGGGCATCTAAGACCGGGAATGCCTCTTCGTTTATGATGAAGAGGGCCTCCCGCCGATTTTCTACCGGCTCTCCAATCTTCCCAACCCTCCAATTTTCCGTTGGAGGATCCGGGTTGAAAAGCCGCACTATTTCCAGGACTTCCACTGGATCCGAGTGGAAACTTGGAATCCAAGTCCTGCATCTAAGCCGGCTGGGAATCTCATCCCTGTGCACCAACTTAATCTAGGCGCCTGGCTAGAGTTCCCCGAGCTCGGAGATTGCCTGCTTATAGAAATCGGCTGATCGTTGGTCTCCACACGCAACCAGCCTGATTCCTTTGTACCAGCCCGCGTCGTTCACCGTAGGTGGTGGACCCGAGCTAGACTTCTGCAGTCTGCAGCAGACTCCAAATGAAGCTTGCCTGATCTTAAGCCAGTTTTCGAGGGAGATGGTTCCATCTCCCTTGCTGGCATCAATCACGGCCCAAATCAGGCACTCTTTGGCCATTTCACTAAATGGCCGAGTTATCCCTGTAGAAGCCGTCACTACTTTCTGATTTTTGCAGTCTTGCCTGCCCTGATTCATCTGCTCAGCCAACCTTTGTCGTTTCTGAGTTGAAGCTCCAGGATGTAGAGGGAGTGGATTAGGGTGTTCCCCAATGAATGATTTTGCCCACTGAAGGGACTTTTTGTCCTTGTCGGACATAGTGTCAGGGGGGACATTTTCAAACTTCCTCAGAACTTTGAAGGCTGCTCTACTAGTTCCATAAGCCCGAGATTTTTTTGGCGGAGAAGCTTTGTGTGCCTGAAGAGGAAGCGGCACCGGAGGTAGCGCTTGTTGATGGTCGGGCTGGCTCATTTACCTTAACCTTCCCATCATCCTGGCCACAAACGGACTTGTTGGCATTCGCAGGGCCAGGCTTGGTAACCTCAGCCCTGGAACCGCCTGAAACAGGAGCAGGGGAAGATTTGAAAGGCACTGGAGCTGACCCACTCGTCATGTCTCCATACCCTTGCTTAGCCGCTGTGCCAGGCACTGGAGCTGACCCACTCGTCATATCTCCACAGCCTTGTTTAGCTGCTGTGCCAGAAGTCAATGGAGCTGACTCGATTGCCATTTCTCCACGAACCCCTGCAGCCTTAACCTCAGTTCGCAGAGCTGGCTTATTCACCATGTCTCCACTTCCTGAGGCTTTAGCTGCAACCAACGGCGCAGCTAACTTAGCCCCCCTCTCTCTTAGAGGGTGAGTTTGGTTGGTTGCCGCGCTTGTGCCTGACGAGTTTGTGTTTAGTTTGCATCTTCTTCATATTATAAGGGTCCCCACTCAGAGCCACTATCTCAAATCCGAATGTGTAGTCACCTTAATGATCCCATGGCTATCTATGCAAAGCAGGGAGGCCATGCAAGGGTTGCCACCAGCCTTTATGGGGACAAGTGGTTAGATCCGGATCGGTGTTAATCAGGAGTCCACCTCAACTGAACCTACACCACCAACTTAATGGTGACGAGACTGAGTACGTACTCTGAGGCCTGCCAGGGTTTTAACGGGACGGAGATGATCGTGTTAACCCGGAGCCGTTCACGAAGCGGATTTCACTCCGTCGCTACCGCGCCTGAAGACGACTAGGTCCGGAATGCTACGACCACCAACCCAAGTGCAACAAACGAATCGTAAGTCGAGAAAGGTCCGAGGACGAAAGCGGTCGTAAAGAGAGTCTAGATCATTTAGCGTTACCCAGAATGCACCGCGAGGAGGCGATCTAGTTACATCCCATTGATGTTTTTAGGTGAGATGAAATTTTATCGCTCAGCCCCTGAAATATTCGCGTATTTTAACGGTGGCAGTATATTTCGGGATCACATTTTTCTCAATGCATAAAAGCCTTGAAATTCAGCAGTGGTCTTATTCTGAGACGATGGTAGACAAGTAGAATACAAAGTTAAATGAGTTCGGAATCGGACGTAAGCTGCATGTTTGTGAAACTTAGCACATGTTTTCATAAAAAACTTTACCCTACTTAACATATGCAGCAGACTTATTATGTTTTATTTTAAATTTTGCAGCCCTCTCTTCGTTTAACAACCGGGCTTGGGACCGACTTCGGCGGAATTAGGGCTTCCTTAGTCTTCACGATCTTTGTAGCTCACTTTCTTTTCTATGTTCTAAAGAATCGACAATTATCTTTTGCTTTACAAACATTTAATTTTATTTCAATGCTTTTCACTTTACACTCACTTTTTATCACTTATACCTAAATTGTTTAAATAATATTATTTCTTATTTATAATTCACTAAAATTAATTTCGACACATAAACATTTTTTCATTGAAATTTATCAAGTTTTTTTTCTCTAGCTCGATATAGGTATTTTCGGTTACGCCACTGACCGAAGACAAACCAAACATGACTGTGCAATTGTCATTCACGAAAACGTAAACAAACGGTCCACCCGCTACTTTTTCGTTTATTTTTCGAGAAGCACGCACAATGCCTGACAAATATTTTACACGCGACAATAAATTTAGCCTGGATTATATATATATATATTAAAACCCACTTACCTGTAAAAAGAGACTCCTTAGACACCAAATCCTCGCCGATTTCGGCATGAACCCACAACACGCTTTTGACTCATTATTACTTAAACTTTACGAAGTGTTTTCGCGTTGTTATATGAAACTAAGGGTTTATAATGTTCAAAAAATTAGTTTTTTAAGAATAATCACCACCGCACAACACAATTAATTACGTTTGAAATTCACTTTACTCGGAAACACTACCGACACCGCGTACGATTGACAACGATTTTGACAGCTAAGTCCCAGCAGGCCCAAGCCAGAGAGAATCGAAGAGAGCGTTTTTGTCCTATTACACATACTTGGATGTCAGAAGGGTGAGGTAGCCCGCTCCTCTTAGTTTTCTACTCTCATTTCCCCCACCACATGATTCAGTGACTGAAAGTACGCGAACAGACCTTTCATGCCGAGTGTTCTCCAGTGACAATCGACGCGGCTTTTTTTTTTTGAAATTTGAAAGTGTGATTTTAAAAGACTTCTTAAAATGGACAATCAAGGGCGTTTAATTGAACCATTAATTATGAACGTCGAATGATATTGCATTTCATCTGAACGTAACGTAAATTTTCCCTGCCTAAATAGGACATATATTCACAACTGGATGACTTCTGTGGTTTATGATTCGTTTGATTGAAAATCTAAACGAAATTTAAAGGCTTGCAATAATTTCGAGTTATTTATTAATTCATAATTTCTGTGGAAAAGATAATATTTTTACAATAAATATATTCATTGTTCACCTGATTTTACGTAGGGTACGAGGTACGAAATAAATCAGCTACTAGTGCTACTGACTATTGGTGGTATGTGCTATTATTACAATGCCTATAACCCGGTTTGGGTCTACTTTAATAGTAATTAAGTCTGCGTTCATGTTCGGAAAAATTCAATTTAGCCCTGCAAGCCAATGTTAATAGAGCTTTGATACTAATGTCTGGCCAGCTTCAAGAACTAGATGATGTGTTGTTACCATGAAAACCACTAAAAGTTATATTAAATCTACTAAACAGTTTCCCAAAAGGGTAGTTAAATTTGTGCATTTAAGACGCATACCATATTTTTGTCTATTTTAGTATACATAGTAACGATTATCTTTTAGTTTAATTTTCAACATTTTTCCCACCTCAAAGCATCATTTCATAAAAATTCTCCAAAATGCGCACGTGCTCGGTTTGTCCCGGGTAAACAAGGATTGAGCAATCTAAATTCAATTACAAATCACATTGTATACGTAGCTAAAAATACGTACCAGCAATAAGTGATAGCGCTGATGGCTGATTTGTTTCACAAGCGAGAAACGCATTGCGATGCAGTGCAGTGCCGAAGCAGTGCACGCATTGCCAAGCACATTGAAAGCAATGCAGTGTTCTGACAATTCATGTCAAATTAATTTGAGGAGGGTTGATATTTAGATTTTCTGGATCTGTTTTTCGTCCATTTACAATTTAATGCCTGGAACGGAATCTCCGCCTCAATTTAAAAAGTTGCTTCCCGGTCAACTACTTTCAAACAAATGTCAACCGATGCAGTGTGCAGTGTTTTTAGAAATTAGCCTAAACGATGCACCGCAGTGCAGTGAATGTGAATTGCTACATAGAATCACATGAGTGCTGCCAGATAGGCACTGCGGCTTACCCCCAGACAATTCCTATTTATCCCTGAAAATACCTTAAGTAGTCATAGTGACGTCATTTCCAGGAAATTTTCTGGCATTCTTAAAAACCAGGTTATTTCAATATAAATTTTTATATGTGTAAGACTCCCGTCACATGAAGCAATCTTTTTTAAGGTGAGGTGACCCTTCGGGACTTTGTTTTTCTCACTCAGAAAAAATAGTCAGGAAAGGTTTAATGTCAACAGAGTCGCGAGAGAGACAGTTAGATATTACAATGGGCATATTTCATCGGCTAATTAATTAATACGCGAGCTCAGAGAAACGAATATAGCTTCTAAAGGCTATTGATTTAAGATCATGGTTCCCTTCTTGTCTATAAATCAGCATAGACAACGTATATCGTCTCTAAAGCTTATCAAAGTGGAGAATAATTGATACGGGAAACTCGATCGTTTTGCGGAGTAAGCCTCCGAAAGTAGAATCAAATTGGAATTGTTTTTGCGGGATGATTAAAATTGTAAAAATTTTTATTTATCTTGAAAATTTTATTTGACAAAGTGGTTTCGAAAGCATGCACTGATTCTCATCAGACGCCAGCACACAGTGCATACTTGACTAGTGTGATCACTTGCAGTTGGAAATCATTAATTTCTATTTACGCTGGTTGTGACAAATTTTAACATCTCCGACTTATATTGAAATGGTACGCTAATGAACAGTTTGAGTATATTACTTCCAATAGTGGCTACCACAACGCCTGGCAATATTAAAAAAAAAAAAAAATATTTTGGATGTGAAGTGAAATTTCCTTGGACGAAATTTTTATGTAAAAATTCTCCTCTCAGAACAATCTCAGCTTCTGCGTGGCGAATTCAACCGCCTCTACTAGCGTTAGCTGAGATATGTTCAAATTAATGAAAAAAAATCGACGATGTTTTCTTGAAAAGTCTTTTTGGTCGCCGACCAGTTTGGCTTACCGGAAAAGACTGATTTATTCAAACAAATTTTTACTATATATATCGTACATTTGAATTAGTCAGTGTGTGGATCGGTCTTTCAAAAATTAAAATTATTTTACTTTGTTTTGCGTTTCGCCCGCTCAGAGGGAGATGTCCCTGTTGTCGGTGAGTGGAATAAATTGTTGACATTTGTCAGTTTGACATGTCAACAATCGTGCACAACAATATAGAAGAAGAAAGAATCAGTGCATGCTTTCGAAACCACTTTGTCAAATAAAATTTTCAAGATAAATAAATTTTTTTTCAATTTTAATCATCCCGCAAAAACAATTCCAATCTGATTCTGCTTTCGGAGGCTTATTCCGCAAAACGATCGAGTTTCTCGTCTCAATTATTCTTCGCTTTGATAAGCTTTAGAGACGATATACGTTGTCTATGCTCAGGGCCGGGGCGTCCATAGGCGCGTATGTCGCACCGGGCGCTGGCGAAAAGGGGGCGCAACTAATCAAACGTAAAGATTTACCCTCTCGCCTTCAAAAATTTGATCTTAGGTTATCAGTCGCTTAAGTCACGCTTATTAGCTTTTTCCGTTTTAAAGAAAATATGTTCGAATTTCTTTTTCTATTTAAAAAGTCAACTCTTCTCAAAAAATGGTTTCTTCTACCCGACAATCCCATCAAGAAGCAAAGCAATATATGAAATCACCATACATGATACAGTCATTACCTGCAATGCAGTCGTTTGATGGTTGAAAGCTATTTTGCTTAAAGTTCATGATATATGTACATATGTATGTAAATTACTTGCAGCAAACCCTGCCTTCACATGCAAGAATAAGAACACCCTACACATTCCAGGCAATGCAAGAAAACACTATTTATTTTCCCACAAAAATCATTTGCCTTACCAGCCGATGACATCTCTCAATAAAAAAGAATAAAACTAATAATATTGCTGTAATATTTCCATCCTAAATTGAAAATTTTGCATAAAATACTCTTGGACATTACTTTTCTCGTTGGGATTTAACCATTAATACCCGTACGCAATGGTGCAGTATTTAAAAGTAGCACCAGAACATTTTGCTCCTAGTCTATTTCATACGAGCAGTGTGCCTACAAAAATATGTATCGATTGATCGATCAGCAGCGAATGGTGCACTGGACGAAGTCTGCGCCACAAAAGTTTTTTTTTATATGAAGTTTTCTACATGGCGAGAAATTTTCATGAAGATCGTATACGTGGGCATGGCGCAAGATCCCAACATTGCTCCATTTACTATGGTATGCCATTCAGGTGATTTCAGCAAGTATTTTGTGATGAAGAGTTGTTTCGCTAAATGTTAATGAACATTTTAGAAATGCATATTGATTTGTAAGTTTATTTGTAAGATTATTTCAATCACAGCGCTGAATGCTTAGGTAATAAAATTATAGAATTCCAATTTTTTGTTGCATTTTGATCTGGTAGACATTTTAAACAAAATAAATATTGCAAGTGAATGTTTGCAGAGTCTTGAAATTTGCTTGGAGACAGCGGTTGAAATATTAAGCTCTACAAAGATGTTTTTAAAGCAAAGATGTTTATTTTTCGCGGGGCAAGAAATTTATTTTTCGCGGGGCAAGACATTTATTTTTCGCGGGGCAAGACATTTATTTTTCGCGGGGCAAGACATTTATTTTTCGCGGGGCAAGACATTTATTTTTCGCGGGGCAAGACATTTATTTTTCGCGGGGCAAGACATTTATTTTTCGCGGGGCAAGAAATTTATTTTTCGCGGGGCAAGACATTTATTTTTCGCGGGGCAAGACATTTATTTTTTGCGGGGCAAGACATTTATTTTTCGCGGGGCAAGACATTTATTTTTCGCGGGGCAAGAAATTTATTTTTCGCGGGGCAAGAAATTTATTTTTCGCGGGGCAAGACATTTATTTTTCGCGGGGCAAGACATTTATTTTTCGCGGGGCAAGACATTTATTTTTCGCGGGGCAAGACATTTATTTTTCGCGGGGCAAGAAATGTATTTTTCGCGGGGCAAGAAATTTATTTTTCGCGGGGCAAGACATTTATTTTTCGCGGGGCAAGAAATTTATTTTTCGCGGGGCAAGACATTTATTTTTTGCGGGGCAAGACATTTATTTTTCGCGGGGCAAGACATTTATTTTTCGCGGGGCAAGAAATTTATTTTTCGCGGGGCAAGAAATTTATTTTTCGCGGGGCAAGAAATTTCTATGTACTGGCAACAATTGTGCAATAAATTTGCTTTTCATTTTCCTGATGTTAAGTAACGGTATTTCGCAATACCAAGAGTATAGTGTTATTAGTACAATGTTAAGAGTAGTGCTTGCATTAGCTGATTTTTCTGAACAACATTTATTGGTAAATTATTGCCTTTGTAGTTGTTTTTTTGTTGTATTTTTATTTGTTGTTTTATTTATTTATGAAAGATTGATTATCTACTAGAATGTCATCAATTGTTAGCAGAAAATGGTCGAGTAATGCAAATAGGAAACGAAACCGGCTCTTAGAGCAGGTTTTGAAAAAGTATATAGTGTAGGTGGCCTTTAAACCGTTGTGTGAAACGAGGTGGGAAAGTTGAATAAATGCACGTATACCTTTGGCTTTTAATTTAGGCAAAGTTTACGAGGCTTTTGTCGAACTTTCGCGAGGCGATGATACTAAATTCAACAAACCATCACAGCGCTGAATGCTTAGGTAATAAAATTATAGAATTCCAATTTTTTGTTGCATTTTGATCTGGTAGACATTTTAAACAAAATAAATATTGCAAGTGAATGTTTGTAGAGTCTTGAAATTTGCTTGGAGACAGCGGTTGAAATATTAAGCTCTACAAAGATGTTTTTAAAGCAGTTACGTTCAGAGAATGACTTTGTAAAGTTTTTTGGTAATGCAAAATCAATTGCGTGTGACTTGGATATTCCTTATGAATTTCAAAGTTCATCTGCATTACACTCAATGTGAAAAAGACCTCTCTTTCATTACAAAGGTAGAGATATAGTGGTTTTGGATCCTCAGGAAAAGTTCAAAATTGATTTTTATTTTCAAATACTGGACTAGGCACTACAATCATTTTCTGAAAGGTTCGACCAAATAATTGTACACAATTAAATACTCAGTTGCTTATATAATATAAGCAAAATTCAATGTACCTCAGATATTATTTCCAAAGACTATCTCAGTTTGGAGGAAAAATTGATTTTAAATAGTCAATCTGATATAAGTGGATCTGAGCTTTTTGAGGAGACACAAATGTTTTCTGTAGTTATGCTTCCCAAACATTCACCGACGAAAGTGTTGGCTTTTATTTTTGATAGACATTTGGAAACAATGTGTCGAAATGCAGTTATAGCGTTGAGAATATTTTTAACCCTTCCTACTACAGCCGCACCTGGTGAGCGTAGTTTTTCTAAGTTAAAGCTGATCAAGAATTACATGACGTCAACTATGTCTCAAGAAAGATTAGTGGACTTAGCAACAACAGCCATAGAAGAGAATTTTTCGGAAGAGCTAAATTATGATAAAACCATAAACCAATTTGCGAAAATGAAAGCAAGAAGGGTATAGTTTAGCTAGTACGAATTAAACTAAGCTTTTCTTTTATCATTGACTTAACGTCAGAGTGAATTTTACATTGGGTTTACAACTCCTATGATTTTTATTAGCGTATGTATGTAAATTTATCAAATATTGAAAACATTCTTTTAGTTGTGTTTTATAAATTTTATTTATTGTTAAAATATTAATTTTTGTATATATTAATATCATGTATAACCTTATGGATTATACGGATATTGCAAAGGCGCAACATCTGGCTTTTGCACCGGGCGCAGAAATCATTCGCCCCGGCCCTGTCTATGCTGATTTATAGACAAGAAGGGAGCCATGATCACAAATCGATAACTTTTATGAGTAAATTATTTCGATGGATATAAGTCGGAGATGTTAAAATTTGTCACAACCAGCGTAAATAGAAATTAATGATTTCCAACTGCAAGTGGTCACACCAGTCAAGTATGCACTGTGTGCTGGTGTCTGATGAGAATTAGTGCATGCTTTCGAAACCACTTTGTCAAATAAAATTTTCAAGATAAATAAAATTTTTTTTTCAATTTTAATCATCCCGCAAAAACAATTCCAATTTGAACATAACTTATTCCGATACTTTGGGATGTCCGAGTGTTAAGTGCAATACATATTCAACAACGATAGAGCGAGAGCGGTTAAATGACCCCATCATGGATTTGAGGACAGCGCATTGTTAATAGTAGGTCTGTTCTCGTACCACGATTAATTACGATTAATCGCGATTAATTACAATGAAGCCGTTCCCGTACTCCGTTTTACTGAAAACTGAAAATTTCCCCTCTTTCAGTAAATTTCAGTAGGGTCTGAGCTACTGAGAAATACTGAAAAGTGTCAAACGAAGTAAATATTTTCAAATGTGCGCGGCAAGCAACATATTTTTTGCGTAATGTTGCTATGGGGGTCGAATATTTTTGGGGCGATAATTTATTACCGCTTAGGATGACTTTATAATCACTATTGTTCTCCCAAAAACCGAAAACTGACACTTTCGGTTGTCAATTTTCAGGAAATACAATGAGAGCGTTCCCGTACTTTTCATGAAATTCCCCACCACATGATTCAGGAAAATTCAATAAAATTCAGTTACTGAAAGTACGGCAACAGACCTACTACCTACGAAAAAGTCATTCAGTTGAATAGATAGAGGGTACGGCAATCGCGGCCTCTGTTGTCAATCAGTAATGTAGAAATATCAATTTTGAAACAGCATCACCAATATCCGCTTATAGGAATGATTGAAGATTGATATTCTATATTTTCTTATATCAGAAAAAGATAGATATGACGTATTTCGAAATTATTATTTATCGAAACATCCGTTCCGGAAAAATGCATTATCCAATTTCAGAATACCCTAAACAGAACCCTGAATATTTGTTTACCCTGTTTGTCCCCTGAAGTTTTTAAAATATCCCTAAATCTAGGGCTAAAATCCCTAATATAGCAACACTGAATCAAATGGGCTCTAAATTTCACTGCAGTGTAGTGCACTGCACTGCATCGCAATGTATTTCAGGCTTTACACTGTATCTTATAGCCTCTACAGACGATCGCAAGTTCTACTGCTAGTAGGGGCGCAAACATGTGTACGAGCAGGAATTTACCTAGTTTATGGCTCTGTTACCTGCGATATTCGGTTCAAACTGATGTGCGCCGTGCGGTATACTGATGTTCGGCATTAGGTGCGAAAGTGTGTATCCAAGTTTTAAACATGTTCCAATACCAAGTTTTAAAATATGCTATTATGTAGGTATGCAAATATGTGTGTAAAAAAGACTATATTCAAAGAACTCGAAATCCGTCAAATCCTTTAAATTTCTTTTGGTTTTTTCAAGATTTGTTTTGAAGGGTAAGGCCATAAAATTTAATTCATAAACATGCGTTGGTATCGTCCATCATACTCGAACTAATCAAGTATTCACCTTTAATTAGACCATAAAACACGGAAGCTATCCAAATGTGATTATATGTCCTTTTTAGGTAGGTATTATCTTTTACACAGATGTAGCAAAGTATCTAGGTTTCTACAAAAATAGAAGACAAACTATTTGCATTACTTGGATAGATGAAATATCGTTTATAGGGATTATTTTTCATTAATGAGTAACCATAGCTCCTCCAAAAGCATAGCACAGCATCACTTTAGCAACTGTCAAAATTTGCAGTAGCTAGGTGAAGCAGCTATGGATATTGGACAGCCAAAAGCTGCTACGTAGCAGCTCTTGACTGCTACGTAGGTTGGTTTTTACACAGCACAACTCAATAACAAATCTCTTCAGTTTTTTTTTTAACTTTAATCTTTGTGCTTACTTGGATCAGCTAAACACTTGCCTTGCATTTCGGAAATTGTATGAAATTTGCCCGTTTTCACTTATTCCTGGCTTTTGACACCATATCTGTGAAAAAGAGCGAAAAAGAAACGTTGAAAATATCATGGTACACGATTCAGCGTACCCAGCTTGTTGCATTTCACACTTGCCTTCTAAAAACTCAAGATGAGTTGCGCTGTGTAAAAGCCTACTTAAAACTCGAGCTGAGTTGAAGAGTTCAAAAGCCCGTATTTAGTAATAATAGCACTATACTCAAGTCTATTGTTCATCTTCTTTGCGACCAAAGCGCGAAAACTGCTCTTCATTTCTATTTCCAATCCAAAGTGACGTTTGAACAGAACGTCAGCTGTGTACGCACGGCCATTTTGCCTCAGCTACTTTCTTGCTATCCTCCAGACTGCGAGCAGCAAACAGCTGCTAGCATAGCAGCTATTCCGAGACCTTGGACAGCCCGACTGTCAAATAGCAAGCATCAAAAAGTAGCTATTTCGTGACATTGGACAGCCAGAGCTGCTAAAATAGCAGCCAATGGGCCTTTCCACACTTGTATTCTTGATGCAGTCCTCATACCGGTTTTCTAGGCAAGAGGCAGAAGAATCAAGGGGAATTCTCCACAAAAAGTGATGCACTTGGAGAGAAATTTGCATCACGTTTGAAAGTGATTTATCGAGTTGCAACTCACTAACATAACTATAGACATAGTTCACGGGTCAGGAATTTTTCATGAAACACTCCAGTCCAAATGAGAAAACAAGAACACGATACATTCATATGCATAATCGGAATATGAACGGTTCCGTTGCTGATGCATACCAAGTGTGGAAATGGTTATTGTCAGCCCCTGGACGGTATAACTTTCCACCATTAGCTACTTCAATCTTCTCGCGCACAAAGCATGTTAAAGCTGCCTTTCCGCCATTTCGCTCTTATTGTCAAATTGGAGGGAAACTACATGGATTTGACCCGATTTGACAATGAGCAGACAAAAAATTACTACCATTCCCAGCCCCTGGACACGGACGGTATAACTTTCCACCATGAGCCCCTTCAATCCTCTCGCGCACAAATCATGTTAAAAATGCCTAGCACTCATTGTCAAATTGGAGGGGAACTACTTGGATTTGACCCGATTTGACAATGAGTAGCTAAAAAATTACTACCATCCCCTTCAATGTAAATCTTATGGGCATGTCCACTCCATTTCTACTACCTCACTGACCATCCCCTTCAATGTAAATCTTATGGGCATGTCCACTCCATTTCTACTACCTCACTGGTTATTGTTGTCTAACCGGTTGGAGGACTGCATCAAGAATACAAGTTCGGAAAGGAAAATAGCTGCTATAGCAAGAATATTGAACACACTCCAGAGATGGAAAGTAGATGTGTTTCGCAGTCTAACTCTATTTTCGAAAACTAAACGTCCGTGATTTCATATAGAATAAAATTGTTTTCGAATTTATTGTTCAATAAAAGCTAATTTTGTAAGTCGTGTGCGTAGCTGCAGCCTGTTACTTTTGTGTGAGCTTAAACTTTTATCATCAAGTGATTTTAAAACAATGTCAAGTACACGTTTTTCTAAAACTTCGGTCGTGTGGAACTTTTTTTTCTAAAAACATGGACAGTAAAAAAGTTACTTCAGTGAAGTTCAAGTTATGTAACGCAGTTTATAAATACTTTGGGAAAACTACTAACTTGAGGGATCTTTTGAAAAGGAAGCACCCTATCCAGTTAGGTTAAATAGAAAATGAAGGCAATGTTGGTGTGAATCAAGGCACGATAATGCAGAGTAACCCAAATCCAACAACGTCTGAGTTAGTTTCAACAGTTGCATCTAGTTCATCGATAAGCGGTTCTATCGAACCCACAACTAATCTTAGTGAGTGATGAAAAATGTTAGTGTACAGCCTACCAAAAGAGTGCGGCAGATGAGATTCTATGGTGCACAGCAAAAATGTGATCCTAGCAGTGAAGAGCAGCGTGAGTTTCAAGAGGATTTGTTGCGCATGATTGCGATTGATTGTCAGCCATTATCTTTAGTTGATAACCGAGGGTTTTCATCTTTTGTGAGCAAGTATTTACCTCATCACCAACTTCCGTCCAGAAAAAATAGTGTCGGAAAATATTTTGAGCGAAGTTTATTGCTCACTAAGATCTAAAGCTACAGATATGCTAAAGGAAACTCCATACATTTCTGCTACGACAGATTTGTGGTCATCGGGCTGTAATCGATGCCACATAACAGTTACTGGTCATTTTGTTTTTGACTTTTAAGTCCGTGCCCTGGCTTTAGCAGCAGAAGAAATAGAAATTGGCCATACTTTTGAAAATATTGCTGAAGCAATACTAAAAATATTCAATAAATGGCACATTGCAGAAAAGGTTGAAACAGTAGTTACTGATAATGCCGCTTATGTAAAAAAGGCCATTTCGGATGATCTTCGAAAGTGTCACCATCCATGTGTTGCACATACATTAAATTTGTGTGTCCAAGATTCCTTGAAAGCTAACCAAATGTAGGACTCTCGTCACATATTTCAAGCAGAGCAACTCAGCTGCATATAAACGAAGAGAGATTCAGGAGCAAATGAGCATACAAGAGCTGAAATTGAAAAAAGACGTTCCGACAAGATGAAATTCCGTTGTCGTTAGGTTGGAAAGATTAAATCAACTTAAATTACCTATTTCAGCCGTACTTTCATCATCAACGAAAGCACCATCAAATTTAAATGCTTTGCAGTGGGAAAAAGTAAAAGACTGCATTAATATATTGAGTTTCTTGATAACCATGACAGAAGACTTGTCAGGGGAAACGTATACAACAATATCTCGCATACCACCTCTTGTGAGAGGATTGCGAATTCAAATAAAGGAGCAATGTGTGGCAACAAGTCTTGGAATGCAATTAAAATTAACTCTGCTAGAAGCAATCTCCAGACGAATTGGCTCTCTGGAAACAAATGAAATAGTGGCAAAAGCGACATTTTTAGACCTACGATTTAAAAAGGCTGCGTTTGGAAACGAGGAAAGTGCGAAAAATGCTCAAAAGTTAGTAACAGACGAGCTAAGCAGGTTCATTCGAAATTCAGAAAATAATGATAATATCCCGTCTTCAAGCCCATCAGCAGAAACACAAAGCTCTGCAGCAGTTGACAGTAACGTACTCTGGGATTATTTTGATCGAAAAATGTCTACGATCTGCACCAGCAAAACGCCTGACATTAGTGCAACTGCTGAAGTGAAACAATACCTGGAGATGCCATATTTAGATCGCAAAAAGGATCCTTTTGAATTTTGGCAAACTTATATCAGCAGCTTTCTCCACCTTCATAAACTTGGATGAAAATATTTGTGTATTCCCGCATCTTCCGTTCCAGTGGAACGTATCTCCAGTAAGGCTGGAACAATAACGAATGCTAAACGAAACAGATTAACTCCAAAAGAACTAGACGAACTATTATTCATCAGTCAAAACACTGTGATACATTAAGCATTATTTTTAAGATTTAATTCAATTTTAATGTTTTTATTATATTGCAATTTAGAAGTGATTTCTTCTTGATGATTTAAAAGTATTATTTTAAACCTATGTTACATTTTGATGTGCTTATTGAATTCCAGATTAAATATACAAATCAAAGCGGAGAAAAACTTTTGCTTTTTTATTAATCACTATGTGTCTTTATAGTTTTACTTCGCAGCGAAGTAATAAACACAAATAATTCCTTTTCGAAGGCAATTATCGAAAGTTCTGCAGAAAATATTATCTCTGGGGTATTATTAATTTGCTGCACAAAAAGCAAAATGCAGGCGGTATAGCATGTGTGCGCAATTATATTAGTATTTATGCTAATACTATAAAAAAAACTATATTCTGTTAAAAACAAACTGTACTTGCAGTCGATTTCAAAATAAAAATCCGTATCACATTTCAATAACAAAAAACTTGGGGCATAGGAGGACTGAATTTCGAGGACGAGCAGAGGAAATGTATAGTTTTTCATTTTTTGTACTCATGACCGGATCATCACACCAGATATATATCATATGATACATCTGCTTATTTTTGGTAAATATCAAAACGCTCTGTGAATTTCGCAATGATCTGATGTTGAAATTGAAATTTGAAAAAAAATCTTTCTCGAATCCGAGGCGCTTTGCGCCCACAAGGAGTAGGAAATTTCCAAAGCGCATTTAACATTATCAGTTTTCATTTTGCATACTTGATTCTCATACTTTTTTTCCACAGAAATGTAGGCGTACCTGAATATACACTAACATGCCCACCGTCACCAAAGAGTTAAAGATATCTTGATTTTAACTTAAGATAAACCTATCTTTTTATGCATCAATATTTCCCGTAAAATGTCAGTTTGATTAAATAACAGCACTTAATATTTTTGCTGGAATATTTGAACATTTTTTTATTGCCTGCGCCAACGAAACGTGCACTATGGCTGACTCGATTGCCGTCAATTGATTGTCGATGACTTGACCGACCAAATGATCGATTGCAAGATGTTTAGTTCGATTGCTACGATGGCGAGATGTTTATTCGATTCTCTTGATTGTAACAATATCGAGATGTTTTATTCGATTGTCTCAATTGCACAATACCATCCAGTCAGCAAACGAGTCCAACTTAAAATCATCGAGATGTTTCGAGATGTTTAAACAATCGAAACAATCGAGTTTAACATCTCGCAATCGCGCATCACTAATTGAAATATACTTATTTTCATTTGGATTTTTATTTTCATTAATTTCATTAATTCTTATTTTCATTGATTGATGTGATTTGCCAAGCCTTTACGTATAAAACTCGTACCTTTAAAGATTATCACTCTAAATTAACTCAGTTTCTATTCATCCATCCGTGCATACCAACATATTTCTTCAAAGATCAATCAAAATATAAAATCTATTGGGACAGAGCGATTAGTGAGCAACAATACATTATCAATATGTGTGATCTAAATGCATGCAAATGTTCGTGCTAATTACCGTAAAAAGCAAACTTAACTCTGATGCAACCCCGACCCCACATAAAACATATAACCCACATTTAAATGAAAAACATTGTGAAAAATAATTCCATATCATACGAAGAGAGAATTTTGGATAGTTGTATCCACAGCATTGGTTTATCGATTTTGTAAGGTAAATTTCTGAGTTAGATGAGCAGGCACCTATCAATAATACTCGGAAATGATTTTCAAACTGTGGGCACACGTATCTGTTTTTCGAAACAATTCGCATTGCACAGCACACGACCTTCTTGATTGTTAAAGACTACTACAGAAGTAATATATCATTCATTCCAGGTATTTTCTCGAAGTTAAATGTGGGTTTAATTTCGGTAAAATTGAAATTGCCGTCGTTTCGTTTGACAAAAAAACAACCGAAATTGTCGTTATTTATTCCGGATTCCCACGTCGTTTAATCAGCCATTTTTGTACAAAAACGACACATTTTTAAAAGCTTTAGAAGTGAAATCGGAGGTAAGAATCTCTAGAAGTAATAAACACGTCGTTTTTTCGAATACCCAAGTCAAATCCAAAGTCAAGTTTTCTAGCAGGCTGCCTCCACTAGCAATTTCCCATTGCATGAAATTTGAAAATGCCAGTGGAGGCAGCCTATGGTATGCAATATTTTATGGTCTGCCATAAATGGTAAGCAATATGGTATGCAATTTGCTCGGCCATCTGCCTAGCAATATTTTGACAGTTCTTGGTTTCAAAACGGCGCTGAACCATGGGAATGCTTTATTTCTTATAAGAAGATGTACGGATTTCGAATTTAAAGGGATTTTTAGATGTTGTTGAGTAATGAAATGGTGGGAAATTGCGAAAAAATCGGATTTGCATTTCAAGTAACTCCCTAAGAGCATTTGACGCTCAGATATAGCGCACGTCCTTGCCGCTCAGAGGCATTTTCGAAATGAAATTGCATGTCATGAAATTGCCCACGCACAGATGGCATACCATAAATTTTACAGTCGCAGCCATCGGAAATGGCAGAGTAAATTGCAAATCGAGGCACGGTGTAGAGAAAATGTTCTAAAATTTCTTATTCCAGCCCTGCCAATTACATAAAAAGCTATGAAAAGCTCACCTTGGTAAGGATCAAGGATATGCTTCTATATGGCGTAGTACCTAAACGACTGCAAGAAGAGTTTTCACCAAAGTTCTCTAAAGCTTTCGAATTCCAATTCAAAAGTAATATTTAGAATTAATGCGACTCTAAACCGAAGAAAGAAGGGAAATAAATTAACTCAACATGAACATTAAAAACTAAATGCTGGGTTTCAGCCAAAATTTTGCTTGACATTTAATTAGAATAGTTCACATATTGAATACTTCACGTGAAAAAGTTGCTTCCGCCATAAAATGCAATATGTCTCCGCCCATTTCACGCCAGTTTAGAATGTCCACACCATTCTTTCGGAGGGAAAAGTGACATTCGATGTTAATAACTGTTTGAATTTGAAAAAACTCTAGCGCACCTGAACCGCTAGAAAACTAATTTTCGAAGAAATTGTCTTTGAGTGATAAAAAAATGTGGGAAGACGTATAGTAATACACTTTTTTTGTACAACCATTCCTTATCCCAAGCAACAAAACTCACCTATAAAACAAATGATGAAAATGTTCAGTGCAAGCAACACTTTCCCAATGAAGCAGCAATAAGCTTACCTTAACAAGCTCATACTTAAATCAACTTATCCTTTGAATTTCGTTCTCATCGGAGGATTTCATCGAAAGTTTCAGCGGTTAAACGTTGTTTGATGCTGCCATCCGAAAAATGTTCAAAACTCGGAAAATTTAAAAATTGGTTTCTTATTTTTATCGCAAATGCTTTGCATATGAGTACGTAATTTGAAGCATCTGTTGGTGCAATATTTACGAAAATGGCTAATGCTGGTTACCCTGTGTCAGCAGCAAAGCAAAAATATATCAAATCTGCTTTACGTTAAGTTAAACCCAACCAGTAAATTTCGTTTCGATTGAATCACTGCGCTGGAAGGTATACGGGTGAAAAGAATTTTAGGGTTACCACCCTCAAAATTTTTCAAATTTTTAAAACGTTAATATTTGTTGTTAATTTTCATTCTAGGATCATTCTCAATTGCAAATCTAATGACATAATCGCTCAGTAAAGAAATTTTACAAAATTACAAAAATGGTCATAGCTAGGAGCTCTTTCATGATTTTTGTACGAAATTCCTAGGACATTTGGCTCACATCAAAATCTATTTACTGCATGAACTTCGTTTTGATTTCTACACTGGACCAGAAGTTATAGGGAAAAAAGCTTTATTTTGCTGAGCAAATTTGCAAGATTTATGAGACAAAAATCACCACAGCTGCCAGCCCTATACTAATTTTTCAACCAAATTTTCTCCAAATGTTGCATAGAGTAACATCCAAGTACTGTGTGAATTTTGTTAAAATCTGATGGCTGGATCGGAAGTTATAGGCAGTTAGTTTTCAAAATGGTACCACTGCCACAGGGTTGCCCGCATTTCAAAATCACTTCCATCAGACCTGGTCTTAGCTAATACCAACATGTGCTGTGAATTTCATGATGATCGGATTATCCGGCCGTCAGTTCTCGTGAACAGAACTTTCGAGTGCTGAAAATAGAGGTAATTTGGTGATGGGTTGCCGTTCTTGTGCAAATCGGAATTTTGAAAATTTTATCTTGAAATGAAGGACAAAGAATAAAATTTATCAAAAATTTTAAATTTTTGTCAAAAATCAAAAATTTTTCAGGAAAGTCAATGATTTGAAGGATTTCTTTTCAGCAGCCTGCCACAGCTACAGAGCTACCCGCTTTATGTTGAAAATCTACATGAGCTCAATTTTAGTCAACATCAATACACTCTGTAATTTTCACGATGATCAAAATCAAAATGCTTTATGTTTCGGTTAATGAAATGTGTACAAACTGTAACAAGAATGGCAAATAATTTCAGAGACTTTTAGGAAAGAACCCGAAAATTATGTACATATGTTTGCATTTTAAGGGAACTTTGTGTTGCTGTTTTTATATTTAGGTGTTAATTTCCGATTTGGTAATTTGTGTTTGATGTTCAGTATTATTTTAGCTTGCTAATAGTGAGTTTACAAGTGTTCAAAGTGTTTTCTTTTCGTGAATTTGACTGGCAGGAGAATTTACCAGCTCGAACGAAAGCTAAGTTTATTATATATAATATTATTGTCTGTCAGTATTTTTATGCTGATCGATTTTAGTTCTGATCAATTATAATTGATATATATATATATATATATATATATATATATATATATATATATATATATATATATATATATATATATATATATATATATATATATATATATATATATATATATATATATATATATATATATATATATATATATATATATATATATATATATATATATATATATATATATATATATATATATATATAAAAGATTCGATTAATTTTTATTTGGAAATAAAATGAATGCGATAGATGAGTTATTAGTTAGCCCATTCAGCCGAAAAAGCTATCCGGAAAAATTAAAAATTAAAAGTGAAGGTAGGCCGACCCCAGAGCTGAAAATTATTAGAGCTGACGGGAAAATTAACCGCTCATTCAGTGTGGAGTGCTACAGTAAATATAGTTGGCTTTCTGGTAGTTCCATTGCTGCGAAAATCGTTTGTTTCTCATGTGTACTGTTTCCTTCGAGCTCCAGTAACGATGTGTGGCAGAAAAATGGTTTCAACGATTTCGAGAGTATCATTAATGACCCTAATTTTGATTCTGATTCTGTACGTGAAGCTATTGGGTTTCTTCACACAATTAGGGATTTTGATTTTATGTTTCTGCTTACAGTTTACCAAGCACTTTTTCGTTACACGTCTCACCTATGGCATGTTTTGCAAGCAAAAAGCTCAGACATTCTTTTTTGTCAAAAACAAATAAGCGTGACAATCGATCATTTTCATAAGATGAGATCGGATGTCGAATTTGAAAATCATTTCAAATTTGCATTAGAAAAATCTACTTCGTTGCCTCATTCTAGTCGTAAGCGGAAACTTGGTGGCGATGTTGAAAATGTTGATCAGCAATATCGAATTTTATATTTTGAGATTGTCGATAATTTAATTGCCCAGATAGGAAACCGGTTTAATGAATTTCATAAGTTCAAATTTTTGAATCTCATGGATATGAGCAAGTTTTTAATTTTTCAAAATGCATTTCCACAACCTTCCTTTGACTGCCTGATGCCCACATATGGTCGTTTTTTTAACAAAGGAAAACTTAAAAGCGACAAATATAATATGACAAAACAATCTGGGGAAGCTGCCATACAGTGCATGGACTTTTGAAATATCTTCATTCCATAGGCATTCATGATGTTATGCCAGAAACCGTCAAATTAATAGAGTTAGTCTTGACAATCCCGGCAACTTCAGTAAGTACTGAGAGGTCATTTTCCGCACTTAAAAGAATTAAAACTTATTCTAGAAATACCATCGGTCAAACACGATTATCGGACTTATTGCTGCTAAGTGTTGAGAAACAATTTGTCAAGGAATTGGAGCAAAAAAGTAGCTGGTATGACGATATTATTCAATATTTTGCAACCATGAAGGAAAGAAGGATGAATTTTATTTTCAAGTAAAATTTTTCTAATGCATTCTTCATACTTCTTCCGTTCATCGCACAGTCTCGAAAGTTCCTCAAATATATTTTAAATTCACCTGCCTCCTCGTTTTTGAATGCCACGAGCCGCCACTGGTACCCACATGATTTCTCGCTGCCTTCGTTTCGGAACCTGGTGTGGAGGCATGCCTCTCATTACAATGTTTCGCAACACGACTTATATGAAAATATATGAGCGACGACCAAGTACAACTTATGAAGTTTCATTGATAAAAATGTTACCACTGAGGCAGATATGAATTTGCCTCATTTTCGTTTCTCTGCCTTCGTTTTCGGTGTGTCTCAAATCGATCTGCAGCACGTTGGTAAGGATTGATGGCAACATTTTTCGATTTTTCACACTGAGGCAGTGCTCTAGGCATACATCTCATGTGGCGGTATTTTTTTTTTTTACTTTTTGCATTGAGGCGCTGCTCTAAACTTGAGTTTTGAATGTATGTATGTAGCAGCGATAGATAAAAAAGTAGAGGAGACTCGGGAGGAAAATAATAATTTTATAAGGAATGTAAAGACAATTTATTGATCAATGTAGCCTAAATTTTTTTAAATTTTATCGAGGAGGCACTGCCTCCCTTGCCTCCTCTGAGGAGCCGCCACTGCTGCTAACTGTATTTTTATGTTTTTCTACTTGATCACCCTTTTGCCTTAATTCAGGCTGAAACCATGAGGGCCTAGGAAGTCCATCCCATCGGTTATATCTAGTATCAGGAACCGATGCTGCAACACCAAATCGCCGAGTTGTATTTGACGAGTTATTTCTCCGTGAACTAATGCAGATTCGCCTGTTGCTGTCCAAAGTACATATCACCCAACATTATCAAGTATTTATGCTTCCACCAAGTCCTTTCGCAAAATGGACTTCTTTGCTCCAGTATCAATGGTGATATTGCTTGCTTTCGATTTTTTCCTTGTAGACTTAAATCGTTCTCGTGCCAATAGAGCCTAAAGGCTGTGATGCTAGTTCAGGGGCCAACAATTCCACGAGCCAATCTCCGACCAATGAGGTTGCCTCTTACTGGTTTCCCGCCTCTTCCGAAGAAGAGAGGGCTATGTTCGCTGGACCAGCCTCGTTCCTTTTGAGAAGCAGATCATGGCTCACGAAATCAAAAGCCTTCGAAAAGTCCGAACACATTACGTCGACTTGAAGTTGGGAGTCGAAGGCTGAAGCGACATAATTTGAAAATTCCATAAAATAACTTGTTGTAGAGCAGGCTTTAGTAAAATCAGGCTGCTTTGGGACAAAAGAAAACATTTTGTTATAGATAAGGCGTTAAAGGACTTTGCTGAAACGACAAAATAAGATAAATAGAATGACAGTAAGAAACAGAGGGCGGATCAGGATTTTAAAATAGTAAAAACATTGGTAGCTTTTCACAATGTAACCAAGGTAAGGCTAATATTGAACATTAGGCGTGTTTTTTTGCTCCGATACAGAGCAAAATAGAACTATGCCGAAAAAACAACGATCTAGTATAAAACAGCAGTGCTTTCGCTAAGACTGATTAGGTTGCTATATTCGCTGTGGTACCACTAAACAGCTGAAAATAAAGGGAGAAAATAACGAGTATACACTACCACAATCGATAGAAAATAGAAAAAAAAACTAACAGAAAATCATTTCTTTTAACTTTCTACACATTATGAGGGCTTTTTATAATATCCTAACTACCAAAACATTCAACATAACCATGAAAAGCCCAAAGCCACCTCACAGCAAAAAAGACAACTTCTCATGAGCTTTTCTTTTTTCCATCAGCACATTCTATAGTTCAGCACTTGAACTACAAATGAGGAATAGAGTTTCTGTACAAGTGAATTCACTGGGACAGGAGTGTTGTTGTTTCCAATGCGTATATCCTATTCTCTACTGGATAGAGGAGCAAAAAAAAACACGCCTATTATAGATAACGGAATACAGAGGTAAGAAGAAAAAGTCTTCATTATAATATTGAGAGTACTGTCAGTGGTGAAACTACTTTTTTTGATGCCATTGACTGATTTTGTATTCCTTATGATTAACCCTTAAGTATCTCATGTATCATATTTGATACATGCCAGAAAATCCCGGAGACATACCAAAAAAAGCTGTTGTTGACTGTAAGGAGTGTTACATCAGATTTGCTATGTTTTTCTTTTTCAGAAACTGTCTCCTTCTTTTTCTTTTCTTTCTCTTGAGGCATTGGTATCTACAAATTCAATAGTAGGTTTGCAGCTATTTTGTAATTTTTTTGAACAAATGAAACAATTTTGTAGTATTGGTGCATGAAAATTTGTTTATATCATTTTCGGTACATTGACCCGTAGAGCATGGCGAGAAATTACCTTCTAATTGTTTCTGAAATTGAGGACATTATAGCAGCATGGTCGGGCAGTGAAGATAATTTGGGGCTGCTCGATGAAGATATTGATGCAAAAGATTTTTTTGACACCAACAACTACTCTGACAATTTGTTTCATGAGAATACACTGCAAGAAGCCGAACATAGTGTACATATATTGACTGGTAATGGCATTTATGGGAACGCAAAAGACGCTTTACGAGCAATGCCTAGTACTATACTCTTCGCGAAACGAATTCAACGGTCAAATCCCATACAAAAAGAGCTTTACTGACGAATTGAAAAGCTCTTTTTGTATGGGATTCGACCGTTGAATTCGTTTCGCGAAGAGTACAGTACTAGGCAAAAGGAAGAACATATTGTGGCAAAAGCAGAATCTAGCAGCTAAAGAATCGAATTTGATACTCACACCCACTGATTTCCCGCCTGAGTTGGCTGAACTTGAAATTTGTTCTGGCGATATCGTTATTGAATATGTGTTTGAACAGTCAAATTTGTATGCAGCTTAACAGAATGTGAACGTTCTACCCAATATAACCAAAGGTGACATTACCTGCATTATTGGCATAATTTTTTATTCATCAATTTGTCAGTTGCCCAATATTCGGTCGTATTGGAGAGAAAATTTAGGAATCGGAGCTCGTCCCTGCAGAATAAGCACGAAGAGATATGAACCAATCTAACGGTATCTGGATTTCAATGATAATTAGAGGATAGTGCCAAAAACACATGAAAATTACGATCAACTGCACGAAAATCGCCCCGGGTTTAAGTTTTCGAACAACGGATGTCAAAAGTTTACTTACGGTCGAGATCTTTGTGCCTCCAAAAACAAAAAGCTACTTGAAGCAGTACTTCCCGAACATGCCTCATATATGGGGTTTCAAACTTTTTGTGTTAGCTGCCAGCAATAATTTAGTACATAAATTTGAAATATATACTCAAATTCCGACACAGAGAAGAACCTGATCTGGGAGCTTACTGCAACATGGTTACAAGATAGATCCACGAACAAAAATCAGAGTTTAATATGACAATTATTATGCCGCAGTGGACCTCATTGCATATTTGACTAAGAAAAAAATATATAGTTTGGGTATCGTAAGAAAAGTAACAGAACAGAAAAGATCTCTAAGCGCAGAAAAAGAGGAAGTTCTGAGGAATTTATGAGTGCGGTTGAAGATTTGGAAGTTTTTAATTCCAATAAAAATTTAATTTGTGAATAAATCAGAAAATGATTTACATTTTTCGGTTACTAGTTATCGTTCAGGGTTTTTTGTGAGAACATCGGAAGTTAATTATGAAAATAGTTAAGGTTAATTTGTGTAACCCTTAATAGTTAAGTTAATCGTAAGGCAACTAATAATGCGTAGTCACATTACAAAACTTCAATAACCAACTTGAATCGTCACCTTTCTGTAAGACATCATGAAGTTGTAGTTCGATCCAGAAGACAAATTTGCAATGCTATTAGAAGCACGGGTACATCCATTCAGTCGGAGGTGGTTGAAGTTCCTTCTACGCAAGATTCGGTCGCAAAAATTGTGGATTAGGTACCGATCGCAGATGCAGTCGAGGTTTCGCTGTCAAGTGTAAACTATCAGTCTTTCTTAATCGTTTAGGGTGCAGGCTTTAAAGAGCTCATTGAATACTTAGCTCTAAATTATAAAATACCGAGCTGGAAATACTTGTCGTTCACATTATTGGACTCGATGTTCGATGAATGCCACTGAAAATTGACGGACAGATTATCGTGCGTGCAGTAGACGATGATTTCAAAATGTATACTTCTCTCCTTGAGTGCATTAAGTTTGGATATATATATATATATATATATATATATATATATATATATATATATATATATATATATATATATATATATATATATATATATATATATATATATATATATATATATATATATATATATATATATATATATACTGCGATAACAGACGAACTACGGAAAACGCTGATGTCATGGAATTTTCATAACAAAGTAGAAATAACTATCACCGACAATGCTCCAATTGTTGTCAAAGCGTTGAAAACTGTCGTATAAAAACCCCACTAAATTTGTGTGGGTAAACTTCTTTGCAGTCAATTGAAAATAACGATGGGAAAGATCTGAGTGATGAAAATACGTTAAAAAATTCTTTTAAAAAAATAAGATGAGCTGTAAACTTCATAAAGAAGAGTCCAAAAGCACTTGGAAAGTTGAACCAAAGCCAGCTTATGCTAGGGAATGAACCATTGTTTGCGATAAACAAAGCTAAACTTGCTAGGATTTAACTTATATCATGAAAGGACGCTTCATTACGTTGAAGCAAGCGGTAATAGTTACTTTTGGTAATTTCAATCCTTCAATTGCTTGCCGAGCAAGAATGGTTCATAGCTTTTGAAATTTTCACACTCCTAGCTCCTTTTTAGAAGATTACGAGAGAAATGAGTAGTGAAAGCCATATATCTGCAAGAATCATTATCCCTAAAATCCATAATCTATCCGATTTAAAAAAAAACTTCTGCAAAAGGCAATTCTTTGAGGAAAAACAATAAATATACAAACTTTTGCCGAACAATTATTGCAGCAACTGTAAATAAGTTTTAGTAATCTTGAAACCATCGAAAATGTTGCATTGTGCGCTTGCTTAGACTCTAGGCTTAAGCAGCATGTGCTTCAAAATAAGCACGCTCTGGGCAGAACCTATATATGCTAAACAGAGTGAACCACATGACGATCCTGAATCACTTTTTTAGTGGCCAGAATTCGATGAAATGATATCGAAACGACTACAACATCGTCGGCTAAATTAGGAGTCGAGAAATAATACTGGTCGCATTGTGAGCAGGCAATGCGAGTTTAATCTCAACCTAGAAATCGATGTATCAAGCACAGGCAGAGGACAATAATAAGCGAAAGCTGGCAATGGGCAATCAAAGGCAGTAAGCAGTTTTTCCTACGCACGAAACTGCGATAACAATTACAATTAAAATAGTTGCTACTCTAAACTGCTCGCTGCAATCATGAGCAGTTTAAAATGAGCAGTTTAGCACATCCCTATCTCAGAACAATCATTCCAATCTACCAGTTCACCACCTTCTGGACCTATCAGCCCGCTGATCTCTTTATCTCACTTGATAATATCCAGGACTCCTCAAAAAAAGAAGAAGAAGGAGAACGTGCTAACTGACCCTTATTTTCACAAGAGGCGTACCTACCGGTTCACGGGCGATTCACTCAACCTGTCGGTGCAGTTGTTACAAGACCTGCAAATTCCCCGATCCGTGGATTCACTTGCGGCTATCTAGTGCTTCGCAGAACGAAAACGCGTGGCCGCACATGAAAATTTTTCACCATTTCTTCCCTACACCGTTAACTCACTGGTGGCTACCCAAGGCTCCTCAGAACTAAAATAACGCGTGGCCTGAAATATAACCACACAAAATACATAACAATTTATTCATGGATGATTCAATAAAACAAACGGTTCAATTCCTAGCAATTCAAGTTCCGTTACCCTACGATACCGTTAAGTGGCTTAGTGACAATCTGTTAATTGTTTATATTTTGTAGATCGGGTATGCTGAAAATGTTGTCGCTTTACGCCAGATCCTGTGGAGTTAGTTTTATCCTGATATGACTGCGAGTGCTACTGGTTCACGTACTTTCCAGACTAGTTCGTCGCGAAGTTGTGACTGGATTTTATTAAATATGTTCCAGTTGTTTCCGCCACTTCTATTCGGGTGATGCGACGTTGGTCAAAAGGTTATCTTCCTCCAGATTCTGGCTGTTGCATTCTGCAACTGCCTGGCCAGGTGACAATTCTGATACTTCATCGGACACAGCGGAGGAGATCCTCAATTCATTTGTCCCTCGACATATTATTCATGTCGAGATGGTCAGCGATGTTACTCATCAAATCTCTTTCTGTCTTCAGCCCAGGGGCAACATTATTGTTTGTGCTATTGTTTCCCGTTTCTCTACAAATGCATACAGATTGATTTGACTACTTTTATTTATAATATTTTCCTCTTATCATTTTAGCTATCAGCCCACAGCGCAGAAAATTGCTGCTATTGCCCAGAGTATTGTCCTGATTTGTGCTTTCCGAAGACAACAAAGACGATGATGAACTCTATGATGAGGGAGCGGAAGACGCAGGGGATGTTCTCCCTGTTGAAGCAGACGGTGATTCCGATTGTAATGACTCCGGTACGGTAGTCTCGTCGGTATGATTTACGTAACCGTTGTGGCTCGCGACATCTTAGCATTGAGATCAGTGCCCGAGGGTTTCGATAAACATACAGCGTACTACCTATCAGCCGACACATGAAGGTGAGGCATATTTAGCGTTGCAAGTTGAAGAGGATTTTTCATAGACATGGGAGGGATCACCCGCTGTGCAGGTCACTCCTTTCGAATATCAACTGTCTCAGCAAGCTTATTGCTGAAATGGTTGGTAAATTTCGCAATGAGTGTCTTGACCAGCGGCTGGCTGCCATTCGGCTAAGCCCCGACATGTATAAGGAAATTAATCAGCTTTCTGGTAAAAACATCAACCGGGAGATAGCAGTAACGACTGGCAATGTTTCTGTGCAACCCTGATCCGCAGAAACATTTCAATCGCAATTAAATGCTGTTCCGCCCAACTTTTCTGTTTCTAATAGCCAAAATGTACTCGAGGAAGTTAATTCGTTTCTCAATAGTCACAACAAGCCGCTGGTCACATTTTCATCCGAAAACCCATCGGATGATCCGCAACTCTCAAGTGACCAATTTCACTTTGCCAATAGTGAATACTTGGTGCACTTGTTAGGTGGTATAAAAAGTAAAAAGTCATCTGGGCATGATGGGGTGTCTAGTTTTATTGCTAAACATCTTCCAATCTCTATGCTCAGATTACTTTCCATAATTTTCAATAATGCCTTGAACAACGGTTACTTTCCCGACACATGGAAAATTGCTAAGATTGTTCCCATTCGCATAAAAGGCAAAAACAATGAGGCCAGCAAAATCCGCCGGATCTCTCTGCTTCCTAATTTGGGAAAGCTCTTTGAGAAGATTTGGTTGGATATTATTTCCACCTACTGTGAGCTCGCTAATATTACACCAGAATATCAATTTGGCTTTAGGCGTAAGCATGGGACCCAGCACACTATCTCGTACTTGCACGATCAGATTGTGTCACACCTGAAGGAGCGACATACTCCGACGGTTGTTTGTGCCTTGGATATCGAGAAAGCCTTCGATAGTGTATGGCACGAAGGTCTTCTATACAAGTTGATCAAGTTGGGATTTCCAGAAATAGTAATACGACTCGCCACAAGCTACCTTTGCAACAGACAATATTATGTTAGCGTTAATGTTGCAAATTCACCCCGGGGACCTGTGACATCAGGAGTGCCACAAGGTTCTGTCACTGGACCTGATTTATACACCATTCTCACTGCTGACCTCCCTCTTCCAGCGGGCAATCCTCAAGTTAAAGTCCTACAATATGCAGATGATTCGCGTCGAGACCCGCTCAAAGCTGTGAAGAGCCTTGAAGATTACTTGGCATCAAGCTAAATAGTTGCAAAACACAGCTGACTGTATTCAGGAACCCTTCCAAGTATCGGGGATCCCAAACCATTCGCAATAAGGCCAAAAAAGTCGCTGTCTTGTTCTCATGAACATGCTGTTCAGTTATGTTGGCCTTCCGACGAATCGGAGAGGATAGTTAAGACCTAGGTTAAGTTTAGGTCTAAGTAGGCTAAGCTAATTGTATTTAGACTTAAGCTAGATTTATTTTAGTAAATTAAGTTAGTATTTAAGTACTATATTGCTAAGTCAACCCCAGGTATTGTACTACCTGGGTAATAGTTAATAAGTGAAAATCGAAAAATTAATGAATGATGAAATACAATTAAAATAAAAATCCAATAAGAGCCAGCAGGCCAAAATAGGATAGCCGCTAAGTATAAGTTCTTTTATGTTAAAAACCCCTTTAGTTAAGTTATATATGTACAATGTAATGAATAAAATTTCTATTATTATTATTACCTGTCAGCCGATCTCTCGGCTAATGCAAAACCATTTACAAAGAGTAAATTTGATGCAATGTTGCTGTCAAATATGTTCCTTTAGTGTGTATCATAAGTGTTAGCTTAGTATCTATCTTATTGGTATCCGCCAAGTAAACGACACAAGGTGGACGTGGCAAGTCCTGACGCCCTACAAGTGGTGTTATACCCCTACTGAAGTGAGTGGTGGGTACGCGGTTTAAGCAGCCTTTCTCGGGAAGGGCTGCCTTTTTTTATTAAATAAATCGTACCACGTGCTGTTACAACATAACAACCAATTTGGAAGTTTTTACTTCCAATAAAAATTTAATGTGTGAATTAGATAATTGAAACAGTTCTTGACGTTTTTACAAAATATGTCGTATTGTTTATTTATTAATATACTTTTATTTTACACTTTTCTTAGCCAACTAGTTTTATGAAATTTACTGTGTTTTATAGTGTTGTGTACTGTGGATGTGTAAGTGTGGATTGTGTGTTCCCACAAAGCCATTAAAATAACTTCAGTTGCAAGGAAAGCCAAAAATAACGTCCTGTTTCGTTCGAATTATTGCGGTACATTACCGAGGATGAAATATCCAGATTCGACAAAAAAGCCAATTAAAGTATTTCAGTTGAGTGTTCTGAAGCTGTAAAGCAATATAATCGACACATGGGTTGCGTCGAGTAGATAAATAGTTTTGTTGTATGTATGTTCAAAAATTAAACTTTAGTCGAAAAGGTGGTGTATTCAAATTTTGTACCAATTGCTCGATGTAACAATTACCAATGCTGAAATTTTCACAAAATAACTTGCATAACAGAAAAATGTTACACGCTGCATGATTTCAAGGCTGAAATCCATATTGATTGACTCAACCGAAAAACTGACAAAATTGCGAAAGGGACGAGCATCGACTGCGAACAATGGTATAGCTGCCAAAAAATATGGGACACAACTTTACATGTTCCTCCGAAAAATATTCGCTTGGACAGACTTGACCATTGGCTCATTCCTACAGAAGAACGGACGTGAGTTTCTCGATACGCAGATATGTTTTGAAGCTCGTCAGATCTTCCACATTTTTCTCTCTTTTGTAAATAAAAAGTTGAACCGTCAAGGGTTAAATCAATTTTGTTTATGATTTGTATATTCCTTTTTCAAATCCTCATTTGTTCTGAAGTATCTTTAAAAAAAAAACATTTAAAGTATCTGTATCTGTGAGCTGGCACTTTTAAAAATGAAATAACTTCAGTTTTAGTGTTTTCTTTGGAGGGTTTGATAAAAAAATTTTACACAATAATTCTGAAAATTGTTGGCACTATTTTTGTTCTAATCTAACCCACTTAAATGAACTACAATATCAAATGCAATATTTTTAAATCGATTAGAATACGTTGTTAAATGCTCGGGTCTTACAATGGGCTAAAAATTAAATCAATGTTAGTCTTCATTAGGTCTGAACTTCCCAAAACCAAACTCATTAAGTAATTTTTTAAAACCTTTTACTACAAACTTTCACTCCAAGACCACACAATGATGTAAATTTCATTCTCGTCTCAAAGCAACATCGACAGTCACGAATCCACATAAATGTGTAATTACAAATAAAACACAAGTCATAAACCACCATTTATTTGTTTTGTGCTTTCCGTCCAAACCACAATCAAACAAAGATATAAGCAAACTAAACATCAACTAGTTTGAGGGACACAACCGCAATCGCGCTCTGCCTACTTAAATTCTAGAGCAAGCTTAGCGGTTCTGACAGAATAGTTTGTTCTTGAGGAAGCAGACCCATATAGGATTTATTCCCAAGCACGTGTAACAACATTGACAGCCTCCATTGCCATCTACACTCTGTTTCTGAAGTACAGGACGATTTCGGGAAAGTATTCGTATGCGTGTCGATGGCACGTGCACACAAATGTTGTTCGAAATCCGCCAAAAAGAAGGATGAGGACCTCAGTGTAAGCCACTTCGAACATCATTAGCGATAGTAAAAGCGGCTGAATGAATCCGCAATTCGTGTAATGCTAGGGAATGTGGTCAACTGAATATTTATGGAATTTGGTATGTGTGGAGCACACTCCGCAGATTTTCAGCTAGATACACACCTAGTACAAATGAGCTTTTAATTGTCGACATCAAACATAAATTACAACGAGCGCATATGTTTTTTTTGGAATTACATACTTGTTGTTGCTGCGGTAGACATGTTGGTGGCTTACTATTAGGTAGTCGCAAAGGAGAGAAATATGTTATAAAGTGTGCAATTTAGTTGATAGGTTACAAAAAGGTATCAAATGTTATTAAAAGAATGAAAAATACATATTAAACTGTGCAACTCAACAAGTGACCATGGGCTGTATGTCGCCTCTTGTACAAAACGAGGTGGATAGAATAATGAATGATTGAGATAATCATTTGATTCGATTATTCCTTTTAGCAAGGTTAAAGCATTGGCAAGAAAACATTTCCTCAATCGCCATCGCATAATTCATCTACTTCACTTCATAATCCTCGATACTAGTAAGTACATCCATCACATTAAAACCACACCATTTCATTGCCATATTAATAAAACATTATTCGATTTTACACCCTCATCTGCATAACAGCATAACACTCCCAGCCGGCATACCTCGATCCACGAGTACTACAGCTATTCACTCGTTCAATTGATTTATGGAGCGATAAAATTGGCAAAAGAAGTTAAACTCGCATTTATGGCTGCTTCTTAGCTTTGGCGCCCAGCTGTAGGTCGAGTTCGAACATGGCAATAAGGGATGATTTTAGCGCCATACAAGTGCCGTTGTAAACGCTTGCAAATAATCATTTATGGCGAACGATACATTAAAGCGTGCAATTTGATACGTTGTTGGTGAGACGTGATAGGACACGACCTATATTCGAAATTGAGTTTTGATTCGTCATTCAATGACCGCTGATTTTGTGAAAATTGATAGATTTTGCATATATGCATGAATATTTTATAAGATATGGTTTAACCAAGGCAAAATAGTGCTGTGATCTATCTCGATTGTATAACTTTCGAGTTGTGGTCTTATATTTATATCCAGAATGATATTATAAAATATTCATGCATAAAATTTTTATAATAAACTTTTAATACCTTATATCAAAGCTGATAAAATTGTAAAACTTGATTATGTGTAAATGAATAAAATGATTGAATTTTTCCAGAAGTATCTTTTGCAAATCTTCTCAAAACACTTCAACACATCTTCGTCAATGCTTATTTAAAAAAGAAGCCGCAAGAGGAAAAAGACTTGGCCCTGGCACAAGATCAAAGAATGTATTGTTACAGTTACGTTACAAATATGCAACTCCTTTTTGTCGATATTTGTTGGAGGCTTCTTAATCCACTTTCCTTGTCCTACAAGCGCTCTAGTAGCAAATATATAGTTGTTTTTTTTATTATTGGCGGAAAGCAAAAATTCATCATGACGAATTTCGAATTATTATATGAGCTCTGTTCGTTATTTCGTTGGAACTATATTTTAATAATAGTACATTTTTTGTTGCAAATATTTATTTTACGTTAAATATTGGCGTACCTTTAAATCCGCTCAAAAGCTTGTTATTGCCAAAGGATTAAAGATAATACCTCGTAAAACTTGCAACCTACAATTCGTCACCAAAAATGTCTCCTGAAAATTTCAGTTTGATTTGAGTACGCAGCTTGGCGAAAATCCCATTGAAATATCATGTTGATATATACATATATAAAGAGTGTTTTTTAGAGGTTTCCATTTTTAAACGAATAAAACAAAAAGTATCAGTATATAATATTTATTATATTTTTATTACTTATTTTAACTTTTCACTTATTACTAATGTTCAAAGAACATTAGTATTAAAATCGATTCGGCCAATTCATATTTCCATATATATATATATATATATGTATATATATATATATATATATATATATATATATATATATATATATATATATATATATATATATATATATATATATGTGTATATATAATCAAAAAAATTGGTTTGAGCTGAAACTTTCAGGATACATTGTTGTATATGCAGAATAGGTCCAGGTCTCACTAAATGTCAATTATTTTTAACCCTTTGGTGCCAGCGGCTATTTTAGTGATATTTTTGATATACCTATTATTCCGTAAACAAATAATTTTTGCAAAAATTTCGAACGTGTTTTGAATGCGGATCGGATAATGTTTTGGAATTTTTTAACTCCATGCGTAAGCTAGGTGCCTAAAAAGAGAACGGGAAAATTTGAAAATTTTTAAATTGCGATAACTTTTGACAGAGCAATTCAATCATTACGAAATTTTCAGAACATATTGGTTTTATTTAGCTGTAACTTTTAATGAGCGTGTTGGCAGCCCTGTAGCTAGGACAGGCACTGAAAGTGAAAACCTCCAAATCATCTACTCTCCTGAAAAAATGCCGCTTCTTCAAAAAAAGCCACTCATATGTAAATCTTATGCTTTGTTTACATAGCCAAAGTAAAAAAATTGATATGTTATAACGGGCACGCCTGGTAACCCTTGCCCAATTTACCTATATTTTTAGCATCAAAAACTTCTGTTCACGGAAACTAACGATCCAATGAGCAGAATTAATTGAAATTTACAGAATGTATTGGTCTTAAATAGGACCAGGTTTGATAGAAGTGATTTCAAAATGCAGGCAATTCTGTGCCAGTGGTGCCATCTTGAAAAATCACTGCTTTTAGCCCTATAAATCCTGATACAATTGTTCGATTTTGACGAAATTCACACAGTAGCTGTACCTTACTTTAAACCGCGTTTGGTAGAAGTTTGGTTGAAAAATTCGGCAGGAGCTGCCAGCTATGATAATTTTGGTGTCTTAAATTTTAAAAAATAAAAATTTGGAAATGAAAACATTCAAACCATCGAATATCCTAAAATGTCCGTTTCTTACAATAAAACCAATCTGTATACAAATCTTATGCTTTATCTACACGTTCAAAGTAAAACTTTGGAAGTTTCATGTCGGACAAGAACGGTAACCCTATACTCTGTTCGATAGAAATTTGGTTGAAAAATTCGATTGGTGCTGCCAGCTATGGTAATTTTTGTGTCTTTGGTTTTGAAAATTCACTCAGGAAAATAAAACTTTTTGCCCTATAACTTCCAGTGCAGTCATGAAATCAATACGAATTTCATACAATTAATGGAACCTATTATAAGCATTATTCAGGCCAAATTTGGTTGAAAAGCCACGATAGGGTTGCCAGCTATTGTTGGTTTTGTGTTTAGTTGCAATATCTTTATTAAGCGGTTTTATTGTAGAATTTTCAAATGGTTATGATATTGTAGTGACAATAAACAGAAAATATTAAGTTTTCGATTATTCTTAAAAACTTGCTGCAGGTAACCCTAAATTTCTTTATTCTCCTATAACTTCGAATGTAATATAACAACGTGAAGCAGATGTGATATATGCTTGGCTTTGATACTGGCAAAAAGTTGCCAGCACGAGTCGGTTGTGCTACTTTTGTATCAATAAATGCTTACAGTTAGTATTCATGCCAGAAACATTTACTATGAAAATAAATAACCGATGTTTGAATTCCCAAAGTTCTGCAAATTTTTCGGATCGTAGCCCTAAACACCAACTTCAGTTACAGTGTTGCAGGCACTGAGCATTTTCTTCATTGATGTTATATGAGATGCTGCTTTCAAAATTTTGTGAAATAAGCAACTGATAACGAATATAATTAACCCTTGTTTTGCTCTCATAAACGTTGAAATTCATGCCAATGATAATATCTGAAACCTTCCACCATATGAGTTATAATGCATTCTTGAGACCAAAGTAAAACGTGGCGTTTGAAACAGTTTGGCCGTAATAAGCAGCTCATGTGGTGGAATATGCACTCAAAACCTGCACGATTCTTCTACTGTTCTTCGAACATTAGTGTTTCTAGCGGTTCAAGTGCGCTAGAGTTTTTGTTATGTTATTCTGCTGTCAAATTTTTGCAAAGTTTGGCTGTCCTAAATCTTGAAATTTATGGAAGTGGTAGTCTTGAAATCCTTTCCACCCTATGAGTTTATATGCATTGTTAAAATTAAAGTGGTTTTGTACTTGAAACAGGTTGGAGCACGTGTGGTCAAATATGCACTCCAAATTTGCACGATTCTTCTATTGTTCATCTAACATTAGTATTTCTAGAGGCTCAGGCGCACTTGAGTTTTTTGTTAATTTTCGAAGAAAATTAGTATTAAACTCATTTCGTCGAAAATTCATATTTATATATATATATATATATATATATATATATATATATATATATATATATATATATATATATATATATATATATATATATATATATATATATATATATATATATATATATATATATATATATATATATATATATATATATATATATATACATGATTAAATTTTTGGACGACGTAGATGTATATAGTAGGTAGGTTCATGAATTGCTAAAATTCAGATATCCCAAACCTTTTGGCGGCGACGAGCGTTTTAGTGAATTTTCAGGTACTCCTATATATCCAAGCAGTGTAAATTTTTGTTAAAATAAATGTTTGGGAATGAAAACTTATTATGTTTTAAGCTTGTTTGTGTAAAAAATGTTGGAAATTTTGAGCCGTGTGTGGGTGCAGCATGCCTAAAAGTAGGCAAGGATTTTTTTTCAAATTTTCATTACTTTTAAGAAAAATAAAGGATCATCGTGAAATTAGCAGAGCGTATTAATAATGACAAAAATTTAGCACACGTGAATGTTCAAGATAGTGCGTGTAACCCTGTAGCTATGGCAGGCTCCTGAAAAAAACCTTCAAATCATTGACCTTCCTGAAAAATTTTTGATTTTTGACAAAATTATCAAATCATTGATAAATTTTAACGTTTGTCCATCGTGTCAAATTTAAATTTTCAAAATTCCGATTAATTCGATTACACAAGAACGGCAACAGTAGTAGTAAGAGTGGACAATAGACTGGTTTCCCATACAAAAATAATTTCTTTTGCTCTTTTATATTCGGTGTAAAATTGTCGTCGAAGCAGGAGGGTACATTGCTAGTGTACGTTGTGCAAGTAGAGAACCAAATTACCTCTATTCATTCCCTCCATCACCAAATTACCTCTATTTTCAGCACTCAAAAGTTCTGTTCACGAGAACTGACGACCAGATTACCCGATCATAGTGAAATTTACAGAACATGTTGGTATTAGCTAGGACCAGGTCTGATAGAAGTAATTTTGAAATGCGGGCAACCCTGTGTCAGTGGTACCATCTTGAAACATCACTGAGAAAATATACCGGTTTTTGGCCTATAGCTTCCGATTCAGCCATAAAATTTTGACAAGATTCACACAATACTTGGATTTTACCTTAGATAACATGAAAATTTGGCTGAAAAATTAGAATAAACTTGCCAACTAGGGTGATTTTTGTCACCTAAATCTTGCAAATTTGCTCAGGGAAATAAAGCTTTTTTCCCTATAACTTCCGGTCCAGTGTAGAAATCAAAACGAAGTTCGTGTATTAAATGGACCTTAATGCGAACCAAATGTCGTAGAAATTTAATACAAAAATCATGAAAGGGCTGCCAGCTATGACCGTTTTTGTAATTTTGTTTAATTTCTTTACTGAGCGATTATGTCATTAGATTTGCAAATAGAAATGATCCTGTAATGAAAACCAACAACAAATATTAACGTTTTAAAAATTTGAAAAGTTTTGAGGGTGGTAGCCCTAAAATTCTTTTCACCCGTATAACTTCCAGCGCAGTGATTCAATCGAAACGAAATTTACTGGTTGGGTTTAACTTAACGTGAAGCAGATTTGGTATGTATTTTGCTTTGCTGCTGACACAGGCTAACCAGCATTAGCCATTTCCGTAAATATTGCACCAACAGATGCTTCAAATTACGTTCTCATATGCAAAGCATTTGCAATAAAAATAAGGAATCAATTTTTAAATTTTTCGAGTTTTGAACATTTTTCGGATGGCAGCCTCAAACAACGTTAACCGCTGAAACTTTCGATGAAATCCTACGATGAGAACGAAATTCAAAGGATAAGTTGATTTGAGTATGAGCTTGTTATGGTAAACTTATTGCTGCTTCGTTCGAAAAGTGTTGTCAGCACTGAACATTTTCATCATTTGTGTTATAGTTGAGTGTTGTTGCTTTGGATAAGGAATGTTTGATATGATTCTACAAAACAGTGTGTTACGTCTTTCCACACTTTTTTGTCACTCAAAGACAATTTCTTCGAAAATTAGTTTTCTAGCGGTTCAGGTGCGCTAGAGTTTTTTTTTTAATTTTACTTCCGTTTAGTTGCCTGCTGGCTGCTCTCCTACTTTGCGGGTGGTGAAAGTTTTTTATTGAATTTTTTGTACACAACCGACCGTGTCAATGGGTCAAGAAAATTAGATTCTGAGGCATATATCTTAACAATAATCTCACAATCAGAGACAACCTGGAATACAAATGCAAAAAAATGAAGCTGAGATGCTTACTTCTTCTGCATTGTCACGGGTTTCAGCAGAAGACTTAACCTCAAAAAAGCACTTAAGCTTACGAACCGTTCCTCAGAGCTAGAATCGGGGTTTAATTGACCACCTTCACTTCAGAGCCGAAATATTTCTTCAGTAAGCTTGACTCTCTTAAGAGCAAAGCTTTGAAAAGATGTCTTAGGATTCCGCAAAACTCTGGCAGCCTACTTTGCTTCCCTATGACATACGAAATACCAGGTAGACTGAGAGGATTATGATAATCGGCGAGAGAACTAATCGAACTAAAATTATTCCACCCTCTCAAGTTCTCATAATAAACAGCACGGCATCCTCCAATTATTTCTCAGCCTATAATTTTAACAGTACGACAATACACTTTATTATGTCTTACTATCCCCATTCTCCTATTGTTGTATGTGGTGATTTCAACTTGCCTTCTGTTCAGTGGAACCTCTTGTTTTTAGCCAGTTTGTCTTTAAATGCACATTTTGCTTCCTTCTAATCTATCTCTTTCTTTATCATCTTTTCCTTACGTTGATTCTTACTCTTATTATCCCCCTCTTTCCATGTGTTTTTGTTCATTGGATAAACCACGCAAAAAGACTCGCGCTTTGCAACTGATATCGGCACATGTGTTCGTCTTTTCATTTTTCTGGTTTGTAGCAGCAAAAATGCTCCCAAGTGTGGTCTCCTGTTTAATGCTGTTGAATCCGTTTAGCGAACGTTTATTTGGTGGCTTTTGTACAAGTTTAATGTTGCCAATCGACCTTTTGATGATCATCTGCTTTTCTTAAAACTCCATAGGCTGAGTATCAGCAGAGAATTCCTTGATGAATGTCTCCTTTACAAGCTTTATCATGGTTTACTTTCCTCCAACACTTGTGTGACTCCAACACTTGTGTGACCCGGTTAGATTTCTTCGCTTTTCATTACTCCCTTTCCGTGTACTCTTACCAATTTTAATTCGCCTATACATCAGTTTGGTTGTCTGTCTATGTCTTTTCAATATTTTAAAAAACGTATTATTGATCTGTTAACGTAGGTTTTTTGTGTTTTGTGTGCTTGCGTGTTTTTTTCTCTCTATTTTTCTTCTATTTTTTTATTTATGCTCCCTTTTTTGCTTTACATTAAAGATTTTTTTAAATTATCTCATTTCAATGGGATGGTTCTATTAGATGAGATTTGAATAAACAAATAAATAAATAAAAATAAATAAGTTTACGTAGCGACAGAATTGCTTGAGATTTTCATTAATATTGGACTCGGTTTGGGCCAAATAGCGTTCCCAATCAGCAGTATGTTTGATTGGAAATGTTTTTGCGGGATGATTAAAATTGAACAACTTTTTATTAACATTAAAAATTTTAATCTACATTGAAAATTCTATCTTGACAAAGTGGTTTCGAAAGTATGCACTGCTTCTCATCAGACACCAGCACACAGTGCATACTTGACTGGCGTGACCACTTGCAGGTGGAAATCATTACATTTTTATTTATGCTAGTTGTGACAAATTTTAACATCTCCGACTTATATCCATGGATATGATTTTACTTAGTAAAGGTAATTGAATTTGATCACGGTTCCCTTCTTGTCTATAAATCAGCATAGACAACGCATATCATTTCTACAGCATCGAAGCCGAGCATATTGAAACGGGAAACTTCGATCGTTTTGCGGAATCAGCCTCCGAAAGCAGAATCAAATTGGAAATGTTTTTGCGGGATGATTTCAATATGCTCGGCTTCGATGCTGTAGAAATGATATGCGTTGTCTATGCTGATTTATAGACAAGAAGGGAACCGTGATCAAATTCAATTACCTTTACTAAGTATGTTTGACTTTACAATCAGATCTAAATTTAGAGAAGGGATTATAATTCACTAAAACTCCTCATATTATAAACTGAAGATGTGCATCTTTTCTTCTTGATATATGTAAGTGAGAACCAACTTGGAAACGTACTACTGTACTTTCTTTGCTTCCAAACATATTGATCAGCTAACATATAACCAATTATATAGAAAAAATTGTCTGCATTCTCATTAGATATGCCATTGAATTCGGAAAACCAATTGATATTATGTAATGTCCAGTTAAAGGATTCAAAGTCAACCTTAATGATATTATATAAATACTCAATTTTGTTTTCTACATGGTGCATATCGAGTTGATTAATGGTGATACAAAGATCTAAACCCGGATGATATGGAGCAATAGGGAAACCAGTGGACAATATTCTGTCTAAAGTTAATGTTACTCAGTCCGGAAAGAATCAAGGTTAATGTATTGTCCGATCAATTTTTTTTTTTACAAAATTCAGTTTAAAAAGATTCAAGCAAAAGAAGCATTCTATTACTACGAGTATCGTTGCTTATAATGACCTTCTAACGTTAAATTCATCGGTGCGGTCATGCAAAAATGATCCGACGATGAGTACTGGGAATAATTACTGCATTACTGCAGTAAGCATTCCTGGCCCTACTGGGATAGGGACCTTAGGCATATGCGAAATCGTAGAAACAAACTTTATAAACGGATTAGAGAAAATACTGATGCTAGTCCTGCTATTCAGGCAGAGTACAATGGAGCTGCTAAGTAATTTTTAGCAAAGTCTCATGGGGCTTAGGACACTTACATTAGGACAACCGGCGAAAATATAGTCCGCGCCCTGAAAAAATTCTTCGATTTTGTTAATGTGAAGCAAAAAACTACTGATTATCCATCATCGATGTTTCTTAATAATATAACGTCTTCTTCTCCTAAAGAGATATGTGACCTATTTGCTAATAGTTTCCCAACAATTTTTAATGCAACTGACCCATCAAACTCACACCTTTTTTCCTCGGCTCCAACAGCTTTTGTCAACCATGTAGAAATTTCCCACGATGAGATACGTAAAGCTATTTTGAATCACAACTGCAACGAACGACTTAAGCCTGGTCTTCTTCCTCCGACCTTCTTGTGCAAGTGTGTAGAGGAGCTTATAACTCCCTTGCATATTTTCCTTAATATATCACTTTCGTCGGGAATTTTCCCATCCTGTTGGAAGCTTTCGTATGTCACACCCATATTCAAAAATGGTGATCAACGCTGCATTGGAAATTATAGGGATATTGCCATTTTGTCTTCGATTCCGAAACTTTTCAAAAAGGTAGTGTACGGTAAATTTTCTCCACAATGTTTAAAATTCCAAGGATTTTTATAAAAAAATGTTACTGCTACCTCTGGTGCCCAATTATTTTGAAAATATATTTACTTCCGACTTATCTGACGTCTTAGCAGGCATACCTCATTTACTTTATGCAGACGATCTCAAACTTCATCAGACCATTGAATCGTAATCGGATGCCCTATTTCTCCAATCCAAGCTTGATTCACTTGATCATTGATAAACAAGCTCTCTCTCAACATTGATAAATGTCAGGTTATTAGTTTTTCAAGAAAATGCACGGTCACACACAATACGTACTTGCTCGGTTAAAATATACTAACTCGAGTTGATAACATTGCTGACCTCGGTGATATCTTAGACGAAAAACTCCGCTTCACCTTATACTATGATAAAATACGTTCTAGTGCATCCATCAAAAGACGTGCCAAAGAATTTCGTAGGCTGTGGGTCACAAGATGCTTATACATTTCACTTGTACGTCCTATTCTCGAATATGCTTGCATTAGCTCGAATCCCGCTTTTGAAACGAACGGTGACAGACTCGAGCTAATACAAAAGCAATTATTACTTTTTGCCTTGAGAGAACTGTGCAGCCTTTATGATTTTAATAGTAAAATTTTGATAAATATCCCTGTGAGGAACACCAGGTCCAATTATTTCTTAAAAGAATATTTACATTCGTCCACGTATGCAGCTAATGAACCACTAAATAGATGCTGCAGAATATTTAACAGCATAAGCGATTTATATTCCCCGACGATTTCCAAATCATCCTTCAAATCCTCTCTTTTGCATGCCATCCGCACCCCACAGCCTTAAACTATCAACTACATATTAATGTTTTATTTATTGATTGTCATTTACTAATTTGTTTGCTACTTATTTAACTTGTTTGTTTTTTCTTTTTACTTTATTTAACTTTTCTATTTTTTCATTTGATATATTATAAGTAACTTTGTACTTTGTTTGATGAATAAATAAATAATAATAGCGCTCAAATTTCTTTTTGTTGTGAAATTAAGAACAACGGCAAAAAAGCGCTTAAGTTTGTGGTGAAGGAGCAAATTAGATTGTCTTTTATCATTTTATCTCTATCCTTTTTATCATTTGTAGTTAATGGTGCACATTTTTATCTGGGGCTAGTCCTTATTACAAATAATTTTCAAGCTTATTATAACACAAAAACACAATTTAACGTCAACCGGAAAATGTGTATGAAACTTGGGATTTATTTATATTTTCAACTTGAAAAATGTTTAAAATGATATGCATTTAGTGTTGAATTGGACAATATAAAAAAAATAAGTAAAATTATGAAATAAAAATAAATACATCGCATGCGTCATGGTGATTTTCATATGCACATTTTGCTCATAAAAGCAAAATGAACATATTTATGGTAATTACTGGATTTAGATTTTGAATGATTTCTGGTATAAAGCATGGCATGTTAAAAAATATCGATGATATGACGCGACGTTTTAAAGCAAGAAATTCTTGCATAGCTCTAAAAGTGGCATAATCATCTAGTTTTAAAACTTAATAACAAATTTCACAAAATTTCGTTTATTCATATCATGCTGATTTATTCTTTTTTGGTTGTTTGCTCGATCGTCGAGCAGTTTAATATGAAGTAATTCAAAGTGAAATTGGAAGTTTCACACAACTAAAACTTTATTTATCCAAAAATTTAACAGCGATATGTACATGAAAAATTACTTGACAGCCCATCTCAAAAATTAATTGACAACACAAAATATTTTTATCAAATTCAAACATTTTTCACTTAGCTTACTGATGTTCAATATTTTCGTGTAGTGTGTTAAATGTCAAGTAGTGTGGTGAGTAGTGGCATGTAAGTGAGATAAGTGTATGTGTTTGTGTGTCCACAATACTCCTCTGCCAGCGTTTTACGCGTTATCGCGAGGCGTAGGTGAGTGGCACTTTTGTGGTTCGCCCAGCTAGAGAGAAGTACGGGGCGAATGTAACCTTCCTCGCTGGTGTCTTTTCGGGAGCTGAAAGTAGTAATGTTGCAGTCGAGGTTTTCGATGTTTGTTGGTTTTTGGAAAAGTTGTCGACAGGTTCCGTAGAGGAAGACCTGTAATAGGGCTTGAGCCTGTTAATCGAAACATTAACGGCTTTGTTTCTGATTTCAAGAGTGTAAAAGTTCGTATGTCTGGCTAGGACTTTGAAAGGCCGTCGTACGGTGGAATGAGTGGTGAACGAACAGAATCGACTCTAACAAAGACGTGTGAGCAAGAGTCGAGTTGCTTGAAGATGAATATCTTCGATGTTGTGTGATGTTTGGCATCAACCGGTCGAAGTTTTGCCATTGTAGCCGTTAGTTCGGTGGCAAAGTCTGTTTGGCTAATCTTCCTAGAATTTTCTTGAAGAAAGTCACTAGGAAGACGCGGGTTTTCTCCGTATAGGAGTTGTGCCGGTGATGCTGTGAATTCTTCTCGGATTAGAGATCGTAATCCAAGAAAAATTATGGGAAGTGTTCTAGTCCAAGAAACATCGTTGTGAGCCATGATAGCCGATTTAAGTGTACGATGCCATCTTTCTAAGAAACCGTTGGCCTGAGGATGGTATGCTGTGGTACGATTGCATTCGAAGCCCAAGAGTCGACCAAGCTCAGCATGGAGCGCTGACTCGAATTGTCTGCCCTGGTCGGTGACAATGTATTGAGGAACTCCAAATCTAGCAATCCAGGTGCTTAGTAAAGCAGTAGCACAGTCATTGGCAGTAATGCTGGCTAAAGGTATTGCTTCAGGCCAACGTGTGAAACGGTCGATTATGGTGAGACAGTATGTGTATCCCTGTGTATCCCTATTAGGGGACCAACTATGCTGATGTGAATAACCTTAAAACGTTCGGAGACCGTAGGAAAGGTCGATACAGGTTTGCTTACATGTCTGGTTATCTTGCATTTTTGATAAGATAGACATTCTCGGGCTCAAGTGGCAATGCCCTTGTTCGTCGGAAGAATTTGGTTGAAATGTGCTTTCTTGTAGCACGAATCTCAGGGTGAGCGATATTATGTTCTGAGTTGAATACCTGTTTTCTGAACGTGTGAGAAATATAAGGTCGTATGGTTGGGCCAGACACTTCACAAAAAATGTCGACGTTGATGCCAAAGATTGGTTGTTTCTTTAAAACAAATTTAGAATCCTTGAGAATCTTCTGAAACTCTGCGTCCGCTGCTTGGGACGAGGCGATTGCGGCAAAGTCGAAAGTACTGGGAAGAATGATTTCTTCTAGACGAGAGAGTGCGTCAGTAACAACGTTGTTGCAACCAGAGACATGCCGAATGTCAGAAGTGAACTCACTTATATAACTTAGATGTCTAAGTTGACGAGGTGTGGCTTTTTCTGGCTTTTGTTTAAAACCAAAAGTCAGTGGTTTGTGGTCGGTGTATAGTGTATACCTTTGGGCCTCCAAAAAGAATCGGAAATAACGAATGCCCTGATAAGCCGATAAGAGTTCGCGGTCGTATGCACTATACTTTCTTTGTGCGTCATTTAATTTGGCCGAGTAACAACCAAGGGGTTGCCAAGAGCCTTGACATTTTTGCTGCAGAGCAGCCCCAATAACAGAATCGGAAGCGTCTACGAATAGACCAAGCTCGGCATTTGAGTCCGGAAAGGACAATATAGTGGCTTCTGTTAAACCAGTCTTGACTTGGTCAAAAGCTTTGCAAGCTTCTATTGACCAGTCGATTGTCTTAGTAACATTTTTTTTAGAGCCACAAAGATAGGCGTTGAGTGGTTGCTGCATCTCAGCTGTGTGAGGAAGAAAGCGACGATAAAAGTTGACCATCCCCAAAAATTTTCTTAGGTCTTTAACCGCCTTGGGGAGTTTAGCTGTTGATATTACCTCAACCTGATCTGGGGAGGGCTTGATGCCTTTCGGCGAAACCTCATGACCTAAGAATTTGATTGAAGGTCGAAGGAAATGGCATTTCTCCATATTGATTATAAGACCATGGTCTGCTAATCGTTCGAAAATTCGTTCCAAGTGAACAAGATGCTCTTCTTCGGAAGTCGAAGCTACCAAAATGTCGTCGAGGTAAATAAGACAGAATTTTAATCCATGTAGGACTTCATGGATGAAGCGTTGGAACGATTGTGCCGCATTGCAAAGTGCGAAAGTCATTCGGGTGAACTCAAAGAGTCCGAAAGGTGTGCAGATCGCGGTCTTCGGAATATCGTTCGGCTCGACTGGAATTTTATGGTGGGCCTTAATCAGGTCTATGGTGGAAAAGATATTTTTGCCATGTCATTCATGACAGAAGTCTTGAATAATGGGGATCGGATATCTGTCCGGGACGGTAATGGCGTTAAGGCGTCTGTAATCGCCGCAAGGACGCCATTTTCCATTAGCCTTGCGAATCATGTGTAGCGAAGAAGACCAGCTGCTGTTTGAGGGGCGGCAAATTCCCTGCTATAGCAGGAAATCGAATTCTTTCTTGGCCGCCGCGAGCTTATCTGGTGCAAGTCCACGTGGTCTCGACACTATTGGAGGGCCTGTGGTCGAAATATGATGTGTCACCTTGTGTTTACAGGGTTGTGAGAACCCTGTGTTGACCATGATGGCATGGTACTTGGTGAGAAGGGCATGTACCCGTGGATCTGAGGTTTGATCAAACAAAACACTAAGTTTTGGACCTTTGTACGAGGTGTACGTGCCTTTCGATGAAAGAGAAGTAAGAGGATCCACAAGGATAGCACTTACCAAGACGACGACTAGCCCATAGTAGCAGAGGAAGTCTGCACTTAAAATGGGTCTAGAGACATCGGCAATGATGAAATCCCATGAAAACTCACGACGGAGGGCTAGGTCTAGTTTTATCACCTTTCGTCCATAGGTGTTGATGGTCGACTTATTTGCCGCGACAAGTCGCATACCAGAAGGTGGAAGTTTCCGGTTGCAGATGCTGGAAGCACCGAAATATTTGCACCTGTGTCAATCAAGTAGTGTCGTTTAGACAAGTTGTCATGAATAATTAGACGACGGCTAGGTGATAAGTCGCATTGTCTTACCGTCTGAAGAGAACGGTGACTTAGTTTTTTGGTTCAGATGAACCAGCCTTGAAGGCGCATGGAGAGATACATTTTAGAGTCTTGGAGCCGAATTTGTAGTGATACCAACAAATAGCAGTCCCTTGTGACTGGCTTCGGCGACGTGGCTGCGAGTGAGATCTCCCACGGGACCTCGAACGCGATCTTATTTGCTGATGAGCAAGCTTCGTCAGCGCAGTGACCTGTTTCGTTAATTTGGTCACCTGTGACTGCTGGGGGAAACAGCGACTGAATTTATTTGTGGCTGAACAAATACTTGAGCAAATTTTCTGCTGTCTCCGCCAACTTGTTCAGGCTAGCCTCCGGAGAGCAGGCTAAAATAGCCTGAGTCTGCTCCGGAAGCCGCTGCAGCCAGAGGGTCCTTAACAAGTCGTCCCCAACGGCGGAGCCCCCCAACTCTTTCATTTCCCAAAGCAATTGGGAAGGCTGTCTGTCACCTAACGAGAGGTTCCCCAAGAGGTGCTTAAGTTTGACAGAATCACTGGCTTCGGGGTCTGGGCTCGCTACCACGTCTCTGACTACCTTCAGCTGGTCAGGACCCAGCGAGGAAATTACGTAATGGTATTTAGTTTGCGAACACTTAATGTGTGCATTCGCAAAGTGGCTCTCTAATTGAGTGAACCACAAAGCTGCCTCTGCTTGCCAAAACACGGGCGGTTTTATTGAAGTCGCACTAATTTGCGGTACCGCGGACGCGCCTGAGGGAACCGCTTCCTCATTGTCCCACGACATTTTAGACGGAGCTACGCGACGGAACGAACGGAAATGGAACGCGGCAGAAAAGTAGGGTGGCTGAAATTAGTGTTTAAATATATATGGGTGTAATTATAATAATATATTATGTGTAATTATAATAATAGTAATAATAATTATTATTTAAACACAAACTGCAAATTTCAGTTATTCCATGCGAGACTAGCTTATCCTTTGTCACAGACGAAGTTTGTATGAATAGTTCTAGATAAGAACCCTTTCTGAAGCACGAGTAGTTGATTGGATCGTATGCGAAATTAGCTAGATTTGCAGCGGATTTTTCTTGAGCTTCAATATTCGTGGTTGATTCCAATCGAACATATGCGATAGAATTAGAAAAATTCAATTGATCGGATTGTGAAACACAAGCTCCCACTTTTTATTCGTGCAAACTGTACTTTAATAATAAAGTACAGTTAATAATTAACTGCCCTAATAGTGAAAAACGTCTTCGTCGGCTGCAGCTTCTGCTACTACTGTTGTTTTTCCTTTTTCCAATTCTCAATGTCGACACTCGTTTCCTACAAATTAGTTTCGAAATGCTGCTGCGTACCGCTAAACAGGCTCGGCGCACGAAAAATTCAATTTTGTTTGGAAACTCGACTGATTGCAGCCGTGGATGGGACACACATATCAATGGTTCCCAAAGTAAATTACCTTTTATCGTCCAATTTGTCGTTGTTGCTGCAATTATTGCTGGTGCCGTTTCGGTTGTCGGTGTTACACCTGATGTTTGAAGACTGCTTAGCAGACTGTGGCTGATGTTGAAGTTGATTGACTTGCTGCGAAGCCTGTTATTGTGTCCATTCGTTGTTTCGTCGTATACGGCTTGTTGACTGTATAAGCCCCGCTATGGCCGGGCTGTAGGATAGGCCGCACCAGCAATTTCGGGGAACGGTTTGCGCTTTTATCACGTCGGGGTCACCAATTTGGTTGTTTACTCGATCGTTGAGCAGTTTAATATGAAGTAATTCAAAGTGGAATTTGGAAGTTTCACAAAACTAAAACTTTATTTATCCAAAAATTTAAGAGCGATATGTACATGAAAAATTACTAGACAGCTCATCTCAAAAATTAATTGACAACACAAAATATTTTTATAAAGTTCAAACCTGAGAGCATAAAGACATTAGGAGGGGCCGAAGGCATGGCCACTTTTCCTCATCACCTGCGACCCCGATGATAGATTGAAATTTTCGGGGCGTAGGTAATTCCTCTTTTATCATTGATGGGGACATATTATGTGTGAATAGTTTCAAATATTAAAATGTCGAATATTGTAAGTGAATGATTAATATTTATTTACTTATTTGATATTTTTTAGCTTTCTTATTATCACTGCACGAATTCTCGAAACAGGGAGTAGAAATAAGCTAGAGTAGGCTGGATTATTCGTTGCTTTGCTGTAGATTAACTGTTTTCCCATGATAGAAATGGAAACAGAACACAAATACATGTAATGCATAAAAGTTGTAGAATATACTAATTAAATATTTATTCAAACTTATAACAAGAACTATTTAACAAGAAAGTGGCTTAAAAAATTAGATCCGTTTATACTGGCTTACCTCTTGGCAATGCTTAGTACTGATGTAAGTGATGGGAAAACATTGAATAATACAAAATATCAATTTTGTTATTATAAAATCTAGGAAGTTTTTACTGAATACTGTGTGTAAAGCAACTACAATGATCACAATGAAACAATTTGTGATTCCGAAAAAAGCAAATTTTATTAAAGATTTATAAATATAATTTATAATTTTTTGTAATTTATATTTTTATTTATACTCTTTTCAACTTGCTGTGTACATTGATTTTTAACTTCAAGGCTGAAAAGGCACGGAATATTTTTTTTCCTTTCAGCATACTTGTTTTATACCATTTTTGAGTCAAATACATAGATTTATGGCACAAGTTTATAATAGTTTTGAGTCTAACTAATATTTTTTCAAATCAAATTCATAAATTTTCAACATTTAATAAAATTATGAATTTGATTCAGAAAAATTATGAATTCGACTAAAAAAAATTATGAATTTCACTCGAAAAATTATGAATAGGTATCGAAAATTTAAGAATTTGATTATATTTGATTGATATTATTTAGACTTAAATATATTATGAATTTGTGCCATAAATCTATAAATTTGACTCAAAAATAGTATAAATGCCTTATGGCATATTTAAATTTATTAAACATAAGGTTTTACTATACGGGAAAAATTAACTTTTGTTGTATTTGAATATATTTAACAAAGTCAAAATTTCATACCATCGGCATTAATTCATTTGCTACCATATCTGATGAACTTATAGGCGTTCCAGTAAAAAGCTAGCCAAGCTAGCCTTTCATTGCTCTGCAAATAAAAAATAAACATTTTTATTCAAATTTAATATTTTAAATTTAAATTTTGGAATTTTCTTTTGGAATTGCTTCAGCATTCAGCAGCCTTCTTCCCTGAATTTGTATGAAATCATGTTGATGGAAATGATTTGAACAAACTCGGGAAGTTTTTTTTAATGATTAGGTCCAAGAGAAATAGTCCAAATTAATCTGACTTGTTCATTTTCTGGAAATGTGGAGAAAAGTATATTTCACAAAGCCTGCAATAAAAATAAATGCTTATATCATTTCCCCGAAACTATTAATGCACTCTACTGCTTTATGTTTTTTTGACAGCAATTTAAATGGCTATCGGAAAATTCGCGTGAATATGTAAACAATATTTGAAAAGGTTCAAATAGACACATTCGTTTGTAAAAAGTTTCCGAAATACGCAAAATTTTGCAAAACACATCGTTTGCTTATTACTTACTTGTGAAAAGAAACTCCAAATGACCGGCATTGCGAACGATTGCCACAATTCAGGACAACACACTTCATTTCAAACTTAAATGCAATTTCTCTCTTCTCAAACACTTTCACCTAGTAAAACTCACGTTTTCCACTTCTACACTAACGTTTTTGTGAACTGCACTAGTCGACTCGACACGAAATTCATCTGAATTTAAAATAAACACGATTTTATTTGCGTACCGACTCAAATTGTTGATATTGGTTTAATTGTCACATTGACAATAAGGATATAAAGAGGGGAATTGACATTGAAGATACATGAAAAGTGGTCAGTTTCTCTTCAATGCATTTTAAATGGACATCGCCCCTCCGAATGTCTTTATGCTCTCAGGTTCAAACATTTTTCACTTAGCCTACTGATGTACAATATTTTCGTGTAGTGTGTTAAATGTCAAGTAGTGTGGTGCGTAGTGGAATGTAAGTGAGATAAGTGTATGTGTTTGTGTATCTACACTTTAAAACATCAATAGAATTTCAAGAAACGTGATAGTCTTTAAAAATTGTAGCCCACGCTGGGCGCCATTTTAAATCTAACAGAAAAAATTTGTTTCCTCTGTTTTTTTTAACCTCATACGAACTTGAGTGGAGAAATATACATTACATGTGAAAATAAAAGAAATAAAATACTACATATGATAGAAATTCGCATTGAAACCATACATTCAAATTCAATTATCTCAGACACACAAATTTCTTGCTTAAAGACAAATTATTTTCTACTCAACATTTTCATATTACATAGCACCAGTTTACAAAACAAGTGAGATCCCTCGTTAATAATTTGGAAATTCCCATCACTGCTCTGATAACAACATTCTTATTACCCTGGAGAGCAATAGTATACTCCCCCAAAACTCTTGGAACTGTCACATATAATTCTAGAACTCTCATATGTGTGATTCAAATATTTGCAGCGGCTTTGAGTAGATACCTGAATTCGTTGAAGAGAGTACGTAAGTTTTGCAGCGTTCGTACGAATCGTTCAGGAAGGCTTTTATCCGAAGCGTCAGGGCAGGAAAATGGGATAAAACGACGATTCTACACATGTCTATGAAATTGTAGGTACGGTTCACAAAATGGACAGATTTGTGGTAAAGAAAGTGTGGCTGCCGGTCTTACTAGTCTTAATAGGATTTATGAAAAGTTTCTCGACACTCAATTGGAAAACTTTGCTTGGACAATTACGGTAAAGTAGGTAGATGCTAACCGGGTCAAAAGTGTGAGCTAGCTAATTTCGAAAATGTAATGAGGTATGAAAATAGCTGTTGGTGTGCAAATTGGGGTAAAGATGTTTTTCATGTTGTGGTTAATCATGTCCACTTGAGTTCAATTATAATATTTTTGATGAAACATTACCCAATACCACCTCAATTGTATAAATCTAGTTACTGGTAAAATTCTTTATGATTTTAAGCACATTGTTTTGCGATACAATTTCTCATTTCAACTCTGTTGCAATCTTTGCTCCACTTCCGTTCCCACACTGATTCAGTTTTACCTGCAATCATATCTCATATTTTCTCATCTTAATCTACTCCAGAATACGTTTAAGCATTGCAAGACAATGAAACGTTTTCATTATCTGACCCTGTTCCGTGCTTATTTGAACTTTTAATTCGTTTTAAACTAGCAGATATCATCAAAACAAGCTGCGTTCGTTCTGCAGTAAAGTTTTCGTTGGACGAAGATGAAAAAAGCGAATCCAACTGACTTAGTAAAACTTTAAGTGGTTTTTTATGTGACATCTTTATGAGGATATTCTGAGCTTCTACATTTTCTGCAATTCAGTTGACTGTTATGCGAAAGGAAAAAAGGAGACTCGAGAAAATAAGAAACACGCTTAGAGCTATTCACTAGGGGCGTTTGTAAGTGATGTAAAGTAGTTCAGATAGATTTCGCAATAGCAGGAAAAATTGTTTTGTAAGTAGTTTTGATTGCTTTGATGCAGTTGATAGACATAATGAAGTTTCGAAAAATTCGACTTGTGCAGTATTGTCATTTTTGTCAGTATTGTCAATAAATTATAGTAAAGAACTAATTTCTGTGAAGCGGTTACAACGAACTGTTTTTGATTTGTTGGGCTTGAGTGAGCATATTGTTTGACTGAGCTTTTTCAATATCAGTTATCAATTGATTTCCTTTTCTCAGAATTCTTTGAACGGATTTTTTTTTGAAAGAAATTAATGGTTCTTGCTTGTTCATTTGATTTAAAACTAATAAATTTTAAATGGAAGTGCCTCTGTGGAATGTGGTTACAAAAGTATTCACTGATTCTCATCAGACATCAGCGTAGTGCATACTTGACTGATGTAACCATTTGCAGTGAGCGATCATAAATTTTTATTTTCTTTAATTGTGATTAATTTTAACATCCTCGGCTTATATCCAACGATATTATTTACTCATATAGGCTAGTCATTTTTGATCACGGTTCCATTTTTGTCTATAAATTAACATAGACAAGACTCATCAAAACAGAGAATATTTGATACTGGAAACTGGATCGTTTTGCAGAATAAGCTTCCGAAAGCAGAATCCTCCGAAACCAGTTAGTTAAAATTTTTTCAATTTTAATCATCCCACAAAAACAATTCCATTCGAATCAAACCGGTCGGTTTCTGAGCAAAAAAGGCACTTTTTTACATCTTCAAACACGAATCAACATTATTACGTGAGCGAACATATGTCAAGTCGCAGCTCATCACCGCTTTACATACAGATAACTCATAGCAACAATTGAGCAAAAAATGTTTTTCACCTAAAGTTTTTGCTGCTTTTTGCAGAAAATAGTCCTGACTTCCTAACTAGCAGGCACTAGCCAACTTTTTCTCAATTAGTTTTTTCAATATAACTTTACACAAGACAAAACACAAACACAAAACACAAATACAAAACACAAACTGCGTCTCAACAATGCGCTGATACGACGCGCAGTTACGATACGATGATTCACGTATTTTTTTTTTCTATGATGATGCCAAAGCACAGCGGATGCCCTATTATGCTATAAGACAGCCTTGGCGGAAGGAAATTTAACGAAAGGGAGAAAGGAAGGAGTTCCAGAGAAAGATCGTCAATTCCAGAGAAAGACCGTCTTTCGGAGAAGACCAAATCCTGTTGCAGTTCTCCGGCTACAACCTTCCACCATAAGAGACAAAAAGTTGCCCAATGTGCCTGCTACTTTTCTGGCAGTTCAGAAAGTTATGTTTGGGTGCAACATATGCTTTGAGTGGTACACCTCGGCGAATATGCATCGCTGCGTAAGCAGAGTCATGACTGGTTGGACCCAGTTGGACCTATGAATGGATCGGCCATTGTGCATACTCAATTTGTGACAATGAGTTAACATGTTCAGTGCCAGCGCGGCTTGGCAGGGAAACGCCCGTGCCTGGTCTGACCAAGCCTATCATTACATCCTGACGCGGACTCGCGTCGATGGCCATACATCTAACTTGCCCACACAACGCTCGCTGATTGTACCTCTTTCCTTTATTTTACACTAGCTGACCCGGCGAACTTCATACTGCCTCAGAATCAATAACTGTTGTTTTAACTTATTGGCGGAATTAAGCTGAGTTTTTTATTAAGATCAGAATGAATTGCATTCAATAAATGTACAAAAATCAAAATGAAGAGCATTTTAATTAAATTGATATGAATGTAACTCACGTGGCAGCATTATTGCACTACTTTCTGCGCAGCATTAGGTCTGTTTCCGTACTTGAATCTATTATAATATATTAAAATAGATTCTCAGCAAGTCATTTCCGTACTTTTGCTGCAAGCCAAATGCAAGCCAAATTTTGCAGCAAAAACTCTGTTACTGCTGCAGTTTGCTGAAGTACGGAAACAGACCTAATATTGTACTTTTGTTTGTTAAAATATTTACTGGATGGATTGCATTCGGGTCGATTAGCTTCATTGAAGCACCTTGTAATATAAAAAGCATTGGATCTTGCGGGACAAAGGATATCACGTTGTCGACCTGTATGATAAGCTCGACGATTTCTCATTGCCAATTGAGCCGTTAGACGTACTGTCTCTTTTTGCTCTTGTGTTTGTGATGTAATGCATTCTAGCAACATGCATGAAGCAAAAATTATCAGTAAAGCAGATGTAACGTTTGAAAGCTGTTTTCCAAAAAGTCCATCATTTTCATATGGAAATCGCTCGCAAAAATTAAGGGGAAAAACTTTCGAGTATACATCACCTATGAAGATGTTTACTATACATAGAAAACCAAAAGATAAAAATTTCAGAGCATTTCAAACCATCACAGATAGCTAAAATGTATAGGATACTATTCATTAAAAGTCATGCATGAGCAAGCTGGCTGCCAGTCTAAGTAGCAGCACATATTCCCCCGAGTAACGTGTACTGTTTTCGATTTCACGTGCGATTTTCACACTGCTGTGTTTTGCCGTTAAAACACCAACCGTGGATTCAATATTCTTCACATTCGTGAAATAAAACAGTTTTCTTTATCAACACTAATTACACTTTTATTCACACAAATATTTATAACACTCAATTCCGTACACTGATCGCACTATTATAATTTCGCGTTACAAGTTAATTATCGCACTATAATTACTCGCACTTTATCGCTTTTAATTAATCGCACCCGGATATTTAATTCACTGCTTTTCACAGTAACAGCTTTTTCGCTGTCTTCGCTATCTACTGATTCGCGTGTACAAACTTTCGCTTCTAACTCTGGCGGTCGGTCGCCAGCCGAATAGGGGGAAAAACATGTAGTAGACGCAAATTTACACGTGCCGCAACTGTTCGGTCTGGTGAAAGTGTGATCCATAACCTCCTCGCGGTGGCCGCCGGTAACAATCCCCCAGAAGGCAGGATTGGCTAATTGGATCAGGCTAGTCCCTTCTAAGTAAGGTTGGTGAGAGATCTCTCTCCCGTAAAAATTTTTGGTTCTGCCGCACGCCCGTACAGCAGCCAGCTGTATGGGCTGTGTAAACGGAGGCCTCGCCCGTAACCGGCAGAGGGGCGCCCTTGTTTCTCTCCGCAGGGGTGATACGGAGGCCTGGGGATAGGTCTGGGCTGGTGACTGAGGTGAAGGTTCACCTGCGGGGTTCTGAATCCAACACTTCACTTTGCCCGGTTCTGGAACCTGGCGAACCGCGGTCTACAGAGTAGCGAACTGTTAGACTAGGGGAGACACCTTGGTTGCCTCGGCAGCAAGGAGCGCAGGTTCAGCGTACTGTGAAAGCCTACGGAACCCTCGGATGGTCGTGGGGGAGTCTGCCTCGCGATCCGAAGAGGGGGAAGGACGGTCGGAGCAATACGTTGTTCCTATGGGAGCGGGGTGTAACGGGAGGCAAAATGCTGGCAATTGCCTCGGCTGTGGTCCGAGAACGCTAAACCCAAACCTGAAACATTGAATAAACAATATCTATGGATCCTACCAAAGACATAAATAAAAAAATCGAATTTCCCGCCAGTACTACTGGAGGGAAATCACCAGATAACGACCCCTTCAAAAGGAGTTCAAAGGTGACACGATCACCAACGTCGGGAAGCGAAACGGCTCAGGGTCAGACGATCGAAAAATTGCAGGCCCTGAAGCTAGATGGGGAACCCGCCGCGGGATCTACTGTGAGTCCGATGGACGTAGCGGTACCCGTCAGCAGAGCAGCTACTCAGCAGTCTGGCGGCAGGTCTGGAGATTCACTGGCCAGTACAATGGAAGCGGCGGTTGAGCCGGCTTCTAGCAGAGCTGTGACCAAGAACGGAGGCGGCAAGCTGAAAGGCTTGCAGGTCACCGGGAAGGAAGCGGCGGCTAAGCCACTCAGCAGAGCTGTAACCAAGACTGGCGGTGGTGCCTCCAAAGATCTGCAGTCTACTGTGAAGGTGGCGGCAGCTGATCCCACCAAAGGGAGGAAGCGGAATGCCCAACGCTTCAGAAGGAGGGAGGCAAAACGAGCGGCCAGTAGCACGGTGACACTGGAATCCAAAGGGAAACCCGAGGTTGCCCAAGTGAAACCTGCTGCAGCGGCTGCAAGTAAACGCCAACGCTCAGAGGAGTTAACCTCGCCGAGAGGTAAATCGACGAAGAGGCCACGACAGGAGACGGCAGTTCGTTCCTTTAGGGACGTAGCGGCCAGTCACCTTAAGCTGGCCGTCGTTGACAAGCAGGAACCCCTGGAATGGAGACTTGAAGATGACGTGGCCAAGGTGATTCTTAAACGGATCACCGAGGAACTCCTCAGGTTTGCCATGTCAACGGAAGAAGGGTCACCTCGCTTTGAAGGCTGTAACATTGTTCGCGGCCACATTGCGGTGACCTGTAGTGACGTCTTCTCGACGGAATGGCTTCGGTCTACCGTCCTGAAGATTTCTGCAGACCATCCAGGTTTGGACGTAGTGGAGGAGACATCCGTGCCCAAGCTAATTACAGCGAAGGTGGCGGTGCCCCACTCGAACGCTTCGGAGGCTCTGTCTCTGCTAAAAAGACAGAACCCCGATCTGAAAGTTTCAGGCTGGAGATTATTCCAGGCTGTTAAACTAACTAACCAATCTGCGGAGCCTGACTTAACTGGTGCAGCTAAGTTAGTGCTTGTGCTGGGTATCGATCGGGAGTCCGCGGATCAAGTACGGGCCAACAACGGGTTGATTCACTTCGGTCTGAAGAGGATCACCTGGAAAGTTGGAGCGGAGAAGGTGACTGAGGGTAGCCGAAGTGCGAATGGTCCAAGCAAATCTGCACCACAGTAGAGGGGCGACGGCCAATCTGCTTCGGCATCTCAGTTGGGGGCACGCTGACATCGCACTGATACAGGAGCCGCTTCTGTACAAGAATGTGGCTTGTGGATTCGGCACCAGCCTCAGTGTGTTCCAGCTAAAAGGAAGGGACAAGACAAGGACTTGTATTGTCGCCAAAAAAGAGGTGAAAGCAATCTTGATTCCGCAGCTTTGTGATGGGGATACAACCACAGTGTGTGTGGAGTGGGGGATCGCTGGTAGCGGCACGAAGCGGTGCCTGTTGTCGGCGGTCTATCTACCATACGACATAGATCCCATCACGCCCGGACTGAGAAGATTGGCAGTAGCGGCTATGACAACGGATGCTGTTATCGGCTGTGACGCAAATGCTCACCACGAAATATGGGGAAGCACCATCATAAACGAGAGAGGTAGGAGTTTGCTAGAATTTCTAACGTCAACCAACCTCAACATCCTCAACATGGGTAACAAACCTACATTTATAACTAAGAACAGGGCTGAGGTAATTGATATTACCCTGGCAACTCCAAGCATAATGAAAAGTGTCCACAGCTGGCAGGTTTATAACCTGCCATCGCTCTCGGACCACCAGTGGCTATGCTGGAATATCGGTTGTTCTGTTATTTCACCTAAAAAAGTACGGAACCCGAGAACAGCACAATGGGAAGTTTACTCAAGGAAAACAAATAGACACCTCAGAGCACTAGACGATCTGGAACTGACGAGTCCAGGACGGCTGAACGAGCAGGTGAACCGATTAACGGGAATCTTAGAGTCAGATTTCAAAGACGTGTGTCCGGAAAAGCCCGTAAGGAAGAACGCTACCTTGTGGTGGAATGGCGAACTCACAGAGGCTAGAGGTCGCACACGAAGGGCGTTTAACACCGCAAGGCGTTCCGGAAACGTGGCTGACTGGGATCGTTACAAGCAAGAGCTGTCGCTTTTCAAAAAGAAGATTAGACAAGCCAAGCGCGACTCATGGAGGGAATTCTGTGAGAACATTGAAGGAGGTACAGAGGCTGCCAGAATCAGGAAGGTTCTAAGCGTAACCCCCGGCGTACCTACGCTTTTGCGAAGGGAAAACGGGGATTGGGTGGAGGACCCGAAAGAGTGCCTGGACTTGCTACTGGAAACTCACTTTCCAGAATCAGCCTGCGTGACACCGCGTAGTGACGTACTTCGCGGAACCCACCGGGCGTCTGAGCGGCTGATCAAGGAAGTAGTGGACGAGGTCAAGATTGAATGGGCTATTGGCACATTCCGACCTTACAAAGCTACAGGGATTGATGAGATATCACCTATCATGCTTCAAAAAGCAGAAAAGGCCATCATTCCCATTCTGCAGCGTATTTTTACCGCATGCCTCCGCCTCGGGGTAGTACCCGAGCAATAGACAAAAGCTAGAGTGGTTTTCATTCCGAAACCTGGTAGGTTGAATCATCATTACGTGAAGGACTTTAGACCAATCAGCTTAACATCGTTTCTGCTCAAAACACTAGAGAGGCTTGTTGATCTGCACATCAAAAGCTCGATTGATGTCGCGAGAATCTGTGTTGATCAACACGCGTATCTAGCGGGCAGATCAGTAGATACGGCATTACACAAAGTTGTCCGTACAATAGAAAAGTCCTTACGGCAGAAGGAATTCACGTTGGCAGCCTTCTTAGACATTGAGGGGGCCTTCAATAATGTCACTGTCGCGAGTATAATTGATGCCTTGGCTCGATATGGAGTGGATAAAACCCTAGCGACCTGGGCATCTGACTTGCTCAAGAGCAGGCGGATTGAGGCTACCTTTTTGGAGGCAAAAGCGGAAAGAACAGTCGGTACCGGAACACCACAAGGAGGGATTATATCTCCCCTTTTCTGGATCCTGACAGTCAACGAAATACTGGAGAAGTTAAGGGCCAGTGGCTTTGAGGTAGTGGCGTATGCCGATGACATTGTGGTACTTGTGAGGGGTGCGTTCCCACAAACTTTGTCGGACCTTATGCAATCGGCGCTGGACCATATTCAAATCTGGGCCAGAAAAGTCGGTCTTAGGGCAAACCCGACAAAAACCGAACTTATGCTCTTCACAAGGAAACACAGGGTACCGGCTATTGCCACGCCTAACCTAAACGGAATAACATTGGAGCTTGCTGATAGTGTTAAATATTTGGGCCTTATACTAGACAGGAAACTGAACTGGGGGGCTAACGTGAAGCACAGAATTGGTAAGGCCCGCGCAGCACTTTTCGCTTGCCGGTCCGCCTACTCCAATACCTGGGGTCTTAAACCTAGGGCGGCCTATTACATATTCACATGTGTAGTCAGGCCGATGTTGGTGTATGGAGCGGTCGTGTGGTGGAAAGCAGCGGAGAGTAAAACTAATATCAAGGAGCTAACAACACTGCAAAGATTAGTTTGCATATGTATTACGGGCGCTTTAAGAACCGCCCCAACGGCTGGGTTGGAAATGATTTTGGGACTCATGCCCCTAGATCGATTCATCTTTAGAAGCGCAAGCTTAGCGGCGATACGCGCTAAAAGTTCTGGCATGTGGAACGATTCAGATCAGTGGGGCCACAGCGGTATTCTTATAGAATGCCGCAAAAGATTTGGACTCGTTGCAGAAGACACGGACCACATGAGCAAAATAATACATCTTGGCAGGAATTTCCAGGTCAAGATACCCGCAAGAACAGACTGGAAGAAAAAGGAAGCTACCACCGATAGGGGCGCCTGGATTTACACGGACGGGTCAAAGACGGACACAGGAGTTGGCTCGGGCGTGTTTTCTACGGATTTGAGCCTTAACCTGTGGTGTAGACTGTCGGACCATGCTACCGTCTTTCAGTCTGAATTACATGCTATACGCATGGCAGTTGAGTCCATTAGCGGAATATCAACCAGACCAATGACCATTTGCGTCGACAGTAGGGCAGCCATTCTCGCTCTTGCGTCTTACAGATGTTCTTCAAAAACTGTTAACGCTTGCAGAGTGGCTCTCAATGAAAAGGCAAGGCATATTTCTATCCGGATTATGTGGGTGCCAGGGCATAGTGGGGTCATAGGCAACGAAAAAGCTGATGAATTGGCGAGGAAAGGTTCAGGAGCTAGCAACTGCCCCTGCATCACTGTACCTCGGTCAATCGCGGACGCCACAAACAAACTTGATGCCGCCATATGGGCCAAACTAAAGTCCGAATGGGAAAACAGGCTGGACTGCAGGGTGGCCAGGATATTATGGCCATCACCTGATCCAAGCAAAAGCAGGAAACTGCTCAAGCTCAGCAGGAACTGCTTGAGAACCACGGTCGGCTTGCTCACAGGGCACTGCCTTACCGCATCTCATGCGAAGAAAATGGGACTGACATCCAGCAGTTTATGCAAGAGGTGCGAGATGGAAGAGGACACCATCGTGCATACTCTCTGCGATTGTCCGGCCCTCAATAATAAACGCCTCAAAATTTTTGGTGCATACCACTTTCAAGGGTTAGCAGAGGTGGCTGGTACCGTCACGCTGAGTCAGCTGATCCAGTTTGGCGAAGCGGTCACCTGGCAGCTCTAAAAAGTCAGCGGAGGGTGGCAAATGGGCCCAAACTGGTGGCCTAATGCAAGCCGCGTTTCCCGGCAGCCCTCTTTACTAACCTAACCTAACCTAACTCTGTACAATCTATCGCATTGTACCAAAACTCACTATCAACTGATTCTGAAGACTTCTCGCGGTGATATTTATATCCGGTCTGGTGAGATAAATTACTATTGCCTAAATCTAGGCCTTTCTAGAAATGTGTCTTGGGTTCTCGATCCGACTTCGAAAAGACTATTGGGAATTTCCGTTGCCATGTGAGATCTGACTCATGATTTGGGTTCTGGAATGTTCTCTTTTTACTTTCTAGAGGGTTATTCTACGTTTTATCCATAGATTGTTTTCGTTGTTTGAATACATGTATGAAATACATGTATGTGATGTATGTCGAGTATTTCCTCGCCGTTTCCAGCTTTTTCTGGCGCCGATACAACGAAACGCGGTTCGTTTGGCGTGCATGCAACAATACCAAACTTCGCGTGAATTTTATTGCGGTGAAAATTTAGCTTAAAAATAAGCAAACGTTTTACTCATTTCTTAGCGTGAAAAATTGTTTGGAAGCTGGTATCGTTTTGAAAATGCAAATGGTATTGACACATGTCTCCAATCATTTTACGCCAATTTAGTATGTGCATAAAATTTTTCGAGCTAAAAAGTGACATTTGGTGTTTGAATTATGAAATTGAGTTGTGTAAATGTCTTTTCAATAACAAAATCGATCGAAAATTGAAATGCTTGACATTTTATTCGTCAAAAATGAGTAGTGAAAGAAGAATGACCAAATAATGGATACTTGTCAAAATTAAGCTTCACGGTTAATTCAAAATTTCCAATGCGAGATGCAACCACTCAACAACCATTATCCACACATTCTGGGTCATACAGAGGATTGATCGGCTGTCAGTCCAAGATTCAATACGCTTTCCCCCTCGATGACGAGAATGCAAGAATTTCCAAAAAAAAAAGTCTTTTTATAAAGCTATAAAGCTGATAGCTTAAAGTTCCTTTGTGTATGCCTAACCAGTCTAGGACATCCAATGTCAAAAAGGAATTGACCGGGTATGGATCTGTAATACTTTCATGCATTGTATTTTTCTCGCTGGGTACTAACACGGCGCTCTTCTCGTGCAATTTTTTGCTCATCTGCAGCGGATTGATTGACAATATTCCGAAGTCTAATTGCACTACGGCTTCGTGGTGAAAGATCTTCTGGCTCGCGGAATGGTAAATAGTACTTGAAAATTACGGTACACGTCTGCACAGCTTGTTCAACGGCGTTCTATGCGGATTTAAATATTTTCTCATACAAAATGTGTGAGAAAATGAATTTTCTTCACAATTTTTTTTTAATGAATTTTTCCGATGTTTTAAAAGCTATTCTGCTATTCGGGGCAGATACAAATCCAACAAATAAAAGATCATACAAATCGGTCTAGCCGCTCGTGAGTTATAAATGGCCCAACTAACAGGCCTTTTTTATACATATATAGATTAAGGCTTAGTAATAAAAATATATATATTTTATAAGCATAAATATATTTATTACAATAAAAATGTTTTAAACATCGTTTTTATTACAGTTAAAAAAAGAAAAGTTAATTTATTGGAAAACAGTTACTTTTAGTTAAAACAAGAAGATAAATTAATAAAGAAAACACAAAAACCTTTTCTGTTTAGGGCTCTTCAGTTAATGCACAGTAATGTATCTTACATGGTAGTTATTTAAAAATATTATAATAATATTTTTATAATTTTATAATTAAAACAAACACTCAAATTAGCAAAAAAAAAACACTCACGAACGTCAAATAACAACATCAAGCAAATTAACTTCCAAATAACATATAAAAGATTTCAATCCTGAATGCAAACCATTCAGGATTGAAACCTTTGAATGCAAACCAAGAATGCAAACTTAATCACTAGACTATATTAGAATGACAACCACAACCCTGATCATACAATCCAATTGCCAGGCTCACAAACCTACGAAAAAAATGAAAATGGCCAAGATGCGGGACTGTGTTGGCGGCCACTGCCTATAGTTGCATTGGACGTGGAGCCGCGTTGCTGGCACTGAACGTGTTTTGAAGTGATTTGACAAGTTACAGTGCGTTTGTCAAAGTTAAAAGGGTAGAGTGGGGTGAAGTGGCACACTTTTTGTTCATTTTGCGAAAAAAACGCGTAAATTGCAATACATTTTCAAAGCGATTGAAGGACAAAAATATTTTTACTAATGTTCGAAGAACATTAGTATTAAAATCGATTCGGCCAAAAATTCATATTTCCATATATATATATATATATATATATATATATATCATCAAAAAATTTCAGTGAGATAATCTCGGGAACGCGCCATCCGATTGAGCTGAAACTTTCAGGATACATTGATGTATATGCAGAATAGGTCCAGGTCTCTTTAAATGTCAGTTATTGTTAACTTTTTGGCGCCGGCGGCCATTTAAGTGATATTTTTAATACACCTATTATTTCGTGCACAAATGATTTTCGCAAAAATAAAGTTAACGAAATAAATTTCTAACGTGTTTTACGTATGAATCGGATAATGCTTTGGAATTTTTTAACCCTATGTGTGCGCTGGGTGCCTAAAAAGAGGACGGGAAAATTTGAAAATTTTTAAATTTCGATAACTTTTGACAGAGCTATTCAATCATTACAAAATTTTTAGGACATATTGATATTGTTTAGTTGTAGATTTGTGTAGCTTTTAATGAGCGTGCTGGCAACCCTGTAGCTAGGGCAGGCACTGAAAGTGAAAACCTCCAAATCATCGTCTCTCTTGAAATAATGCCGTTTCTTCAAAAAAAAGCCACTCATATGTAAATCTTGTGCTTTGTTTACATAACCAAAAAAAAAAAAAAAGATATGGTATAACGAGCACGCCTGGTAACCCTTGCCCAATTTACCTATATTTTTAGCATCAAAAACTTCTGTTCACGGAAACTCACGATCCGATGAGCAGAATTATTTGAAATTCACAGAATGTATTGGCCTTAAATAGGACCAGGTCTGATAGAAGTGATTTTGAAATGCGGCCGATTCTGTGCCAGTGGTGCCATCTTGAAAAACCACTAAAAAATATAACTGTTTTTAGCCCTATAAATTCTGATTGAATCGTTCGATTTTGACGAAACTCACACAATTGCTGGATGTTATTTTAAGCCACGTTTAGTAGAAATTTGGTCGAAAAATTCGGTTGGAGCTGCCAGCTATGATAATTTTGGTGTCTTAAATTTGAAAAAAAAAATTTGGAAGTGAAAACATTCAAACCATCGAATATTTAAAAAAAAATGTCCGTTTCTTACAATAAAACCAATCTGTATATAAATCTTATGTTTTATCTACACGTTCAAAATAAAACTTTGGAAATTTCATGTCGGACAAGAACGGTAACCCTCTCCCAGTTAACCTATATTTTTAGCATCAAAAACTTCTGTTCACGGGAACTCACGAACCAATAATCAGATGCAGCTAAAATTTACAGAATGCATTGGACTTAAGTAAGACCAGATTTGATAGAAGCGATTTTGAGTTGTGGGCAAGTCTGTGCCAGTGGTGCCATCTTGAAAAATTACAAAGAAAAAAAAACTGCTTTTTGCCCTATGAAATGTGAATAAGTTACCAGACTTTCATGAAATTGACACAGTAGCTGAACCTTACTCTAAACTCTGTTTGATGAAAATTTGGTTTAAAAATTCGATTGGTGCTGCCAGCTATGGTAATTTTTGTGTCTTTGGTTTTGAAAATTCGCTCAGGAAAATAAAAAAAACTTTCTGCCCTATAACTTCCAATGCAGTCATGAAATCAATACGAATTTCATACAATTAATGAAACCTGTCATAAACATTTGTAATGATATACCATCAACATGCATGAAATGAATCAAACCAAAACAAACAAGTCAAAACAAAACACCATGTAGTTCATTCATATCGTCTACGTAATAGCAGACCACACAATGTTATACAACTGACCATATCATCATGACCATATCAGGTTTCCGAGTAGCGACCGTGAATATCCATGCCATATGGTATATTCAAATGTAGTACAGGGTCATATTGCGAACGATAATAAATTATGTGTCACCAAGGCACGCGACCCAAATATGTTATGGTTACAGTGTGAATAAGCGCATAGGGCAATAAATCCTATATGTGTTGATAGAATGGCGCTAGAAATGTTGGTCAAGTGTAGCGTGTGAAAATTGAACACATGTGATTCATGTCATGGGAAATATACATGTTATTGATTTATTTCAGGGCATGCTGAGTTTGGTTAATAAAATAGGTTAAGTTATGTTCATAATGTTTTGTAAAAATCATATATAAGGAGTAGTAAGAATATTGAGAAAATAGATTCATTTGAGTAAGCGTGGAATACACAGTTTTATTTCTGTTGAATCTCTGCTAGCGAGGTTATTCTTGCGGAGCATTATCTAAGCACGGCAAATGTCCAAGGTTAGCTTTGACATGGTGCCAGCACTAACTGCGGCCTCGCCGCTTTGGTAGGTTGGATAGTGGTACAATCCACTCTCTGCTTTTGGGTTAGTCTAAACTCTATTCCTCTATAGCAAGGACTCTGCGTCGAAGCAAACAGAGGGAGAAATATCTCAGGACCCAACAACAAACTTATCCCGTGACGACCCCATCATATTTCAAGGCAACCCTTGCATATTTCATGACGAACCTTGCTTATTTCATGGCGATCCTGATGTACGGAACTCTGGAATCTACTATAAAGATTCAGGCAGCTACATAGAAGAAGAAGGACAGTTAGAACGGGAAGAATACGTCCCTGAGCCAGTATCGACTACACCATTTTACTACAAGCCTACAGCAATAAATACACTTGGACCCAGACCTAGGAGAATTGAAGAATTCAAGAAAAAGAAAGCTGAGAAAGATATTTTGGACACCATCCCCAAACCAAGACGACCACGTGGAGGCAGGAAAACAAAGTTAAAGCGTGAACGAGCGGAACTACACAGATTGGTACGGATTTCTTTTGGACAACAGAAAGAATACTTCCGGAAGAGACTACGGGAACTTAAAGAAGATGGGGAATAATTGCTCGACGGAGGAGGTAACAGTGATACAGGAGTATCAACAATCATTAACAACGGCAGCAATTTTCTGTATTATATTAGGAATATTCTATGTTTACAATAAAAAAAATAAGGAGTATGTAACTAAGAGGTTAAATAGGAGTATAGATGTATAGCAATAATTAAAACAATACATATGTCTTGATACATAAATTTTTAAAAAAAAAAAAAACTTTTATTTATGAATGTACGGTTCTTTCTTATAAAAATCCCGGTCTTACAATAATTATGTATGGACACTTTAGAAGGTTTGATCTTGGAAAACGAACAGGTTTTAAGAAATTTGAGAAAAAGTTCGAAGAATTTATATAGGTTTGAAACTTTAAAAGAGAAATTGAACGATTTACAGGCACGTAAAGAAAAATTTAAGAAAATAATCAGCAATTTTAATGACGAAAGCTCTGAGGTTTTAGATATAAAACTAAGGTTCAAAGCGGTATCAGCGATATTGGAGGGAGAAATCTGGCTACAGCTTGGTAAACAAGGATATTCTGCGGAAGACGTCCAACAAGAGTGCGACATCACCGAAGAATTAGAGACTAGTTTACAAGTACTAGAAGACAAAGCCAAGATGTCTGAGTTTAGTCTAGAGACTGCCATAAAAATAATTCCTACTTTCGAGGGAAAGTATAAGGAATTAGAATCCTTTTTGAAGATAGTAGAATTACTAAATTCCACATTAACCGCTTCAGGAAAAACTCAACTCATAGATTTCGTCACTAAAGTTAAACTTACCGCGAATGTGAGATTATCTTTGATTAACACCTCAATCAGCACTTTTGAATCTTTAAAAGATGAATTATCTAGCAGGTTTAGGAACAATAAAACAGTACCACAGATTCATTCTATGCTCAGTAACATGTGTCAGAACAGATCATCTGTTACTACATATAAAGATAAGATTTTATCTTTGGTTGATGAGCTCAATCAATTACAGGTACAAGGGCTAGGTAATCAGGCTACAGAACCAGAAAAGAAAGTTATCGCGCAAATGAACGATACTTATGCACTCACTATCTTTAAAAGTGGACTTAATGACCAGCTGAAAGGCACAATATTTTCAGCTAGACCCAAAACTTTTGCTGAGGCAGTATCATTAGCGCAAGAGATTGAGACATTAGAATCTCAAGCTACGAGTAGCGTAATGCATATCGGCAATTTTGCAAATAATAGAAATAACCGTGATCGAAAATACAGAAACAATGGCAATGATAGAAATAGCAATGGTTATAGGGATAGAGACGGTCGAAGAGATTTTAGGAATAAAAGATTCGATAACCATAGAAATTTTAATAGAAAAACAGATAACAGATCAAATCATTATAGGGATAATAATGATAACAGGAATAATCATCGTAGGAATGATAGATATGCCAACAACCATAGTAATCACCGCAATAACAATAATAGAAGTATACACGTAATTTCGGACCAGGGAAACGTCCTAGGTTCCGGAGAGGAAATGAGGAACCTCCCGGAATAAATAACACGAGTAAGGAATGTAAAATTTACAGAATAACTGATGGCTGCACGAATTACGTAAGAATTTATAATGATGGAGCGAATAGACAACTATCGTTCTTAATAGATACGGGTGCAGACGTATCAATTTGTAAAGTAGGTATATTTAAGGCGTTAGAACATAGAGTGAATAGCAAAGATAAAATTAAGTTAACTGGTATTACTAAGGAAGTAACTACGTCTTTAGGTACTTCGGAATTAAATTTATTAATTGGGAACAAAAGGGTAACAGAACTATTTCACATTGTAGACGACAATTTTCCGATTAGTACGGACGGTATTATCGGTAGAGATTTATTAGTTAGTTTCATGAGTAAAATTGATTATGAAACATTCACCATTTCTTTTAGTGTGTCAGATGAAGAAATTGTATTACCCATGGATACAAAACGTCAGAACCATTCGGGAATTAATATATCCGCGAGAACTGAAGCAATAGTTCCGGTAAATGTAAGCATCGATGAGGATAGCATTGTGCTGAACGCAGAAATTGAGAAGGGTGTTTTCATTGGAAATACTATTATACCAGCGAAAGGCGTTCGACACGTAAAGGTTCTGAACACAACTGATAGAGATGTAGTCATAAACAACTTCAACATAGAGGTTGAACCACTAAAGAACTACAAGGTATATGCAGGAAAACAACAGAGAGGTGATCAGAAACGTTTCGAGAAACTGCTGGGAGTTATAGATAAAGATAATTTGGACAAAAGATCTATGGACAGTTTGCTTGAGATAATCAAAGAATATCAAGATGTTTTTCACTTGGAGGAAGAGAAGTTGACAACAAACAATTTCTACAGACAAAAGCTGCAGATGGCAGACGATAGTCCGGTCTACATTAAGAATTATAGGCTACCTCAAGCTCAAAACGAAGAAATATTACAACAAGTTAGAGACTTAGAAGACAATGATATTGTCGAACCGTCAGTAAGCCCATACAATTCACCACTTTTGGTTGTGCCGAAGAAGACTTCAGATGGTAAAGCTAAGTGGAGACTTGTAGTGGATTTTCGTAGATTGAACGACAAAATCATCAATGATAAGTTTCCTTTGACTAGATTGGAAGACGTTCTAGATAGGCTCGGTAGAGCGAAGTATTTCTCAACTTTGGACATGACTAGCTCATTCCACCAAATCGAACTTGAGAAAGAATCTAGACCCGTCACCGCGTTTTCGACCAGTGATGGTCACTATCAATTTAAGAGACTACCATTTGGATTAAAGATTTCGTCCAACAGTTTCCAACGGATGTTGACGATAGCTTTGAGTGGTTTAAGTCATGAGGCATTCCTATATGTAGATGACATCATAGTTTTTGGATGCAGTGTCAAACACCACAATGATAATCTTCGCAAAGTGTTACAGCAAATGCGACAGTACAACTTAAAGTTGAACCCTGGGAAGTGTCACTTTTTGAAATCGGAAGTAGTGTATCTAGGGCATTTGATAACCAGTGAGGGTGTTAAAACAGACCCATCTAAGTTTGAGACGATCAGAAACTATCCGGTTCCGAAATGTGCAGATGAAGTACGCAGATTTGTTGCGTTCTGCAACTACTACAGGCGTTTTATTCCGAATTTTGCCGGAATTGCCAAAAGTTTGAACTCGTTATTGAAAAAGAACGTTACTTTTGAATGGACCGAAGAATGTCAAGAAGCGTATGAAACACTTAAGAATAAATTAATTGAGCCACCAATTTTGCAGTATCCAAATTTCGAAAAACCATTCATTTTAACAACTGATGCATCTAATTACGCATTAGGCGCTGTATTATCGCAAGGTGAAATTGGACAGGATTTACCAATTTCGTATGCAAGCAAGTCGCTAGCAAAGCACGACATCAACAAACCAGTCATAGAAAAAGAACTTTTAGCCATACATTGGGGCATAAACTTTTTCAGACCCTATCTCTACGGAAGAAAGTTCGTAGTTGTCACAGACCATAGACCACTAGTATCTTTATTCACCCATGCAAATCCTTCATCAAAACTCACTAGAATTAGAGTTGACTTATCGGATTATAATTTCACGATTGTGTACAAAAAAGGCAGCATGAACACGAATGCTGATGCCTTGTCAAGAATTGAGTTGGATTCTGACTCTTTAAAAGCGTTAATACCTCCAGTTATAGATGAAACAGCAAATCGTAAACTATTAGCAATTACAAGGGGCATGGCAAATAAAACAGAGGATAAAAAGCAAGAAACCCGCAGCGAAAGCAACCACGTAAAAGTAGAACCTGATCAATTCTATTGTTGGGATTGCACTAGCTTGTCGGATATCACCGGTGTTATGAAATTAAAATTTATCCTGCGCAATGATGAAAATAAAAGTATTGATATCGTACGTACGAAAGATATTGTAAAAGTATATTGTAGCGATATATCTAACGTGAAACCAGTTTCCGTTAATGCAAAGCTAACAATAAATAGGGGTACCCGCAGACACAAAAGTAATGAGAATAATAGTGATAATCCACATTCAGAATACGTTTTGATTATGGAGAAACTATTAGATTTTGCTAGACGTAACAAAATCCAAGAACTCTCATTATCGAGTGATGATGTTATATTGAAGTCTATAGACAAGGAAGAATTTAAGAAAGTATTTAACCTGTTGCAACGAAAAGGTAAAGATAATGCGCATATGAAGCTAAGAATAATGATATACAAGCCGCCCGCTAAGATAACGAATAAAAATGAACAGGTGAAATTAATAGAAGAATATCACAATTCACCGCACGGAGGACATTTAGGAATTCGCAAAACTTTGTTAAAGCTAAAACAAAGATATTGCTGGAAAAACATGAACGGTATGGTTAAATCCCACATAAAGAATTGCACACCTTGTCAAATAAACAAACAGGTGAGACACACAAAAGAAGAAATGATGAAAACCGACACACCAACTACGAGTTTTGAAACAATACAAATAGATACCGTAGGTCCACTAAGAATATCTAATAACTATAGATACATATTAACCTTACAATGTGAACTGACTAAATTTGTAGTAGCGTTCCCAATAGAGAATAAAGAAGCACAAACCATAGCTGTAGGAATAGTTAATGAGTTTATATTAAAGTATGGACATTTCAAAGTACTCAAGTCTGATTTAGGCACTGAATTTACAAATAAGCTTATGAGCAACATCTGTGATTTGCTAAAAATAAAACAAATATTTTCAACACCATATCACCACCAAACTTTAGGAGTAGTAGAAAGGAATCATCGGGTACTAAACGAATATATGTATTCGTTTGCTGATGACCAACAATGGGACAAATGGGTTCCATATTACACATTTGCGTACAATACAACCCCAAATGTAGATACAAACTACACTCCATTTGAATTGATTTTCGGTAAACTTCCATATTTACCAAATGACATAGTTGATAATCAAGATGTGATTTACGATTTAGATGATTATGCCAACGAGTTAAAGGCAAGATTGAGGATGTCGATTAATAGAGCACGAAGTTTGATTGAAAAAGTTAAAATCAAAAGAACAATGAACCAAACAAATATACATTCTTTGAATCCTAAAATAGGAGATTTCGTACTTTTGAAAAATGAAAATAGAAAGAAACATCAACCGCCATATAAAGGTCCATATAGAGTATTGGACATGGATCACTGTAATGTCACTTTAGACATAGCAGGAAACCGTAAATTAGTACATAAAAACAGATTAAAACCTTACCACACATGTAACATAAACGACAATGTAGTTAAATAAAAAAAATATATATATACGAACCTACATATAAAAATTTTGTAATAGAAACGTTCAGAATGATACAAGCTAAGTAAGCATTATTGTAAATAAAAAAAAAATATTGAACCATAAAAAAAATATTAAACCTACAAATAGAGAAATTTTGTTATATTTTAAAGTACATTAAGAATGATAAACTTTGTTGTGACTAAAGATAAGAGAATATTATTATAAAAACCCCTTCTGGGACTATTGAACCTAATGTTTGTGATTAGTCTTCATTTTTTTTTGTTGCAAATGAACCCTAATCAAAAAAAGGGTAAAAGTGTAATGATATACCATCAACATGCATGAAATGAATCAAACCAAAACAAACAAGTCAAAACAAAACACCATGTAGTTCATTCATATCGTCTACGTAATAGCAGACCACACAATGTTATACAACTGACCATATCATCATGACCATATCAGGTTTCCGAGTAGCGACCGTGAATATCCATGCCATATGGTATATTCAAATGTAGTACAGGGTCATATTGCGAACGATAATAAATTATGTGTCACCAAGGCACGCGACCCAAATATGTTATGGTTACAGTGTGAATAAGCGCATAGGGCAATAAATCCTATATGTGTTGATAGAATGGCGCTAGAAATGTTGGTCAAGTGTAGCGTGTGAAAATTGAACACATGTGATTCATGTCATGGGAAATATACATGTTATTGATTTATTTCAGGGCATGCTGAGTTTGGTTAATAAAATAGGTTAAGTTATGTTCATAATGTTTTGTAAAAATCATATATAAGGAGTAGTAAGAATATTGAGAAAATAGATTCATTTGAGTAAGCGTGGAATACACAGTTTTATTTCTGTTGAATCTCTGCTAGCGAGGTTATTCTTGCGGAGCATTATCTAAGCACGGCAAATGTCCAAGGTTAGCTTTGACATGGTGCCAGCACTAACTGCGGCCTCGCCGCTTTGGTAGGTTGGATAGTGGTACAATCCACTCTCTGCTTTTGGGTTAGTCTAAACTCTATTCCTCTATAGCAAGGACTCTGCGTCGAAGCAAACAGAGGGAGAAATATCTCAGGACCCAACAACAAACTTATCCCGTGACGACCCCATCATATTTCAAGGCAACCCTTGCATATTTCATGACGAACCTTGCTTATTTCACATTATTCAGGCCAAATTTGGTTGAAAAGCCACGGTAGGGTTGCCAGCTATTGTTGGTTTTGTGTTTAATTGCAATATCTTTATTAAGCGGTTTTATCGTAGAATTTTCAAATGGTAATGATATTGTAGTGAGAATAAACAGCAAATATTAAGCTTTCGATCCTTTGAAAAAATTCGCTTCAGGTACCCCTAAATTTCTTTATACTCCTATAACTTCGAATGTAATTAAACAACGTGAAGCAGATTTGATATATTCTTGGCTTTGATACTGGCGAAAGGTTGCCAGCACGAGTCGGTTGTGCTACTTTTGTATCAATAAATGCTTACAGTTAGTATTCATACCGGAAACATTTACAATGAAAATATATAACCGATGTTACAATTCGCAAAGTTCTGCAAATTTTTCGGATCGCAGCCCCAAGCACCAACTTGAGTTACAGTGCTGCAGGCACTGAGCATTTTCTTCATTGATGTTATATGAGATGCTGCTTTCAAAATTATGTGAAATAAGCAACTGATAACGAATATAATTAACCCGTGTTTTGCTCTCATAAACGTTGAAATTCATGCCAGTGGTAATATCTGAAACCCTCCACCATATGAGTTATAATGCATTCTTAAGATGAAAGTAAAACGTGGCATTTGAAACAGTTTGGCCGTAATAAGCAGCACATGTGGTGGAATATGCACTCAAAACCTGCACGATTCTTCTACTGTTCTTCGAACATTAGTGTTTCTAGCGGTTCAGGTGCGCTAGAGTTTTTACTAATGTTCGAAGAACATTAGTATTAAAATCGATTCGGCCAAAAATTCATATTTCTATATATATATATATATATATATGTACAAAAAATTTCAGTGAGATAATCTCGGGAACGCGCCATCCGATTGAGTTGAAATTTTCAGGATACATTGGTGTATATGCAGAATAGGTCCAGGTCTCTTTAAATGTCAGTTATTGTTAACATTTTGGCGCCGGCGGCCATTTAAGTGATATTTTTAATATACCTATTATTTCGTACACAAATGATTTTCGCAAAAATAAAGTTAACGAAATAAATTTCTAACGTGTTTTACATATGAATCGGAGAATGCTTTGGAATTTTTTAACCCTATGTGTGCGCTGGGTGCCTAAAAAGAGGACGGGAAAATTTGAAAATTTTTAAATTTCGATAACTTTTGACAGAGCTATTCAATCATTACGAAATTTTCAGGACATATTGATATTGTTTAGTTGTAGATTTGTGTAGCTTTTAATGAGCGTGCTGGTAACCCTGTAGCTAGGGCAGGCACTGAAAGTGAAAACCTTCAAATCATCGTCTCTCTTGAAAAAATGCCGTTTCTTCAAAAAACAGCCATTCATATGTAAATATTGTGCTTTGTTTACATAGCCAAAAAAAAAAAAAGTTATGGTATAACGGGCACGCCTGGTAACCCTTGCCCAATTTACCTATATTTTTAGCATCAAAAACTTCTGTTCACGGAAACTCACGATTCGATGAGCAGAATTATTTGAAATTCACAGAATGTATTGGCCTAAAATAGGACCAGGTCTGATAGAAGTGATTTTGAAATGCGGGCGATTCTGTGCCAGTGGTGCCATCTTGAAAAACCACTAAAAAAGATAACTGTTTTTAGCCCTATAAATTCTGATTGAAGTGTTCAATTTTGACGAAACTCACACAATTGCTGGACCTTACTTTAAGCCACGTTTGGTAGAAATTTGGTCGAAAAATTCGGTTGGAGCTGCCATCTATGATAATTTTGGTGTCTTCATTTAAAAAAAAAAAATTTGGAAGTGAAAACATTCAAACCATCGATTATTCAAAAAAATGTCCGTTTCTTACAATAAAACTAATCTGTATATAAATCTTATGTTTTATCTACACGTTCAAAATAAAACTAAATAAATTTCATGTCGGACAAGAACGGTAACCCTCTCCCAGTTAACCTATATTTTTAGCATCAAAAACTTCTGTTCACGGAAACTCACGAACCAATAATCAGATACACCTAAAATTTACAGAATGCATTGGACTTAAGTAAGACCAGATTTGATAGAAGCGATTTTGAATTGTGGGCAAATCTGTGCCAGTGGTGCCATCTTGAAAAATTACAAAGAAAAAAACTGCTTTTTGCCCTATGAAATGTGAATAAGTTACCAGATTTTCATGAAATTGACACAGTAGCTAAACCTAACTCTAATCTCTGTTTGATGGAAATTTGGTTGAAAAATTTGATTGGTGCTGCCAGCTATGGTAATTTTTGTGTCTTTGATTTTGAAAATTCGCTCAGGAAAATAAAACTTTTTGCACTATAACTTCCAGTGCAGTCATGAAATCAATACGAATTTCAGACAATTAATGAAACCTTATGTCAGACCAAATTTGGTTGAAAAGCCACTATAGGGTTGCCAGCTATTGTTGGTTTTGTGTTTAATTGTAATATCTTTATTAAGGGGTTAGTCCACTGTTAAACTGCTCCAAATGAACTTTTTTTTTAAACAGCTACCAAAAAAAAAACTACTCAAGATATCGATTTGAAATTTTACATGCATCTTTATTGAAGTTAAGAGTTAATATTTTCTTTGGAAAAAATATTAGAAAACAAAATGGCGGCCGGCCCAATGGATCGCCGCAGCACCGCCGAAAAAAAAAGCAAATTGCGCCTCGTAAATTCCTGGACAAAATAAGCATCAGTGAACAAATTATCAAAAATAGTTCATTAGTCTTAAGTATAAAGGACTGCACGGGCCTAACTTTAGAGCCCTAAAGCGATAAAAAAAATGTGGTATACTTTTGAATAAAAAAACTTGATAAAAAAAATTTTTTTAATCAATAAAATGTTTCCCAGATCGTCAAAAAAAATTTTTTTGTTCTAAATTTAGGCCCGTGCAGTCCTTTATACTCAAAACTAATGAAATCTTTTTAGTAGTTTGCTCACAGACGCTTATTTTGTCCAGGAATTCACGAGGCGCAATTTGCTTTTTTTTTCGGCGGTGCTGCGGCGATCCATTGGGGCGGCCGCCATTTTGTTTTCTAACAATTTTTTCTAATGGAAATGTTAGCTCCTAGCTTTAATAAAGATGTACGTAAAATTTCAAATCGATATCTTGAATAGTTTTTTGTTGGTAGCTGTTTAAAAAAAAAAGTTCATTTTGAGCAGTTTAACAGTGGACTAACCCCTTAAGCGGTTTTATCGTAGAATTTTCAAATGGTAATGATATTGTAGTGACAATAAACAGCAAATATTAAGCTTTCGATCATTTGAAAAAACTCGCTGCAGGTAACCCTAAATTTCTTTATACTCCTATAACTTCGAATGTAATTAAACAACGTGAAGCAGATTTGATATATTCTTGGCTTTGATACTGGCGAAAGGTTGCCAGCACGAGTCGGTTGTGCTACTTTTGTATCAATAAATGCTTACAGTTAGTATTCATACCGGAAACATTTACAATGAAAATAAATAACCGATGTTTCAATTCCCTAAGTTCTGCAAATTTTTCGGATCGCAGCCCCGAACACCAACTTCAGTTACAGTGCTGCAGACACTGAGCATTTTCTTCATTGATGTTATATGAGATGCTGCTTTCAAAGTTTGGTGAAATAAGCAACTGATAACGAATATAATTAACAAGTGTTTTTCTTTAATAAACTTTGAAACCCATGCCAGTGGTAATATCTGAAACCTTCTACCATATGAGTTACAATGCATTCTAGAGACCAAAGTAAAACGTGGCATTTGAAACAGTTTGGCCGTAATAAGCAGCACATGTGGTGGAATATGCACTCAAAACCTGCACGATTCTTCTACTGTTCTTCGAACATTAGTGTTTCTAGCGGTTCAGGTGCGCTAGAGTTTTTTTAATTTAAACCAATTTTTCCTTTAGAAGCTAGATTTATTTTTATTTTGACATATATCGATATTTCGAGGGTAATCTGCCCTCTTCTTCAGTGTCTTTTGGTCCAAAAGACACTGAAGAAGAGGGCAGATTACCCTCGAAATATCGATATATGTCAAAATAAAAATAAATCTAGCTTCTAAAGGAAAAATTGGTTTAAATTAAAAAAAATATCCATGGTAGATTTTGTTGACATTTGACAGCATCTAATGTATGATAATGACATTTGAAAATTCAAATAGTGAGCTGCTAACGCACGAAAAGTCTGTCGATAGTTCAATTTACAACGAAAATCAATAGAGCCATTCATCCTTTTTGATTCTTCATCTGAAGATGATAAGTTTTCCATGTTCCGCCATGAATTTGCTCATTATTATGAACTGAGTAGTATTTGTTATTTTTAAATTCGTTGTGTTTTCGCTGAAAATACATTTTCTTTGAAACAAAATTTTATAAAATAATCATAATACTTACCTTTTCAAAAAAATACCCGGAATCGTTTCGACCACTCTTTACCATTTGTCTTTAAACACGAAACTGCGAAATGAACTGCCATTATTGGTATGTTCGCGAACCTGAATTTATTATAATATATTAAAATGGATTCGCAGCAAGTCGTTTTTGTAAATTTTTTTTTTGAAATATAACTGCATGGTCGATTTTCGTGACATTTGACAGCATCTGATGTATGGTAATGACATTTGAAAATTCAAATAGTGAGCCGCCAACAAGTGATACGTTTGTCAATAATTTAATTCACAGCGAAAATCAATGGAAGAATTCATACTTTTTTATTCTTCATCTGAAGATGATAATGAAAAAGTGTTGCGAAGGAATTTGAGAAATTCTAGTAATCTATTGGAGTTACAGGAACAGAAGTAAGAAATTAAGATCTTAAAATATCTTGTAATTCAAATGTATTTTGTAGGTTCATTAAACGTTTTCGTGTAACGAAGGAAGCGTTTAAATATACAAACACTGACAACTGACACTTTTGTTTGTCAATTTTCAGGAAATCCAAAGAGAGTGTTTTCGTACTTTTCATGAATTTCCCCCACCACATGATTCCGGAAAATTCAGTAAAATTCAGTTAAAATTCAGTTACTGAATTTTACTGGATTTTCCTGAATCATTTGGTGGGGGAAAGAACGAAAACGCTCTCATTGCATTTCCTGAAAATTGACAAAAAAAGTGTCAGTTGTCGGTTTTTCGGAGAACAATAGGGATTATAATGTCATCCTAAGCTGTGATAAATTACCGCCACAAAAATATTCGTTCTTCATAATAACATTACGCCGAAAACCGTTTGACAGTTTTCAGTATTTTTCAGTAGCTCAGCCCCTACTGAAATTTACTGAAAGAGGCGAAATTTTCAGTTTTCAGTAAAACGGAGTACAAAAACGGCGTCATTGCAATTAATTGCAATTAATCGTAGTACGCGAACAGACCTATTAATTGCAATGAATCGTAGTTCGCGAACAAACCTATTATTTCAGAAGCTGAAGATGGATATCGATGACATATCGATAGTCGTTTGACTATAGCCAGAGATTTCGATTACGATTACAAATTTATACAAGGCACCGCGAAAGGATACACGTTGTATTCGATTCGTTAGTTAGAGTCAACTCAGTTCAAATAGAAGTTAGGGAATTGAAAGGAATGAAGCTTAACTAAAAGTATAAAGGGATCAAGCTTATCAAAGGCTTTCGTCAAATCTGTGTAGGCAAAGTCAGTTTGGAGGCCAGCTTCAATTGATTTGGTTACTTGGTGAGAAAATTCAAGCAGGCTGGTTGTGGTTGAACGATTTTTCATAAAGCTGTGCCGATTCAGAGCCATAATGGATTTGCAATATCTGTGACTATGGCTTCAAAAAGTTTGACAACGCAGGGAAGTTTTGCAAGAGGTCGATAGCTGCAAGCGTCATTACGACTTCCTTTTTTGAATAAAGGAATGAAAATGCAGTATTTTCACAATTCAAACTGAAATAACTGGTGAAAGTCAAAGTGATTCCAGCAACGCTGATGATGGGATAGATATAAATCGGATTTATATTTCCGATTTAATTCCACCAGTCACTTTCAAAAAGGTTATAGCCTCGGAATCGACCAAACCACGCACTTTGAATGATTTTTTGAACGAAACTGGGCCTCTGCACTTTAACACGGCACGAGAAAAATCTAATCGTGGTCCGATACCGATGCAATCATTTGTTTTGACCTCTAGTGACAACATATTAGCGGTAAAAAAAATTACGTCAGCAAAAGAAAAAAAGGCAAATTCAGCCAAGAAGATTCGGGGCTTTGATTCTTCGTTATCCAAAGAAGACATCTGCATAATTTGCCTTGAACCGATGCCCAAAAAAAATCAAATCGAATTCGATTAAATGTAATGAATGTGGTCGTGAAGTGCACTTAAAATGTGCCAATATTACGACTAGTGATTTCACTTGTGCGAACTGTGAAGCAAAATAAAAAACTCTAGCGCACCTGAACCGCTAGAAACACTAATGTTCGAAGAACAGTAGAAGAATCGTGCAGGTTTTGAGTGCATATTCCACCACATGTGCTGCTTATTACGGCCAAACTGTTTCAAATGCCACGTTTTACTTTCATCTTAACCCTCCCCAGACACACTACAATTCGAGCACTTCCCTAGACACACCTGGGTCTATGGAGTCCTGCCGTTTTTTTACCACACTTCGAATCGTTTTAAAATCTGAAAAAATTCATGAAGGTAGATCGATATCTATAGAAAAAGAGCGTGCATTAGGTGATGGATATATATGAATTTTTATTATTGTTATTTAATGGAAATCGACACAAAACACGAGAAATACACGTATTCACTTAAAACATCATAGCTTTTTGTTAAATAAGTTTAAGAAAATTCTACTGTACGAAATGTTTCTTGACATATAGTAGATGAAAGAAAAAAAAAGGTCATAATGAAACTTCGAAAAAAGTATAATTATTATGACAAGAGAAAAAGTACAATTTTTTTAGAGTCGAAAATTCGTTTGAAATTACAATTTTTGGTTTGAAAGTAATGTAACTCAAAGTTTTATACGTTTTTGTGTTATTTATTATTACTTACACTTATTCTTATTAAAATAAATAAAGTAGCTGAACAAAATTACAAAATGCATTCATTGCATACATGAAGCTTGTGTTCTTCGCAAATTTTTATTTCTTCGCTGGTTAAACTAAGTGCTAACGTTTCAATAAATTTATATCTTCCCAATGCAGTGTTCGCTTCATTAAAATTGTACAAAATGTTACAATTAACTACCGCTTGATCTAATATACCGAAGAAAAGCTTCGAAGAAAATGCACACTTTTATGCTTCCGTAGACACACATGGGTCTTTGGTGTCCGCAGCCAACTTTGACAGCTCAGCAATTCACGAAGAACGGAGGACCGAGCGTGACGTTCACTACGCCAGTTCTGGATCCAAGTACAATTTTTTAAGCGGAGGTTAGAACCCGAAACATTGACGTACCTTTGCGCCCTGACGATTTTCAAAAACGGCCGGACACCAAAGACCCAGGTGTGTCTAGCGGGGGTTAAGAATGCATTATAACTCATATGGTGGAGGGTTTCAGATATTACCACTGGCATGAATTTCAACGTTTATGAGAGCAAAACACGGGTTAATTATATTCGTTATCAGTTGCTTATTTCACATAATTTTGAAAGCAGCATCTCATATAACATCAATGAAGAAAATGCTCAGTGCCTGCAGCACTGTAACTCAAGTTGGTGCTTGGGGCTGCGATCCGAAAAATTTGCAGAACTTTGCGAATTGTAACATCGGTTATATATTTTCATTGTAAATGTTTCTGGTATGTATACTAACTGTAACCATTTATTGATACAAAAGTAGCACAACCGACTCGTGCTGGCAACCTTTCGCCAGTATCAAAGCCAAGAATATATCAAATCTGCTTCACGTTGTTTAATTACATTCGAAGTTATAGGAGTATAAAGAAATTTAGGGGTACCTGAAGCGAATTTTTTCAAAGGATCGAAAGCTTAATATTTGCTGTTTATTCTCACTACAATATCATTACCATTTGAAAATTCTACGATAAAACCGCTTAATAAAGATATTGCAATTAAACACAAAACCAACAATAGCTGGCAACCCTACCGTGGCTTTTCAACCAAATTTGGCCTGAATAATGTTTATGACAGGTTTCATTAATTGTATGAAATTCGTATTGATTTCATGACTGCATTGGAAGTTATAGGGCAGAAAGTTTTTTTTATTTTCCTGAGCGAATTTTCAAAACCAAAGACACAAAAATTACCATAGCTGGCAGCACCAATCGAATTTTTAAACCAAATTTTCATCAAACAGAGTTTAGAGTAAGGTTCAGCTACTGTGTCAATTTCATGAAAGTCTGGTAACTTATTCACATTTCATAGGGCAAAAAGCAGTTTTTTTTTCTTTGTAATTTTTCAAGATGGCACCACTGGCACAGACTTGCCCACAACTCAAAATCGCTTCTATCAAATCTGGTCTTACTTAAGTCCAATGCATTCTGTAAATTTTAGCTGCATCTGATTATTGGTTCGTGAGTTCCCGTGAACAGAAGTTTTTGATGCTAAAAATATAGGTTAACTGGGAGAGGGTTACCGTTCTTGTCCGACATGAAATTTCCAAAGTTTTATTTTGAACGTGTAGATAAAACATAAGATTTATATACAGATTGGTTTTATTGTAAGAAACGGACATTTTTTTTTAAATATTCGATGGTTTGAATGTTTTCACTTCCAAATTTTTTTTTTCAAATTTAAGACACCAAAATTATCATAGCTGGCAGCTCCAACCGAATTTTTCGACCAAATTTCTACTAAACGTGGCTTAAAATAACATCCAGCAATTGTGTGAGTTTCGTCAAAATCGAACGATTCAATCAGAATTTATAGGGCTAAAAACAGTTATATTTTTTAGTGGTTTTTCAAGATGGCACCACTGGCACAGAATCGGCCGCATTTCAAAATCACTTCTATCAGACCTGGTCCTATTTAAGGCCAATACATTCTGTGAATTTCAAATAATTCTGCTCATCGGATCGTGAGTTTCCGTGAACAGAAGTTTTTGATGCTAAAAATATAGGTAAATTGGGCAAGGGTTACCAGGCGTGCTCGTTATACCATATCTTTTTTTTTTTTTGGTTATGTAAACAAAGCACAAGATTTACATATGAGTGGCTTTTTTTTGAAGAAACGGCATTATTTCAAGAGAGACGATGATTTGGAGGTTTTCACTTTCAGTGCCTGCCCTAGCTACAGGGTTGCCAGCACGCTCATTAAAAGCTACACAAATCTACAACTAAACAATATCAATATGTCCTAAAAATTTTGTAATGATTGAATAGCTCTGTCAAAAGTTATCGAAATTTAAAAATTTTCAAATTTTCCCGTCCTCTTTTTAGGCACCCAGCGCACACATAGGGTTAAAAAATTCCAAAGCATTATCCGATTCATATGTAAAACACGTTAGCTTTATTTTTGCGAAAATCATTTGTGCACGAAATAATAGGTGTATTAAAAATATCACTTAAATGGCCGCCGGCGCCAAAAGGTTAACAATAACTGACATTTAAAGAGACCTGGACCTATTCTGCATATACACCAATGTATCCTGAAAGTTTCAGCTCAATCGGATGGCGCGTTCCCGAGATTATCTCACTGAAATTTTTTGATGATATATATATATATATATATATGGAAATATGAATTTTTGGCCGAATCGATTTTAATACTAATGTTCTTCGAACATTAGTAAAAATATATTTACAAGCTAGGAAAAAAATTGGTACACAATAAAAACAATCTACCATGGAGTTATAATTCCAAAGGAAAATTTCGATACACCATATCGTTTAGGCTGTGATGCTGACATTCCTAAGTCGATAATCACTATCGTTTTTATTTGGCGATAGGCGATATCGCCTATCGAAATCTCGTGATTCATGCCCAGGATCTAAATAAAGTAACAAAAAAAAAAACATTCAATTGTGTGCCAGAAATCACAAATTATGTACAAAATCACAATTTGTACACTCTAAAAAGTGGGTATATAATTAATACTTTGATACTAATAGGAAATATATTCATTTTTTTCATTTAAAATAACGAATCACAAATTTTTTTACACATTCGATGTGTATTTTTTGCTTTTACGTCATATCAGCTGAAAACAAATAGAGTGTAAATTTACTAGTTTGCTATTCACCTTTGCGCCAAAGCCATAAAATTGCATCATTATTTAGGCTAAAATTACACCATTTGGTCGTAAAAAAAAATATTCTTTTTACGCACTTTTGTAAATTTACGTCTTTAATAGTAAGAAACCAGTTTCCTACTATTATAAGGGTAAAATTCAACCAAAATTTTTTTGAGTGTATATACTGTAGCATTTAATGCCAAAATGTAGTACCTCACCCCACAATCGGTTGTTTTGTACATTTTAGTTTGGTTTTCGCCAAAAATCTCATCGTAGAAACCGAATCATGAAGCAGCCATTTTTTGATTAAAAATTAAAAAAATATTAAAGAAACAAAATAAAGAACTGTATAAGAAAATTTGACAACTTTTACTACACTCCTATAAATATTTCCAAAATAGTCCTCATTTCGACGCGCATGATAGCCTTACCACTTATAAGACCAGCTTAGTGTAGGAGACAATAGTATGGATAGGCTACCGAGGTTATACGCTGGTACTTTCTCGAAGTGATATCTAAGAAGTTGGCATTTCAATGACGTTTTCTGTGAAAATGCACCCGAAAATGATGATTCTAAATGATTAAAATGCGCCCGAAAATGATGTTTGTTCTTAAAGAGATATCGTGTTAATTTTGTACGGCGTAAATATAGCATTGAAATACTGTCACAAGTTTAAGCGCGAAAAATCGCGTGAACGAAAAATTTATTGAAAAAGAAACCATTGAATGGCCCACCCCGTGTATAGATATAACATATTGTTTATCGGATTCTAATATTAATTTTCTTCGAAAATCAGTAACAAGCAACAAATGTTTCAATTTTCATAGTATCGAGTCTTTCGCGACCTTAACCCAAGGTTTTTCTGCCTTTGTAACTTGTTACGCGGTCATAAGATCAAAATGAAACTCTCACAATACATTAATTTTAATGTGATATAAAGTAAATGGCACATAGTTAGAATAATACATACAATTTTGTTGGAAAAAAGAAAGTAAGAGAAAGTAAAAAAAAACCCCTAGCGCATCAGAGCCGTTACAAACACTAATATTTGAAGAACAGTAGAGGGTTTGTGCAGATTTTGACTGTGCATTCTACCACTAGTTACTTAAGACCACTACCACTAAACCCTCAGCCAATTTAATTTAATAGAATGGTGTTTGGAGCTGCCATCCAAAAAATACCCAGAACTTAGAAAATTTAAAATTATTTACTTACTTTTATTGCAAATATTCGCGATGTGAATTCTTAACTCCAGCATTTATTGGTACGAAAATAGCAAAAATGCCTCGTGCTTTCCTGGCACCGAAGTTAAAAATATGTCACATCTGCCTTATGTTGAAGTCAACCTACCCTGCGTATCTCGTATTAATCCGATAACTGCATTGGAAGTTATAGGGATACAAAGAAATGCAGAGTAATCACTTGCAAAAGTTTTCAAATTTTCTAGATTCTAATATTTGTTATTTATTTTCACTAATAGATCACTACGATTTGAAAATTTTATGATAAAAACGCTAACTAAAGATATGCCAAGAAAGTACAAAATCAACCCTAGCTAGCTGCCCTATCATTGTTCTTACCAGATTTTTAGTGAATATTGTCTACAATAAGCTTAATTTGCCATGCGAATTCCATTATGATTCCATGACTAAAGGGCAAAGAGCTTTATTTTCATAAGCAAATTTAAAAAATTTAAGACACCAAAATTACCATATCTGGCAGCTCCAACCGAATTTTTCAACCAAATTTCTATCAAACGTCACTCAGGATTCAGCTACTGTGTGAATTTCATCAAAATCTGGTGAGTGAATTAGAATTTATTGGGCCGGAAGCAATTATTTTTCTTAGTGATTTTTCAAGATGGCACCACTGGCACAGATTTGCCCACATTTCAAAATCATTTCTATCAGGCTTGGCCCTACTTAAGAGCAATACATTCTGCAAATTTGAACTGTATCTGAATATCGGGTCGTGAGTTCGTGTGAACAGAAGGGTTTGATGCTAAAAATATAGGTTAATTTGCGAAGGGTTGGCGTTTTTGTCCGATATAGAGTTATAAAAGTTTTACTTTGATTGTGTAGACAAAGCATAAGATTAATATATGAGTTGCTTTTTTTTTAAAAGTAAAAATCTATCAGTAGAGTCGATGGTTTGAAAGTTTTCACTTTCAGCGCCTATCACGCTTACAAGGTTGCCAGCACGTACATTTAAAACTTTATATGTGTACGACTTAGTTACATCAATATGTCTCAATAGTTCTGTCAAAATTTATCGCAATTTCGATTTAAAAATTTCCAAAACCTTATCAAATCTTTTTTAAAAACACGTTCGAAATTCATTTCGCAAACTTAGGTTTTTTGAAAACTATTGATTGAATAATATGCATATCTAAAAAATCACTAAAATGGCTGAGATAAGAAGATAAGGTAATTAACAATTCTGCATATACATCAATATGCACTGAAAACTTCAGCTTTATCGGATTGCGTGTTCTTGAGAAATAGTCACTGAATTTTTTTGATGATATATATATATATATATATATATATATATATATATATATATATATATATATATATATATATATATATATATATATGTATATATATATTATATACATATATATATGTATTATATATATATATATATATATATATATATATATATATATATATATATATATATATATATATATATATATATATATATATATATATATATATATATATATATATATATATATATATATATATATATATATATATATATATATATATATATATATATATATATGTATGGAAATATGAACTTTTGGCCAAATTGATCCGAACATTAGTAAATATACAGCAAGTCTTTAGCTCCTTGCCTTACAACCCACTTCAATCACCGCAAATGATTTTTTGGATTATTTTCTGCTCACTGAAACCATATTTACAGCTTACTAGAGCGCCTGTTTGCTACAAATTGTAGCCATTATTCAATTCACTTTCCATTAGTCATGCCGTGCTCATGCATTAGCGGCACCACAGGAAACACAACCAGGTATCAACCACCAACATGCTTTCAATGTAATTTCATATCGTTGAAAGTACATTTCTGCTATACCTATTCCAAACAGTTGCAAGATAGAAAATTCAGGACCCGTTGTTCTCTTTGGATCTGTGTCACATTCATTCACGGCCATAAATCTCCTCAATATTCTTCCTTGCCAAGCCTATTCACTGATGGTATTAATTCATTTACCTACGTACATCAAAACTGAAAACAGCATACACATTAGCAGTTTCAAACCCAGCGGAAGTCTACATTCTGTCCTACATTTGAAAGAAAGATTTCCTCATTTTCAGATTCATTCAGCAGTTTGAATTAGACAGTAACGAAACTGTCTGTGACGAATAACTTGAAAAATTGTTCTACTTAATATTCCTACTTTGCTACTATTATTACTAATTAACAGGAAAATCAACAAAAAAAAAACAAAACCTCATAATTTTGTTAATGAATGAGGGTCCAAGGGATTATCGCTCAAAACGACATTTGGCCTAACTGATTTCCCGGCCATAATTAAAAATGTTTCGTAGATTATTAAATCAAATGAACTTTCTTATTGCTTTTCGCCCCGGGATAGAAATGCGCAGCCTTGCGTGCCGAATTACTTTTCCTATTTTAAGGGTACTCCAGACTGTTTTTCCAAATTGTGGTTTGCTTTAATGCAATTAGAACAAGAGGCGGTGAATTATTGGATGATTACTCTTTTTCGTTGAAAAGGTTGAAGTTCATGAGAGTTGCAAGTGTTAATTATCGATATTCTCGGAGAAGGGGGGTAGGTTTTGATTAAAGCTTGAAATTATTAATAATTCATGTTTTATTTATTTAAAAATTAAACAGCAAACGTGCGTTCAGTACCTTCGCATACAGTTGTAAAAACTTTTCCATGTGTTGATACGTTTTCTGATGAGTTTATATATTTTATATTTCTCAATGATTATACATGCTGCTGTACAACTGCTTAACTCCTGAGCAGGTTGTCTAGTTGCTGTAGTTTTCCCACACGTTGATGAATCTTTTATATATTTACGGTTCCCTATTCACAATGAATATAAAGTACTGCTGTACTACTGCCAAACTGGTGACCAGATGGTGCAATTCAAATCGTTTCCCAAAAATCAAATCGAGTTACCCATACGTCAAGCGTCAGTCATACTTCTCAAGTGATACGTGAAATATTTTGAAATTTATAATTAAAACAGGTTTTTTTTTACTCTAATTAAAGATGACATGAATACAAAGTAATGCAAATGTGATGACATGAATGCAAAGTAATGCGAATATACTATTGGTGACATTATAGCAGTACAGCCATATCAATGTCCTGCTATGCTGCTTCTAAGGCAGTAGTACAGCAGTACATTTTGCGTGCTGTTGTTTCACCACTTCAGCAGTAGTATGGCAGTGCTTTTGTATTCCTATCGTTTGTCTTTTTCCTATTTGTGGGATGGAAACGATCAACCATGAAACAAAACATATCACACGTACGCGGGTAATATGAAGTAAATATGTGAATTTTGGGGTAAAATGCTATCGCTAGCATTAAAAGCATTCACGGGTTTACTCACGACTTCTGCAGCACTTTAGAAGTAGTGCTGTGTTTGCTGGGCAGTTTGTGTTTCACAAGCATTATTAATGTGTTAGTAGCACATACGATGCATAGTGATGTGTAGCTTTAGCCCTAGAATGGTACCGATGAGTAAATTTTACTCACATAGGGTATATATTTCGTCGCGCACCAGCCAGTTGGCCACTCCGACTGCCATGAGGCTTGAAGCCATATAATCTTTTTATGTTTAATGATAAAATAAAAAATGTACATAATACTATTGTTGCCTCCTTTTTAGAAAAAACATGTACTTAAAATCATCCAAAAATTGACCGTACCATTCCAGGGTTAATCTTGAATGGCGAAGAAAGTTTATTATGAAACTCGTTTCGCCGAAAATTCATTTTTCTATATATTTATTATTTTTCTATATATTATAATTCATTTTTCTATAAATCTATATATCAGCAAAATGATTAAGGGAGATAGTCTCTGGAGTGGCCGATCCGATTGAGCTGAAATTTTCGAAGGACATAGGTGTATATAGTGGGTAGGTCCATGACTGGCTAGAACTCAGATATCTTTAACCCTTTTGGCGGTGGCGGGCATTTTAGTGAATTTCCAGGTACTCTTATATTTCCTAGCAATGTAAATTTTGGTTAAGAAAAAGTGTTGAAAAAGTTATGTTTTAAGCTTACCTATGATAAAGAATTGAAAATTTTGAGCCGTGTGTGGGTGCTGAATGCCTAAAAGTAGGGAAAATTTTTTTTTCAAATTTTGACTTGTTATAACTTCGTACAGAAACATTAGATTATCATTAAATATATAGCCCGGTAGCTACGTCAGGCTCCTGAAAAAAAATCCTTCAAATCATCAACCCTGCTGAAATTTTTTTGGTTTTTGACAAAAACTTCAAATGGATGATAAATCTTAACATTTGTCCAGCAGGTAAAAATGAAATTTTCAAAATTCCAATTTGCACAAAAACGGCAACCCGTTACCAAATGACCTCTATTTTCAGCACTCGAAACTTCTGTTCACGAGAACTGACGACCGGATAATCCGATCTGATAGAAGTGACTTTGAAATGCGGGTATCACTGTGGCAAAATTTGAAAAGTTTTGGGAGTGGTAACCCGAAAATTCTTTTCTCTCGTATAACTTCCAGCGCAGTGATTCAATCGAAACGAAATTCAAAGGGTGGGTTTCACTTAACATGAAGCAGATTTCGGATGGCAGCCTCAAACAACGTTCAACCGCTGAAACTTTCGATGAAATCCTTCGATGAGAACGAAATTTAAAGGATAAGGTGATGTAAGTATGGGCTTGGTATAGTAAACTTATTGCTGCTTCGCTCGAACATTTTCATCATCTATGTTATAGTTGGGTTTTGTTGCTTTGGATAAAGAATGGTTGATATGATACTACAAAAAAATGTATAACGTCTTTCCACATTTTTTTGTCACTCAAGGACAATTTCTTTGAAAATCAGTTTTTTAGCGGTTCTGATGCGCTTGACTTTTTTTAAATTAGTTTTATCTTCTTGGCAAAGTCATTTCGATGTTCACTTATTGACTTTAAAAGCCTAGACAGAAATGCACTTAAATTACCAGTTTCCTAATGATCGTTTATACCTAAATTAGTAATTTAAAAGGTGCTGACACACAACGCTTGCGTTAATGATGAATACTTTCACTGACTGTCTGTCCCTTAAAGTAATTAGCTTTTGCAAAATAGAGAAATTGGAAGTGTGTTAAGTGTGTGTTGCTTCTTTTATGTTCTAATTAAAGTACGAATCGCGCAAGAACTACTTTAAAATTATCTTCTTCTTCCTTTTCAATGCAAAAAGCGACTTTTCACAAAGAAATTATGTATCACATCGGGCAACTCTACATAATTAAAGAATAAATGACCAAAGTTTGATAATCATTAGCGATTTGATTAATGATTGATAATTTCTTCATTTAGTGGTAATTAGTCCAAATTACTGTATGACACACAGCACTTAAGTGATCATTTAGCACTTAACTCACACAGCATTTAACTAATCTGCGCTGTCTGTCTATGCTCTTATTCAATTTCCTTTGAGATGAACTATCGGCTTTATTCTCTTGTTTTTCGATGCTTTGAGCTTTGAACATTACTTAACTTATTTCAGGTTTCATTCAAAAAAGAGCTAGCTTAAACGGTATCACTACAACAGATTTGCTGCTTCTTGACTGTTGCAGTTCGGAAAAATAAATGATAATAAATTAAAATGATTTTTTATTTATTAAGTATGAAACGCAAATATTCTTTATAGCTCTTAAGTTAACTGTTCCTCAATGAAAGACACCATCATATTTTAAAAATGTGTACCACATCCCATAATTTTTCAGAGTGAGATAAATTAAATTTGATCAAATTAAGGTGCAGCTATGTAGCATGCGTTGCGTGCGTTTGCGGTTATGACCGAATTCATCGATGATTATACTCAGTGCGGGCCTGCGTTCCGTCTGTCAAAGATTAAACTATCCATTACAGGAGTTGTTGTTGTTTCCAATGCGTCAGCACTGGTTAGCATTTTCCTGTTATGGGTAAAGGGAGCAAAGAAAAAAACGCACCTTTTATTCCTTAAGTTGGGGTAAGTTTTATTTTGATCATTCCTGAGCTGAAGATGATTCATGGTGGAGTTCAAGTGACGTATTGTGTTAAAAAGTTTGAGTGCTTTATCGCGTATGTATTTGTCAATTGTTTTAAATCTGAAGTCTTTGTGGATGTCTTTATTTCTCACGTACCAAAGAAATTGAAAAATCCTACGAAGGGATATGTGTTGGCCGATTCTCTGGGTTTTATTTGATTGCTGAATTATTGCTGAATCATAGAGTGGGTCTAACAAATTTGTTTGTAAATGAGGAGTCCGTTTTTACCATAAAACTTTTTGAATTTAAGCAATGGCAGGAAGGAGTTAATTTTGTACGTACATTCAGCTCTCTTTTTTTCTCTTTGTCTTTCTAGTTAAGTATTCTGTCGAATGTGAGTCCAAAGTATTTTGCTGTTGTTAACTAACTTATTTCTTGTCCGTTGACCTGTATAGTTGTTTTCGGCTGTTTTTTCGTCTTGTGATATATATTGCTTGTCTTTTGTCAGGGTTGATTCCAATTTTTCTTTTTGAAAAAACATTTGAAGATAGATTAGTTGAGTTTCTTAGTCTCGGAGCTATGATTAGTGCTGATCGGCAAGTATGAAAAATGCACGTATCATCTGCGGACAGGACTAGTTTAGTATTTCTGTTCAGCTGAATGGGTATGTCTGCTGTGGACCGTGTGTGACAATGGTGACTTTTGTGGGGCGGCTGTTTTAATAGGTTGCTCGTTAGATGCGCCGAGCAGTATAAGGCCCGTTAGTTTTTGATCGCTAAATTCCGTTATTATGCGTTGCGCTACTCTTGCAAGTTGGAGTTTACAAGAATGGTTCGCTCTAAAATCTTATTGTTTGGCAGGAACTAAACTCCTAGTGGCGATTTCCTGGCAAAGGTGCGAGAGTAGTGTTCACTCCACAATTTTCGTTATTGAGCTGAATAATCTAGTAGGTTGCCAGTTTTATATATTTATAAAAATTTATTTTATAAAAATATATTTATGAGAACTGCAATAGCTTGAATAATATTATCAGATAGGTATTTTAGGCAATCAATATAGCCATCCCAGCCTGAAATTTGGCGTGTTTGAACTCATTTATTATGTTCTTGACCTCCGCAGTGTTGATTTCAGGAAGAATGAAGTTGGAGGGGGCTGTAGAGCTAAGAAAATTATTACTAACTCTACGTACTCTTCTCTCGAATGATTCCTCTTCCAAACCTTCATCCGAAAAGTTGTTTTCACGGAACTGTATCTCTAGTGTGTCTGCAAATGCTTCTGCTTTCCCTTCTTTATAGTACTGGAGCCTCTGCGTACCATGAGTAGGCTACTTGGCTACTTTAGAGCTTTGACGGAAGTATTTCGTTAACCTCCAGAAATTGTCGTCCCCTGGTTCAAGGCTTTCAAAAAAGCTGCCCCATTGCTCATTTTGATATTCATATATTTTTTGCCAGATCAAATTCGTGATTCGATTATCCTCTTTTCTGAGATTTGGGTCTCCAGTACTTCTTCATCTCCACCAACTTATATTTTTTTTACTAATGTTCGAAGAACAATAGTATTAAACTCGTTTCGCCGAAAATTCATATTTCTTTATATGTATATATATATATATATATATATATATATATATATATATATATATATATATATATATATATATATATATATATATATATATATATATGTATGGAAATATGAACTTTTGGCCAAATTGATCCGAACATTAGTAAATATACAGCAAGTCTTTAGCCCCTTGCCTTACAACCCACTTCAATCACCGCAAATGATTTTTTGGATTATTTTCTATATATATATATATATATATATATATATATATATATATATATATATATATATATATATATATATATATATATATATATATATATATATATATATATATATATATATATATATATATATATATATATATATATATATATATATATATATATATATATATATATATATATATATATATATATATATATATATATATCAGCAAAATGATTAAGGGAGATAATCTCTGGAGTGGCCGATTCGATTGAGCTGAAATTTTCGGAGAACGTAGATGTATATAGTAGGTAGGTCCACGACTTTCTCAAATTCAGATATTTTAAACCTTTTGGCGGCAGCGAGCGTTTTAGTGAATTTTGAGGTACTCCTATATTTCCAAGCAGTGTAAAGTTTTGTTAAAGAAAAGTATTAGAAATGAAAACTTATAATGTTTTAAGCTCGTTTATGATAAAAAATTGGAAATTGTGAGCCGTGTGTGGGTGCAGGGTGCCTAAAAGTAGGCAAGGATTTTTTTCCAAATTTTGATTTGTCATTACTTCTAAGAAAAACAATGGATCATCGTGAAATTTGCAAATATTAACGTTGACTAAAATTTAGCACAAATGGATTTTTAAGATAGTGCGGGTAACCCCCCCAACTAGCACTTTTGGTATCGAATACTGGATAATAGTGAACTGCCACCAGATCGCAGTTATCGATACGCTATTTCCACTTATTTTGCCACGACAATGTGAAAAGCCACTCAATGCACCCATTTGCAACGTGGTGGCAACGTTCACATCGGAACCATAATCATCCGAAATTTCAAACTCCAGTTATGGTATAGAAATAGTAGCGAAAACGTTTTAAAAACTTGTGAAAATTCTGTTCACTTTAAAGTAGTTTTATTTATTTGTTTGCTTGGTTTTTGCTACTACTTTTGGCCACCATAAAGTGATCAAATTTATGGTTTTCGTTTTGGTGGCAAAAACGTTCCCAATATCGTTTATTAAACACAATTAAGTGTGCTGATTTAATATTGGGTTTAGCCTAGTGGCAATTAGTCATGAAATACCCTATAAAGTTTTCGTTACTACAATAGTTAGTGGCGTTTTCTACTAGAAAGTATTAGAAACGTTCTTTTCTTATTGTGGTATCCTCTTGTCATATCTTTCATTAGATTCCCATGCACTTTAAGGGGCTATGTACACTTGGGACGTCCAAAAAAAGCTCTTTTTTATGATTTTTTTTTTAGACACATTAAAATAATTAATAACAAATGTTTTTTTACTTGAAAGAAATATGTTTGTAGAAACGATTGTAATTTTTTTAAGGCAAAAGATTGAAAATTAGTCGAAATAGGGTAAATTTTCGAGGGGTCCAAAAAAAATTTGTTTTGCCGTGATCACTGTAGCTTGTCACTGGATCGTCCGAAATAAAAAAAAGTCGAAGATTATAAGTTGATGATATAGTGCTCCGGATGAACGAAGGACTGTGGCAGATTTTGATTTTTTGAATAATGGCGGTTGATGAAATTCAAAATTGTATTTTCGACCAATATTTCACTCACATTTTCAGCTATTGAAAAAAAATATAGTCCAATCGAAAAATCCTTCGTTCTTCCAGAGGATAATTACTTATCACATAAGTGAGAAAAATTTCGTGCTGATCGATAAAGCCGTTTTCAACAGCGACTTCGAAAACATAGTTTCGAGAAAAATGCTTTTAAAGCATGCGAAAAACGCTTTATGCAATAGAGACGACTTCATTCAAAGTGATTTATCTCCATAAAGAATTGCCCGATTGAAAATGCAAAGAAAATAAAACCGATTTTTTCAAAATTCGAAGTGTGCCTGCCCCATTAAATGAATTAATCGCACTTTTTTTCAATGTTTACAATAAATTTACACTCCGCAAACACTTCGTTCGACAACGGAAGGAAAACTGTGCAGAAAGTTCCAATTGCCACTTTACAGTTGCAGTTGGGTCAATATAGAGTCAAAGTAGACATCATAGTGGATCTTCGGGACTATAAAGTTATGTTTGGTACCATAGAGTGGCATTTTTTCACATGTGTGGTTATAGATACCATATAGTTGCAATTGTTACGTGATTGGAAAACTCTTGCAGGTTATGGGAACTATGAAGTAAAATTATGAAGTAACAATGATTTTGTAGTGGCAGATCAGCACTCGGCCATCTTTTTATAGCTGAAATATGAAGGTCCAAGAAAAATTTATTTTATTGAGAGACACAAAATGTGCTCTTATGGAAAAATAACCTAAATTTTGTGCAGGGACGTATAGACGGTATTGGTATATATTACATTAAATCTAAAAATCTAAAAATAACCTAAATTTTGTGCAGGGACGTATAGACGGTATTGGTATATATTACATTAAATCTAAGTTTGTTATATTTTCGCCAAAATCCTTTTTTAATTTTAACAGGTTGCTCAGGCGCATTGCAATTTCCGGTCCTATAATGTGAATATTTACGATGAATTTCAGTTTGTAGGTCATTTTGGCTATGCAATTTGGAATATCATCCTCATTATATTCTCTTGAGAATTCTACTTTAATTCTACTTCTACTCAAAATGCAACTTTGACCTTGTGCTAATTTTTCGTCATAGCCACACAAATACATTGTGTTGGTATAATACATATTGAAACACATGAAATGTTACAACCAATCAATCTTTTATTGTGTTAGTGTAGTATTGGCTAATGAGTATCAATTTGGATTTTGAATCGTGTTCGGCACAGTCCTGAAACTGTCACCGAACGTAACAAAATATAGTTCCTACCACCAAATGCCAACGTACCTTTTCATTCCCCATTTGGGTAATATAAACGATTTTCGTACGTGGCAAAAACGTATCTTTGGCAGGTTGTTGCCACTATAAAAGCCTTTTTTTAGTGTCAGCAACGTGGCAGCACACCAAAATTGCTAGTTGGGCCTGTAGCTACGGCAGGCTCCTGAATAAAAACCCTTCAAATCATTGACCTGCCTGAAAAATTTTAGATTTTTGACAAAAAAATCAGATCACTGATAAATTTTAACTTTTGTCCATCATGTCAAATCAAAATTTTCAAAATTTCGATTTGCACCATATTGAAAAATCACCCAGAAAAAAAACCGGTTTTTGGCCTATAACTTCCGATTCAGCCAACAGATTTTAACAAGATTCATCCAATATTTGGATCTTACTTTATGTAACATTTGATGAAAATTTGGCTGAAAAATTAGAATAGAGTTGCCAGCTATGGTGATTTTTGTCTCCTAAATCTTGCAAATTTGCTCAGCAAAATAAAGCTTTTTTCCCTATAACTTCCGGGCTAGTGTAAAAATCAGAACGAAGTTCACGCAGTAAATGGACTTTATTGTGAACCAAATGTCATAAAAATTTCGTACCAAAATCATTAGATTTCCAAATGGAAATGATCCTGCAATGAAAATTAACAACAAATATTAACGCTTTAAAAATTTGATAAGTTTTGAGGATATTAACCCTTAAATTCTTTTCACCCGTATAACTTCCAGCGCAGTGATTCAATCGAAACGAAATTTACTGGTTGGGTTTAACTTAACGTGAAGCAGAATTGGTATGTATTATGCTTTGCTGTTGATACAGGCTAACCAGCATTAGCCATTTCCGTAAATATTGCACCAACAAATGCTTCAAACAACGTTCTCATATGCAAAGCATTTGCAATAAAAATAAGGAATTCTTTTTTAAATTTTTCGAGTTTTGAACATTTTTCGGATGGCAGCCTCAAACAACGTTTAACCGCTGAAACCTTCGATGAAATCCTGCGAAGAGAACGAAATTCAAAGGATACGTTGATTTGAGTATGAGCTTGTTATGGTAAACTTATTGCTGCTTCGTTCGGAAAGTGTTGCCAGCACTGAATTATGTGTTATAGTTGAGTTTTGTTGCTTTGGATAAGGAATGTTTGATATGATTCTAAAAAACAGTGTATTACGTCTTTCCACACTTTTTTGTCACTCAAAGACAATTTCTTCGAAAATTAGTTTTCTAGCGGTTCAGGTGCGCTAGAGTTTTTTTTAATTAGATTTTCGTATTCGCCCTGGAAGTTCATCAAATCTGCTAAACGTATCAAAGTAGCAATTTTTCATCGTAAGTGCTCGCAAGTAGAACGAAAGCTGATGTTCCTATAATGTATAGTCCAAAATCGTTTATCTACTTCAAGAAAATTATTTTATGAGTCCACAGTAGACACTGATGTCTTTAATTTCCAAGAATTTTGTAAAAATTCCATTTATCTGGAAGTATTCTCTCAGAAGGAAAAAAGAGTTTGCCCTCAAAATGAATGCCCGTATATATCATTTTCGAGTAAAATTCATAGATTTTCGGTACAAATTCGAAATATTTTCGAGTCAAATTCACAGTTTTGCAAGTCAATTTTCCTTATTTTTCGATGCCAACATATTGTTTTTGAGTCAAATCCATAATTTTTGCAAATGAAATTCATAACTTTCTCAAGTTTAATTCATAATTTTTTCGAGCTAAACTCATACATTCTTCAGAAAAGTTTATATTTTGCGCATTAAATTCATTAATGATCTTGACGTGCAAGAATTATGAATTCGCCTTGAAAAGACTATAAGATAAAAGACTAAGACTAATTTGATTGACACACCCAAAAATTATGAATTCAACTCAAAAACTTAGAAATTGGTACCGAAAATTTACGAATTCAATTTAAAAAAAAACTCTAGCGCATGAGAACCGCTAGAAAAATAATTTTCGAAGAAGTTATCTTTGAGAGATTTAAAAGTGTGTGAAGACGATATACACTTCTTTGTAGTATCTTATCAACCATATCTTACTCAAAGGAACAAATATCATTTTCTGACAGCATTTCCTATTACACAAATGATGAAAATGTTCAGTGCTGGCAACATTTATCCAACACAGCAGCAATGAGTCTACCACTACATGCTCGTGCTTAACTAGCCTATCCTTTGAATTTCGTTTTCATCGAAGGATATCATTGAAAGTTTCAGTGATTAAACTATGTCTGGGGTTGCCATCCAAGAAATTTCCAAAACTCTGAAGATATAAATATCGGTTGCTTATTTTATTGTAAATGCTTTGCTGATGAATACAAAATGGAAGCATCTGTTGGTGCAATATTTACGAATTGTCTGAGCCTGTCAATCATGTGCTAGCACCAGAGCTGCTTCACGTTGTGTTAAACCCACCCTATGAATTTCGTTTCGATTGAATGGCTGCGCTGTAATTTATAGGAGTGAATATAATTTTAGGGTTACAAACGTCCAAACTTTTGAAATTTTTGAGTCGTAAATATTTGTTGCTAATTGTCATCGCAGGATCATTCCCATATGGAAATTTTATGAAAACATCGCTCGATAAAGAAATATAAACAAATTACGAAATTCATCATAGCTGGCAACACTTTCACGGTTTTTTTACGAAATTCCTACAGAATTAGAAACGCAACAAGATCCACTTATTTTTGTTCAGGAGCCTACTGGAGCTACAGAGTTGCCCGCACAGTCTTGAAAGTCTATGTGTGTAAAATTCTAGTCTATATCAATACGCTTAGAAAATTTCACGATGATCCATTGTTTTTCTTAGAAACTATGACAAATCGAAATTTGATTAAAAATCCTTGCTTATTTTTAGGCACTCAGCGCCTACACAAGGCTCAAAATTTCCAATTATTTATCATAAACAAACTTAAAACATAATAAGTTTTCATTCCCAATACTTTTTTTTTAACAAAAATTTACACTGCTTGGAAATATATATATATATATATATATATATATATATATATATATATATATATATATATATATATATATATATATATATATGACGAATTTTCGGCGAAGCGATTTTAATACTAATGTTCTTCGAACATTTGTAAAAACTTTAGCGCACTTGAACCGCTAGAAATACTAATGTTCGATGAACAGTAGAAGAATCGTGTAGATTTTGAGTGCATATTCTATCTCCAACCTGTTTCGAGTGCAAACTCACTTTGATCTTAACAATGCATTTGAACTCATAGGGTGGAAAGGATTTCAGGAATTTCCAGATTTAGGAAAGCTAAACACTGCAAAACTTTGAAAGCAGCATAACATAACATAGACAAAGAAAATGCTTAGTGCTTGCAACACATTACTAGCACTGCAACTAAAAGTCTCCCACAATTGCCTCACGCCAAAATCAAATAACTCTATCGATTTCGATTTTATCCGATGATTTCGTCGAAACTTACATTGATAGAAAGATGTTTAGGGTCAAAAATGAAAGATGTTTGGAACCAAAAAATCTCTAGAAATCAGAAAATTTAAACATTGGTAACTTATTTTCTTTGTAAATGTTCGCGATGTGAATAATGGAAGCATTTCTTGATATGAAAATAGCAAAAACACGCCTCGCACTGGCAACCGTTTGCTAGTATCAAAGCCAAAAACATATCACACCTGCCTCACATTGAAATCAACCTAGTCTGCGAATGTCGTTTTGCATTAGAAGTTATAGGGGTACAAAATAATTTAGGGCTACCAGTCGCAAAAGTTTTCAAATTTTCGAAAACTTAATATTAGTTGTTAATTGTCACTACAAGACCATTAACGTTTGAACATTTTACGATAAAATCGCTTAATAAAAATATTGCAAATAAATATAAAACCAACAATAGCTCGCAACCCTCTTATGGTTTTTTAACCATATTCCTTCAGAATGATGCCTATATTAAGTTTCATTTATCATACGAGATTCGTTTTGATTTCATGACTGCACTGGAAGTTATAGGGCAAAAAGCTCTATTTTTCTGAGCGAATTTTCAAAGCCCATGACACCAATATTACCATAGCTGGCAGCACCAACCGAATTTTTCAACCAAATTTCTATCAAACACGGTTTAAAGTATGTTTCAGCCACTGTGTCAATTTCATGAAAATCTGGTAACTGAATAGAATTCATAGGGCAAAAAGCAGTGGTTTTTCTGAATGATTTTTCAAGATGGCACCACTTGCATACTTGACTGATATGATAGTATGCACTGTGTGCTGGTGTCTGATGAGAATCAGTGCATACTTTCGAAACCACTTTGCCAAATAAAAATTTTCTATGTATATAATTTTTTTTTCAATTTTAATCATCCCGCAAAAACAATTTCAATTGGATTCGGAATTTGGATTCGGAATTATTCCGCAAAACGATCGAGTTTCTCGTATCAATACTCTCTGCTTTGATAAGCTTCAGAGACGATATACGTTGTCTATGCTGATTTATAGACAAGAAGGGAACAATTATCACAAATCAATAACCTTTATGACTAATAATAGTTTAATTTGAGATTCACTAAAAATCTATTTGGCACATTAATAGTAAGCGAAACTAATATTTTGCGCCAAACTTCGCCAGAACTGTTATCATGCAAATTATATTCCAATCCTATTTTTTCGAGTTTGGTAAATGTGAATAGGCTTTAGATAAATTTAGTTCCAAACAAAATATTCGTGAATTTGCGATGAATCGGGAATGGAAACTTAATAAGCCTTGAATTCGAATCCAAATATGCATGGAAAACAAATAAGCGAAAACTAAAACGCTGACGGAACACACTTGAAAGCAAACAATTGCACATTCAATTTTCCTACAGTCACAATGAATCACTCATCGAATAGAATTGAATCCGACCATCAGTAGCTATCAAATGTTTTGATAAAAATGTCAGTTAATCTCAGTTTAACAGACTTGAATTTACTATTATATTTTCAAGAGCATAGTACACTAATTATAAATAACTCTCCATTTATTTCTTATTTCTTGAAATTAAGTGCTCTTTACTCATTTTCGCAAATAAAATTCCAAACAAATCTCATCAACTCTACTTCAGTTTTTTACCCAGAGCACAACGTTCTAAAAACCATCGCTCTTATGCTGCTTCCGCAGATTCTTACTAGTACCGTTCGTTGCTCTCATTATCGTTCAACGTACTGATTTTTGTTCAGCGGTCAAGGATTATAAGTTGTCGAAAACCGATTATTATGGATAGGAAAGTTTTATAATTGAGTTGGAAGCGAGTTGATAGCGAGTTTAGTTCATTTTAAATGATTGAGCTAAGTGATGCTTTTTAAATGCATTTGCCAGCAGATTCTTCCATTTGTTGGTAGTCGAAGTTGTTGCAGTCACTGCTGTCGTTTCAAAAAAATTATGAAAGTAAATTTTGAGAGCATAATTAATAAAAGAAAGAATGGACATTGATACTATTGACAATGCTGTGACAAGATGGTTTGAAAAGGATATTCAAAACTTGTTAAGATGATGATTGTACTGCAATTTGTAAGAAGGCATGCATAGATAATCTTCATGCAAAGTGAGGTCGAAATTGAGAGGCAGTAATGATTATTTTAAAATGTTTTTGATATAACTGCTAAATGAATTGTTCAATAGTGGTGAGCTCTGATTTGTCTCAGTGTTGCCATGAGAGTCCGTTGGGTATGCGTAGGAAAGCCAATCGCGGTGTTCCCAATCCCGGTATCCCGAATCACTGGATCCCGGCCAATTTCTGGTCTTGAAAATCCCGGGGTTGATTTTTTCTAATCCCGGGATTTTCGGGACCAGAAATTGGCCAGGATTCCGGGGCCTGTAGTCAAGCATAATCAGACTCAAAAAGTTTAAATAGAATCCATATTTATGAGAAAACAATAAACATGCAGGCTCACATCAAAATGCGTAAAGAATAGAGCAAAACAAACCAATGTAACAGTTAATAAGAGAATACAAAGGGGTTTGTAAATAAATAAGTTGGGAGTGTTTCGCATTTAAAGTATTTGTTACTTCGAATTATTTGAGGGAACTAATACTAGCGAATGCATACACAGATTTAACAAAATCCTTGACAACGATTAAAAATAAGGCTGTGGGCTATGCAAGCAGGATCAAAAAAGTAATAAAAAATGAGATAAGACAGGCTAGAATCTCAGGTGAACGGTTCAGTTTGACGTTCGATGAGTGGACCTCGACCGCAAATAGGCGCTTTTTAAATATTAACATGCTTTTAGTAAATTCTTACTGGAGCTTGGTACGAGTAAACATGTCAATGACAGCTGCAAACTGCCTAGAGATATTGAAAGAGCGTCTTACTGAGTTTGATGTTTCTTTAGGAAACGACATTGCTGCCATCGTCACTGATGGGCCAAACGTGATGCTAAAAGTAGGCAGACTAGTTGATACAGAGCAACATATTTGTTTGGCGCATAGCAATTACTTGGCAGTTGGCGATGTTTCCTATAATATTAGGTCCATGCCAGATTAAAGAGTTGATGAAACAGCTGATAGTCTCGATGACTGCTACGAAGATTTAAACAGTCCTCAATCAGCTTTCTACGTTTAACCCGGTCACCTGTAAGACACGCCAGAACTGACAAAAGATTATGACATCAGCGCATGTATAAAAAAAGTTCGTAAGGTAGTTTTGTATTTAAAACAAAACTCTAGCGCACCTGAACCGCTAGAAACACTAATGTTGGAAGAACAGTAGAAGAATCGTGCAGGTTTTGAGTGCATATTCCACAACATGAGCTACTTATTACGGCCAAACTGTTTCAAACGCCACGTTTTACTTTGGTCTCAAGAATGCATTATAGCTCATATAATAAGGTTTCAGATATTACCACTAGCATGTATTTCAACGTTTATGAGAGCAAAACACGGGTTAATTATATTCGTTATCAGTTGCTTTTTTCACAAAATTTTGGAAGTAGCATCTCATATAACATCAATGAAGAAAATGCTCAGTGCCTGCAGCACTGTAACTCAAGTTGGTGTTTGGGGCTGTGATCCGAAAAATTTGCAGAACTTTGGGAATTGAAACATTGGTTATATATTTTAATTGTAAATGTTTCTGGTATGAATACTAACCGTAAGCATTTATTGATACAAAAGTAGCACAACCGACTCGTGCTGGCAACCTTTTGCCAGCATCAAAGCCAAGAATATATCACATCTGCTTCACGTTGTTATATTACCTACTAGATCTTCCAATTGTTCATGTTTTTGTCCTAATGTGTCCAAAAATGCAATAATTTCAGGCAAAAGATTTAGAAATCTTTGCAAAAAGCTTCCTCAGCTAAGCCATTTAAAGCTTAGTACTGTTTTCGATTTCATGTGAAATTTTCAAGCAAATTTTCACGTGAAATTTATTTCGGCGAAAATTTAGCTTGAAAATAAGCAAGAGTTGTATTCACTTTTAAGCGTGAAAAATTGCTTGGAAGATGCTTTCGCTTTGGAAATGCAGATAGCTTTGGCACATGTCTCCAATCATTTCACGTCAATTTAGTATGTGCAGTTCATTCTTAAGGCTAGTACTGAGTTAATCGTGAAGCTAAATTTTGACATGTTTCCATTATATGGTCATTCTTTCGAGCGAAAATTTTGAAAATGTAGAAAAGCGGAGACACGTATCATATCTGACGGATAAGATGTCAAGAATTTCAATTTTCGAATGATTTTGTTATTGAAAAGACATTTATACAATTCAATTTTCAAATTCAAACACCAAATGTCACTTTTAAGCTCAAAAGAATGAACTGCACAAACTAAATTGGCGTGGAAAGATTTTAATTTAAAATTTTATTTTATCTAAAATTGAGATTAACCTTTGTTGCGCTGCGTGCAACAATAAACTACCTCGGTAGCAGGGAGACGAATGTAAATGCAGGCAAGGTGTATAGCGAGAAGCAAAATTATAAAGTTGTACTTTAGAACAGTGAGATTTAAGGAAATGAAACAACCGTATACGTATACGAAATTTAGTGAAGCAGTTTTACTACAATGATATAAATCTATAAATTGCACAAATCGAGAGCATAGCTGTCTCGGATTTTCCCTTTGGTTTCTCCGCCACCAAGGCTCTGCGAGCTTTTATGTGAACTGAAACTGCGTGGACTGTCCGATTGGATCTATTAAGCCTGTACTGAATAAATCGTCTAATAAATTTTTAGTTCACATTTTAAATTAACTTAGTAAATTATTAAAAATGTCTGTGATCGACTGTTGAACTGTTTGCGATCGACCGGTCGATCGCAATCGACCGTTTGCCCACCCCTGCTCTACACCATCTACTTTAATGGTTAAGAAGTAGCTTACTGAGTTTTGTTGTAATCGTACCAACACAAATTACGTTGAATGTTCAGGTCACCCAAATGCGGTTGTCTAGTCAGAAATCGTCAGTAAAATCCATAGAATGATATTGAACTTACGTGAGATGGCTGAAGCTGTGGGCATCTTAACTGTGGGAGTACATAACATTTTACATGAATATTTGGATATGAAGAAGCTATCGATGCGATGTTCACCGCGATTACTGACACTCGACTATAAACGGAAACATGTGACCACTTCAAAGGGGTGCTTGGCAATGTTCAGCTGTAATCAGAACGAAGTTTTGTACCTTTTTGTTACCATAGGCAAATCATGGATCTATTGCACCACAACCAGAGACCAAAAACAATCAAAACGGTGAACTTTTCGGGGTGAACGTGCTCCAAAAAAGGCCAAAGTGGGTCGATCGACCAACAAGATCATGGCCACAATTTTTTGCGAAGCACGTGATATCATTCACATTGATTACCTTGAAAATAATAAAACTATCACCGGCAAATATTATTCAGAGCTTTTGGGCAGATTCGATATTGATTTGAAGTAGAAACGTTTGCATTTGGCAAAGAAAAAAGTGATAGTTCATCAAGACAATAGACGGGTGTAATGATGAAAACTCTAGCGCACCTGAACCGCTAGAAACACTCATGTTCGAAAAACAGTAGAAGAATCGTGCAGATTTTGAGTGCATATCCTACCAGACGAGCTGCTTATTACAGCCAAACTGTTTCAAACGCCACGTTTTACTTTAGTCTCAAGAATGCATTATGGCTCATATGGTATAAAAAAATCCTATCGTGGCTTTTCAACCAGATTCAGCCTGAATAATACCTAAAATAGGTTCCATAAATTGTATGAAATTTGTTTTGATTTCATGACTGCACTAGAAGTTATAGGGCAAAAAGCTTTATTTTCCTGAGTGAATTTTCAAAACCAAAGACACAAAAATTACCATAGCTGGCAGCCCCGATCGAATTTTTCAACCACAAATATAGCAAACACGACTTAGAGTTAGGTTCAGCTACTGAGTCAATTTCATGAAAATCCTGTAACTGTATAAGAATTCATAGGGCAAAAATCTCTTTTTTTTCTTCGTAATTTTTCAAGATGGTACCACTGGCACAAAGTTGCCCACAATTCGAAACCGGTTCTATCAGACCTGGGTCTATTTAAGTCCAATGTATTTTGTAAATTTCAACTATATCTGGTCATTGGTTCGTGAGTTCCCGTGAACAGAAGTTTTTGATGCTAAAAATATAGGTAAATTGGGAAAGAACTACCGTTCTTGTTCGACATGAAATTTTCAAAGATAAGATTTGTATGCAAGTTGATTTTTTTTTGTAAGAAACGGAAATTTTTAAGGAGATTCGATGGTTTGATTGTTTTCACTTTTAGTGCCTGTCAAAGCTGCAGGGTTTCCAGCACGTTCACCAAAAAGTATTCAAGTGTGCAACTTAACAACATTAACATGTCCTGTAAGTTTCATAATGATTTGATAATTTTGTAAAAAGTTATCGCAACTCAAAAATTTTCAAATTTTCCCAAACTCATTTTAGGCGCCTAGCGCACACATAGGGTTAAAAATTTCAAAAACATCTGATTCACATTTAAAACACGTTCGAAATTCATCACGTAAACGTTATTTTTGCAAAAGTTATTTTTTGACAGAATAATAGGCATATTTAAAATATCACTAAAATGGCCGCCGGCGCCAAAGGGTTAAAAATTATTAACCTTTTGTGAGACCTGGCACTATTCTGCATACACACCAATGTATCCAGTCAGTCAGTCAGTTCAATCGGTTGGCGCGTTCCTGATATTTTTTCACTGAAATTTTTTGATGATATATTTATACATATATATATATATATATATATATATATATATATATATATATATATATATATATATATATATATATATATATATATATATATATATATATATATATATATATATATATATATATATATATATATATATATACATAGAAATATGAATTTTTGGCCAGTGTGATTTTAATACTAATGTTCTTTTTCGAACATTAGTAAAAATTCAGAAATTGGGCTACGAATTGCTACTCTACCCAGCATATTCTCCAGATTTAGCCCCCTGCGGGCATTTCCTGTTTCCAAACCTGAGAAAACGGCTGAGTGGTAAGACATTGGGGTCAAATGAAGAAGTAATCACTAAAACAAACGCCTTGAGGAAACCTACAGTTTCGAAGGAATGAAAAAAAAGTGAAAAAATATTGTACTAAATGTATAGAGCTAAAAGAAGACTATATTGAAAAATAAAATGCTTATTGGCCTATTTTATTCTAAAAGCCACAGGCTTATCAAACTGCCTTCGTATATTAACGAAATTAATATTTTTTTTCAGCGTGTACGAAATACGCGTCAAAACTTGTTGAATTTTCACGGATTTTTCACTTTCCAAATTGTGTACTGCTTTATTATCTGTGACTTTTGATGGTCAGATGCCACATAAATGACACTGTGATTTGAACAACTTATCAAAAGGCAAGAAGAAACTTTGTAAATATGGCGGAAGACTTTCAGCAGGGGACCAAGGTTCAAATTACAAAGGTGGGATATTATGTTTAATTAATACAAAATAATTTAGCAAATACGAATATCTTCTACCTTCACAGAGCAACAAGAACCAATGCAAACCACACCTTAAAATAACTTGTAAACATTTCGTACTTCCCAAAATAGATAATTTTTCGTATTTATTGAAATGATTCAATTTGGTGGAAAAATCATTTCTCGTACTGATTTGGATTTTTTTCCGTAAAGCATTACTATTATTTTTTTCCTTGCTTATGAAAGGTTTCAATACCTGTTATCAAAATCTGAAGAGTTCTTTTCAGTTTTGAAATTCAGTACTGATTGTTTATTGGATTCTTTTCAGTACTTATTGAATTCAACCAGATTCAGTATTCAACATTTTCCGCTAATATTTTCTATTTGTCAGTACTGGGAGGAAAAAAATGGTCCCATTGAAGTTCGTTGGAATTTTGCTTTGTTACTCGGATGTACAGGCAGTGTGCCTCTTTAAAAATAGTGAGACTAGTAGCCTCAATACTGTTAAATAGGGCTTATCCATTGGCTTTGCTCGTTGACTGCAGTTTATTTAATGCGCTCTTTTGTAAAAAGATTAAACAAATATATTTGACTTATCATCAATTTCCAGGATTTTTTTCTCAATGTTAGAAGCACAAAACGGTTATACTTTTCATTCAATGTAAGTACTATGCAAATAAACTTAGAAAAACTCCTATTCAGACCAATAGTTGGTCCAATACTAGACTTACTGCGATACTTCATCACAAGCTCTCCGCAAAATATTTCATTTCGTCTAATGCTACATTAAACAAGCAAAACTACTCTCCCCTCGAACTTCATACGAAGCTTTGCAGACGTTTAATTTGAACTACCCTATTCTTCATGTCCGTCGCACGGCAAACGAACAAGCATTGTTCAACAAAATGCAGCCTTATTTTTAGTTGTCTAACCACTATACTACAATAGCAAAGTGTTCTCGAACAAGTACGCTTTAGACAAATTACAGATCCTAATTATTTAGCGTTCTGTTGCAGCAAAGTATCCGGGGTGGTCTTCGTAATCAAGAATATGTTCACTGTAGGAAAGAAACAAATAAGCAAGCAAATGTATGTACCTAAATCTAACCTCAAAATGCTTTAAGTTCGCAAAAGAAACATTTCTCTCATTTGCACCCGTAGCTGAGTCCACTACCATCCTCTGTGTACATACGTGATATCTTGAAGGTCTTCATAGTTTCCTAGAGATTCTATATTCTTTCCGTAAATGTACTTCGTGACTGTAACTGGAGGCAGCACTGCGGCTATAGCTAATGCCAGATAATTAAATGTGGAAGAACAGATCATTGTACAATGTGGAAACACCTTGTTTTCCCATGACTGAAGAGAAACTTTCACACACGGATTGCATTATTTGGCGAAACGGGAAGAGAATGTTCCATCAGGATACAACAATTCTCGAAAAATGACACATTTATGCAAGTAAAACTGGGATCTAAGACTGGGATCTATGTCGGAAGAGTTTATAAATGATAAATGATGCGATATTTACAGAGAATACTGTTCATGTGAGAATGCCTTTAAGAATGTTGCATCTTTATTTCACATAATACCTAAAACTGCAGGCGTCATAACGATAATCCTATAAAATTGGGTTTCTAATCTCTGCTTGGTGAGAACCGGTCAAGTGTTTGGATGAGTTCAGAGAGCAAACCACGAAGAATATTCACTCCAGATTTTAAATATGTTGTCTAATTTTCGAAATTGCAATTATGCGATTCTGCTGTTGGGTTATCCATCTACTTGTTGCTTTCGTCCTAAGCTCAAAGGATGTGCTGTACGACTTCATACAACAGAATAACTTCTACCTTGATAATAGTGGAACTATGATGCAGATAGTCGATGATAATGTTGAATATTTGATAAATAGGCGAGAGTAGATGGACGTTTGGGATTTACTGGATTCTGAATTTCATCAATTTTTTTTAGTTTAATTAATATGCTGCCAATTTTGTGGCTGTGACGCCATCTTAAATCACTCGCAACTAAGCAAATGCTTTATGCTCAACAACCTCTAGTGCATTCATTAGATTTACACGAAATTCGTATAGTGGTTTGACTTTAACGTCAGATAGATTTGGTAGACTTTTAGCAGCAAAATTAGGGTAAAGCTGACAGCAATAGGTATAGCAATTTCATCCATTTTTTTACTAATAAATGCAACTGAGGGTTCTCAAGCTTAGAAAAAGGTTAGATAAATTAAATTGCACGTAATAATTGATGTATGATGCATAATTAATTAATAAAAACTATTATTTAAAATCTTTCTAGGTTTATATTCCGATTGTTTTTTAATTTTGTATGTCACATTTCATTCTGTTTCCCCCTTACTAAATATAAACGAGACAAAAGTAAAACGTTTAAGTGTACAGTATATGTTTTGTGTAACCTCAGTCTGAAAGTGAATGAAGAAAAATGAAAATAATACGATATTGATCATGTAAACAAAATAAACAACCAAAGCTCAAATTCCTGAAAAGTTCCACGCATATAACTACCACTACATTTGACCTATCACAACGCAGTCCATATGGGTTTTCGTATTACGGACAGCTGTTTTTTGCCACTCGCGTTCATGCAAAAAAATGTTGCTCGGATGCAATTGCACTAATTTAGTGTCAAAGACGCATACACGATTGCATGGATTCCCGCAATAAAACATAGATTCCTGTTATGGAACATTGTTCTCTGGAGCAGCCTGTTATCATCTGCTCTAGTGGGACCGGATTGTCAGCTAGCGATGCAATACGCATACAAGCGATTTGCTGGCAAATGAGCCTTTCCACCAGTGTGGCCAGATATTTGCGAGAAAATATAGCCTAATTTCATATTTTCATAGCCCAAAATAGCCAAGATTTCTAATTTGTAGCCCAAAAACCGCCACACCAGATTTATAACTAAATTAATTCATCTAAGTTGATTAAACTATAATATTTAAATCCGTAAAACTCGTACGAAGTAACATAACTGATCTAATTGTAGCACAGAAGTCGCTTGAAACAGTAAAAATTTTCGATACCATATACAGATAAAATTTTATTCACAACGTATTCGAAAAGGGAAAAATGTGAATAAATTACAGGAGCTGTGTGGAAATTTTAGAAAAGTCCTTGAAAAAGTAAGTGTAAAAGGGCATTGATTTTTTCAAGGGCTTTCCTAGAATGTTCACACAGAAAATAAAAGGTTATAAAATCAACTTGCAAATTTGGATGACACAAAACTTAAATTAGTATAAGAAGCAACGGCTGAATATTTTATTTAAAATGTAAATGTTTTACCCAATTTCATACATTCAAAACTATGAATGCAAGTTTTGAAATAAATTATTTTTTCGATTAAATACTTTCAAAAGGAGATATACGTCTAACAATTTCTTTTGTGTGTCTCCAAGCGAAAAATTGAAGTGTGCTTTGAAATAAAATGAATAATTTTTAAACATTGACTTAGGTTATGCAAGATCTCAATTTAACGCGATTCGGGATTATCCCAAATATTGCGCCGTATAAACGTGCAAAAATGGGGTTTGGATTTTCTGAAATTCAAATTCCGTATATCAATAGAAACTTGTTTTGAGGAATAGCTTACACGCAAATAGAAACTGTACTGTATAAATCTGGCAAGATAGAAAGTGTAGGTTACGTTGAACATTTCAGTAAATGTACAAAGAAGGCAAGAATGAATATCGAGAAACATTTAGTGATAGCTGAACATTTTGTTCACCCGTTTTTATTTTTAACTCCACGAAGAGGGTAGTGGATAACAAACCAAGTGCACAGAATTTACCAAAAGTCGCCATGTTGCGAAATCACTTTCATTTACACATTTCATATGCACACTCACACATAGTCATCTGGCGTAAACCCAACTGTTCAGGTTTGAGCTGAAATCCGAATTTGAACCTTTGTACGACGTTCTAACTGGTATGGGATTATACCTGGGATTATAATCGAGATTGAATTGGCATCTCGCATAAACTAGGTCATAGAATTTTGAATGACTGCGATTTGAATTCACTATCGGAATCAACAGAAGCTGCTATGGCTTCTTTGGATTAAAATTTAAAAAAACAAAATCATCTTTCAAAAAAGTCGACTCAGTCTTCTGGGAGAGATTCGTTTGTGGTCGTAAATTGATCGTATCCTGCCAAATTTTGAATGTCTGCTGGAATATTTGAATTCTAATCACTTTGAATTTGAATTTTCATCACTTTGAATTTGAACTCTCATCCCGATCTCACCTTTGACCCTCAGATTTCGACGGCATCTACATTTCCAAAAACACTTTTGCAATTGTAAGTGGAGACATTTTATTTCAAGCAGATCGTAATTACCAAAGAGCTTCAAATATAGATACTACTTTTATTTGGTATGAAGACCGCTCAGTATTTTCCAGAGCTCACAATATGAGGTTCATCACACAAGTACAGTAATTTAGTTTTATATTTGGTATAACTCTGATCTGTAGGTGGAAAAAATTGTAGCTTGATGTCTTCCAGATTATCAATGCTTTCACATCTAGCTTTACCAAAAAAGATGGTGATGTTTCGGTTTTGTGTTAGCATTTCAATATCAAGTGTGCATCCCGTTATCTAAAATTTTGTCTTAGCTTGCCAAGTTTTGCCCAAACTTCGCTTGATGTCAATTCTTCCCAATGATTTGGGTCTTTTGTTTTTTCCTACGCAGCTTCCATTGCAACTGTCACGCATTTCTTTCAGGGTTTCCCATATGTACATTTTTTTCCATATAAGGTGTTACTCTAAAAAATACTCCTGTCTCATCAAGATTATAGATATTTGAAGGTTCATAGCCATCACATAACATTCTTAGCTGTGACTGAAATTCCTGAACTGTGTCTAAATCAACATCAACTTCTTCGCCACAAAGCGTGCCGCTATGAATATTGTAGTCCTTTTTAACGGATATAAGTTTTCTGTTTTCTTGACCTCGAGCAGATAATATTTTTCTGGAAAATTCATTTTTGCACAATTTTTTATGCTAGTTTTAAAACCGTTTTTGGTCAGATTTGCAAGTACTAGTAAGTAAATTTTTGTGCAACTAATTTGGTTCACGGTCCAATTCTAGCGGTTGCCCGATCACATAGTGAATTTTCTTCAATAAATAGTATGTGCGGTGATGTTCTAGTTCAATTGTTCCGTTGGTTCAATCAAACAGTGTCCCGATTAGTAGATTTTACTGTATAGCCCAAATATAGTTTTTCATAAAAATAGATAGCCCAAAAACCGCCAACCCGCGAAATGAAAAACGTCCCGCGAATTCAAATTTTAGATAGCCCAATTGGCGGGAAATAGCCCAATCAGGCCACAGTGCTTTCCACACTTGTATTCTTGATGCACTCCTCAAACCGGTTTGACAACAATCACCATTTCCACACTTGTATTCTTCAGCAACGGAACCGTTCATATACCGATTAAGCATATGAATGTGTTGTTGCTTTCTCATTTCGACTTGAGTTTATAGTTGTGTTAGTGATTTGCATCAGTTTCAATCAGTTTCAAACGTGATGCAAAATTCTCTCCACTTGCATCACTTTTTGTAGAGAATGCCCCTTGATTCTTCTACCTCTTGCCCAGAAAACCGGTTTGAGGAGTGCATCAAGAATACAAGTGTGGAAAGGCCCAATGAGTTCCAACCGTGTTTGTGGACGATTGGCTTATTTAACATCGTTTCTTTCTGCGATGGAGAGTTAGTAAAATGTCCAGGAAGAAGTTAGAGTTCTGACGGTTTCAGTAGACAAGAAAATCTGTAATCTAACATTAGACAAGAAAAAGCAACATATCGAACTAAACCGTTCCGTTAATTATATGAAAATGGCAAAAAAACGTTCAAATCAGAAGATGGTTCCAAATGCTTGACGGCTCGAAACAGCAACTATATAATAATTGCTTTTACAAAACATATAAAAAAAATAACATAATCGTACAAAATAATCATATCATCAAGCCCAAATTAAAATTTGGATCAATGAACAGTAAGCAATGAACGTGCCATCCGATTAAGCTGAAACTTTCAGGATACATTAGTGTATATGGAGAATAGGTCCAGGTCTCTTTAAATGTCAGTTATTGTTAACCTTTTGGCGCCGGCGGCCATTTAAGTGATATTTTTAATACACCTATTATTTCGTGCACAAATGGTTTTCGCAAAAATAAAGTTAACGAAATAAATTTTTAACGTGTTTTACATATGAATCGGATAATGCTTTGGAATTTTTTAACCCCATGTGTGCGCTGGGTGCCTAAAAAGAGAATGGGAAAACTTGAAAATTTTTGAATTTCGATTACTTTTGACAGAGCTATTCAATCATTACGAAATTTTCAGAACATATTGATATTATTTAGTTGTAGATTTGTGTAGCTTTTAATGAGCGTGCTGGCAATCCTGTAGCTAGGGCAGGCCTTGAAATTGAAAACCTCCAAATCATCGTTTCTCTTGAAAACATGCCGTTTCTTCAAAAAAAAGCCACTCATATGTAAATCTTGTGCTTTGTTTACATAACCAAAAAAAAAAAAAGATATGGTATAACGGGCACGCCTGGTAACCCTTGCCCAATTTACCTATATTTTTAGCATCAAAAACTTCTGTTCACGGAAACTCACGATTCGATGAGCAGAATTATTTGAAATTCACAGAATGTATTGGCCTTAAATAGGACCAGGTCTGATAGAAGTGATTTTGAAATGCGGGCGATTCTGTGCCAGTGGTGCCATCTTGAAAAACCACTAAAAAAGATAACTGTTTTTAGCCCTATAAATTCTGATTGAATCGTTCGATTTTGACGAAACTCACACAATTGCTGGATCTTATTTTAAGCCACGTTTGGTAGAAATTTGGTCGAAAAATCCGGTTGGAGCTGCCAGCTATGATAATTTTTGTGTCTTCATTTTGAAAACAAAAAATTTTGAAGTGAAAACATTCAAACCATCGAATATTCAAAAACATGTCCGTTTCTTACAATAAAACCAATCTGTATATAAATCTTATGTTTTATCTACACGTTCAAAATAAAACTTTGGAAATTTCATGTCGGACAAGAACGGTAACCCTCTCCCAGTTAACCTATATTTTTAGCATCAAAAACTTCTGTTCAGGGAAACTCACGAACCAATAATCAGATACAGCTAAAATTTACAGAATTTATTGGACTTAAGTAAGATTAGATTTGATAGAAGCGATTTTGAATTGTGGGCAAGTCTGTGCCAGTGGTGCCATCTTGAAAAATTACATAGAAAAAAAACTGCTTTTTGCCCTATGAAATGTGAATAAGTTACCAGATTTTCATGAAATTGACACAGTAGCTGAACCTTACTCTAAACTCTGTTTGATGAAAATTTGGTTGAAAAATTCGATTGGTGCTGCCAGCTATGGTCATTTTTGTGTCTTTGGTTTTGAAAATTCGCTCAGGAAAATAAAACTTTTTGCCCTATAACTTCCAGTGCAGTCATGAAATCAATACGAATTTCATACAATTAATGAAACCTGTCATCAAAATTATTCAGGCCAAATTTGGTTGAAAAGCCACGATAGGGTTGCCAGCTATTGTTGGTTTTGTGTTTAATTGCAATATCTTTATTAAGCGGTTTTATCGTAGAATTTTCAAATGGTAATGATATTGCAGTGACAATAAACAGCAAATATTAAGTTTTCGATTATTTGAAAAAACTCGCTGCAGGTAACCCTAAATTTCTTTATACTCCTATAACTTCGAAGGTAGGGGAGACCGAGGTGGGTTGTGACAGAGGAGAGTTGTGACATACTCGATTTCTCGGAGTCTATGACAGGTAGAGAGCTTGCAACACTGCGCATTTATTGCTTTTTTGACGAGTTATTACATGTTATTTCGCGCAGGCCGGCACTGCAAGTGGTAGTGTCAATACGACATCGTTGTAAAAAAAATGCCAAAAATAAGTTTTTGGTCAATAATTCAGTGTTCTATTATTTTATATACGTATTGCTAGTGCTGTTGTGATATTTTTACTGATATGCAGTGTCTATTCTTGTTTCATACCTTGATATAGTTTTTCTGGTTTGCTTCATATTTGTTAGGTTATGAGCCATTATTCTGATCGACGCATGTTTTTTGGTCCTAGGAGAGTTGTGACAGCTTGTCACAACTCTCCTAATTTGAAGCGAATATATTTTCGGCAACATGCTTTGTGGTGTGGGTCTGCATGCTTTACCGACCTACTTTAATTTTTATATATTGGTTGAGAATGCCAAATAAATATACAAGAAAAAATAATAAACCTATGTCTAGTATCGAAATATATGAATTAGTTTGTGAGGAGGTTACATTAGGTGGAAACAATCTTAAAAATAATGCCAAAGATATATTAAGAAGAAAAAAGCTTAAGGGGCCCATGAAACGAAAAAACCACCATCTATTGGGTATGTTTTCCAACAGTCTTCACCACAGATGAAGAAAATATGCTATGCGAGTATTTGTTGACTTGTGTGTCTTCAGATTATGGCTTTACTACTAAAGAAACGAAAAGCTTGGCGTACAAATTAGCACATAAGAACTTTCCGGCGTCTTGGGAAGAAAAAAAAATGCCTGGAGAGGTATGGCTTAAGTTATTTATGGAGTGAGATCCAAATTTATCACTAAGATTGGCTCAAGCAAAAAGTATGGCTTGGGCAACGAGCTTCAATCAAACAAATGTGGTGCTATTTTTCTCCAGTTATACATGTGTCTTTAACATACATAAAGTTTCCGGAAAAATATATTTAGCTTACTTTAGCTAACTTAACAGCTAACGGCTCAGAGTGGATGCAAGAGAATGATTTTCATACGTTTCTGGAACACTTCAAAAACCATGTCAGATCGTCAAAAGAACAAAAAGCTTTGTTATTAGGGGAGACCGAGGTGGGTCGTTACAGAGGAGAGTTGTGACATACTCGATTTCTCGGAGCCTATGGCAGCTAGAGATCTAGCAATACTGCGCATCAGTGCTGTCGTTGTACTCCGATCGGAGTATTTGTACTCCGTTTTTAGTTACCGTACTACTGTACTCCCTTCAATTGCAAAGTACTCCCTTTTCATAGGGAACACTTTTCATACTCATACTGTTTTCAAATACCAAATTTCAAATATTGTTGAAAACAATTTCGACGTAAACTTTTACGGCGTCCACTCTCTATTTTTAAGAAGAAAACTAGAAGAATTTAGTTTTGTTGCGTAGTGTCCTCCTGCGTGAAATGCTCTTAATTTACATTATAAATTCTGTAGAAATCGACCGACGGTGCGATAGCAGTTGCTTGTTGGTGTCCTCTGCTACTGCCCGTCATGGGAGGGTGAGGTAAAGGGTTTTTGTATAGACGTAGTGAGGTGTTTTGAATCTTTCTTCGATTTTTGCGATAACCCTGACTGTTTCTTTGTTTCATCGCGTAAACTGTTTTTCCTGAAGTATTTCGGAAATTTCTTTGAAGAATATTTCAACTGCCTATTTGAAGTGAATGATGAACTCAACGGCAAGCTGAGAATAATATTGGGCACAAACTTGCAATGAAATGGTCGAATTTTCAGTTTGACTTCTACTTTTTGTTTCACAGGCAGCAATTTGTCTATACAGCTCACATCTCCAAATTTGTCTCCGCACTTTTTTGAGAAAATTGACGGTAATTTGAATAGATTATTATCAGAGACTTGAGGTAAAATGCTTTAGTTTTTAGTTTTAGGACACAAGTCATTTTTTCCATCACCAAACACGCAGGTAATTATACTTTCTTGGACCAAATGCAAACAAAGCAATGAAACGGTTGGTTTATAAGATATCAAAAGTTTCGGAAAATTTAGCTAGCACAGTTTGAATGGCTTCAAGCAAAGGTTATAACTTCTACTTCAAAAGGTATATATGAAAAAGGATCCTTTTATAAACATTGCCAAAAACTGTTTAGCAAAAATGTATCACATTTATTGCGAAATAAAAGAGTAAATCGCACAAAATTCGAGTCAGCCTTAAAAATCAACCAGAAATTCACAACTGGGCAGCAATTGAATCATTCGCTAAAAAATCCAAACATATTAAAATCGAATTGTTTTTTTGTGGGATAATTAAAATTGAAAAATTTTATGTTA
>OX376372.1:166595136-166674817 GCA_947369275.1 Nemotelus nigrinus
TTCATTATTGAAATTGGTGGCAATGAGGATATTTGCATTTTTTTCGCTTCCATTTATCTATGTGAAGCAACGTTTTCTCAAATAAAAAAACATCGAATCGCAACTTAGGAGCTCTCTGACTGATGACCACTTGATGGCATCTATTCGATTGTGCATCAGTGCTTACAAGCTTAACTCTACAATACTATTTGATGAAATGGAGAGTCAGGCATATACATCAAAAATTAATCCAAAATAGTTATTAATAAAGTACATTACACAAAGTAGTAATACAATGTATTTAATATATTAATATCAATAAAGACCTTAATTAAATTTTTATTTGTTTTTAATTTAAAATTAAAAAAATTAATGTCGATCATACCAGTATTAGGTTTGCCCACCCCTGGTGTAGAGTCTCCATAGTATTAACCAAGCCTTTTGTTGGTCTTGGTGATGAATGTTTTACGCAAAAATTAAAGCTTAATCGGCAAACAAAATTAACTGTTTTTCCTTTTTCATTGAAACTCACGAGGCTGTCTGCTTTCAATGACTATCAAACACAAACTAACTGGCGTAGCTTGCTGTAAATTTTACACTAGTCTACTAATAGATAGTAGTTGACGGGAGCAGAGTTGCATTTAAAATTAATGCGTGGAAAATTCAAAAAGTCACTGGCTTATGAAGTTGCCCTCGTAATAAGAACTCTAGTTATATCATACACTCAGAAAAATGTCACTTTTTTTAGAATCACTTTAAATCAAAAGTTGATATCACTTTGAAATAAAAAGCGAACCTTGCACGAATTCCACTTTATTATAAAAATTTTCTTTTCAAATCAAAATTTTTCATCATTGAATTAAAAAGAAAACGTATATGGCGCCAAATCATATTTGAACATTTTTGATTCAAAAATTTTCAAATATGATTTGGCGCCATATACGTTTTCTTTTTAGTTCAATGATGAAAAATTTTGATTTGAAAAGAAAATTTTTATAATAAAGTGGAATTCGTGCAAGGTTCGCTTTTTATTTCAAAGTGATATCAACTTTTGATTTAAAGTGATTCTGAAAAAAGTGACATTTTTCTGAGTGTACATATGTAGACCCTAAGTGCGACAGTTTATCATCATATACACTATAAACATGCGGAAAATTTAGTCCGGTATTTCGTTAAACACTTTCAAATAGAAATTGTTTTTGCGGGATGATTAAAATTGAAAAAAAATTTTATTTACATAGAAAATTTTATTTGACAAAGTGGTTTGCATACTTGACTGCATACTTGACTGATGCGACCACTTGCAGTTGGAAATCAATAATTTTTATTTATGTTAGGCGTGAGAAATCAATAAACTTTACGAGTAAATTATTTCGATGGATATAAGTCGGAGATGTTAAAATTTATCACAACTAGCATAAATAAAAATTAATGATTTTCAACTGCAAGTGGTCACATATATTTAAGAAATATATTTAAGAAATAATTTAAACTATCCAGGCAAAATTGATATTTTCTTGTGTATCTTTGCATTACAATTAAAACCTATAATCAAATGAACTAGAATCACTTGTCAAACCATTGGATTCGCGATTTACAACAATAAATTTAACTCACGGCGCTAAAAATTGAATTACGACTATATATTAAATTTAATTTTCTTAAAATTTAATCTCCTTAAGAAGCTAAATATATTTCAATTACTTGAGACATATTGATATTTCCGGTATAATCCGACCTCTTCTTCAGTGTTTATCGGCCTAGCGGTATTTGCATACAACTTTAAAATATTATTACTTTGCATCAAATCAGTCATTAGTTTCTGCTTAAGCCAAAAGCTGAATGATATCATTTTTGTTTCAAAGGTATCACACAAAAAAATGTTTCAAGCGAATATTTTCTTTTGCTATTAATAATATGTACTGTAAAAAATATTTCTCGTTCTGTAATAATATTTAGTTACATGGTGAATTTATAAAATAATACGCGGATGCAGGAAAATTAAAACAAATCATTGTAAAAATCATAAAATTTGTTCCGCTCTATGATTAATTATTAAAATATTTTTCTGAATCTCGGAAAATAAATGTTTGTAGTTGTAGATACCACCCCATTATTCATTTTACGAGAATATTTGGTAGAATTTAGATTGGTGTTCCCCGGCCGGGAAATTTCACCTCCGAAGGGCATATTGGCAGTAGCATGATCCATAATTTTAGGATTCACACATTCATTCAACGCATTTTATAGTGAGTTATAATGAAATTGGTTTTTTCCTTAAATAAATATATGTTTTTTTCACTGCTTTGAAACAAAGATATACATATGTATATAAAAAATATGAAGCTGCTAGCTACGATAATGATATGTTCTTTCATTCCCACTAGGTAATATACAGATACTTTGCAGCAACACCTTTTTAACGATTGGCGTTTTATGCAATATTAATTTTCTTAAAACCTAATCTGCGTATTAAAATGGTCGGCAATAAGATAATTGACGCGGAATACTATTTCCGATACCATTTGGAGAATAAAAACAACATTCTCGATACGTTTATGCTATCCATTACAGACAATGTGGTTTGTTCCCAGCGAATGTTCGCTGCGCTTATTATTTCTTGATGGGATCATACGCACAACAGCACGTTCTCACCTCTCATTGGTTGATGTATCAGGGCCGAGAATATGCTTCTCTCACTTTTATGAATGGAATTAGTGTGGCCGCACGTCCTTGCGGATCAGGCACCAGCTGATCCGTAAACCCTCTCCTATTGGAAAATATCGCGCTTTTCGTGCTATTTATTAGACAACGGTGTCTTCCAATTGCTTGATTGGACGACGACAGCAAATCACGTAGCACTTTTTAGGCTATCACCAGCTAGTACCGCTTTGCTCCCAGCAGAAGACCAGAGCAAATGGTTTTCTAGCGGCTGCCATAGCGATCAGCTGCCGTATCAGAATAACGAGATATTAACATCGTATTCCATTTAGACTGGTACATTTTTATGAAAGTTCCTAAATCAAACTTCGCGCATTTTTACTTTGTTACGTGCACAAAATGTCTTGTTAGCGAAATAAATAAGAAAGCATGGCCAAATTGATTACAGATTGTATATGTATGCACATTCGTAGTAATTACAAACATACTTCAATTTATTTTACATAAAATCTTACGAATAATAAATTCAAAGTAAAATCATGTTATTAGCTCTAGTCAAACTCATAAAGACCATGACAAAATCCAATTATTAAGCGCAGTATAAAAAACTAAATTTACAACATTCTGCGACCATATATTTCAAATAAAAATCCAACAATTACTCCGCTTGAAACATATTGCCGAAAGTAGACCCATAAATTTTCCGATACTAAATTCCTCTACATCTACTCTGCAGGCAAATAGATGGCTATACTATATGTGTACTACATAATAAATGCCAAATTACCAGAGAGAGCTCAAACATACATGTAATTTTGTTATATGTAATATTGTAATAGCTTGCAGAAATCCCGCCAAAAATAATAATTTATTGTTATTGCTGCCACATTTTCGGATCGATTTACGCTATATTGTGTTTATACACAAACACATTGTTTGGGGCTTTACATGCCTATCTATACTTTTCCCATATTATGTACGTGAACTTTCGAGTGATTTTCCGCATTAACTATTGTAGCCAGATGGAGGCCGAGTTCAGCCTCGTATAGACAATAAGAATTTTACCAACAGTTTGGCAGCAATGTAACTACATCACCTCCCGCGCAAACCCATAGCAATTTTTTGACGTGTAAACTACCGAAAAGTTTTTTTTGGCAGGATATACCATTGACGAGATGTATGGGTATTTAAATCGAGCATCATTGCCTGGGTGACATGATACTCTTCACAGCCATTCCAGAGCATAGCCATTCATGGAAGCTGGATGATATTTCACTGTTTTTGTGAATTTCAGTCTCGAATGAACTATCTGTTTACAAAGATCAATTGAGTGTTTTTTGTTTAATGTTTAATAAAGACAGAAAATGCGTAGAAACATGAGAAAATACATCTAAATAGCTGAATTTTTTCATTCAAAAGTAGGCAACACATTCGCTTTGTCTACAGTTTAAATTGCCAGTCTAGATCTCTACAGTTTCGTATAATCAAATTTCTAGTTCTGCACTAGTTATTACAGTCAAATTCTTCTGACCTAATTCGACTTTACCAAAACATTGCCAGTCAGTATATACCGAGCGTTTTCATTTAACAAAGCCGGACCATACACACCACGTCGAAGTGCAACAAGTATCCTTTCAGCTAGAAACCATCATTTTCCACATCTATTATTAACGAACGAATACAATTCGTGCATGCATTGAGATCAATTGAAATTTTCTGCGAAGATCTATGCGAAGATCTAAGTGAATTAAGGATTTTCTAACTGTACTTTCGACGAAACTCACGCGATCTATAGTCTTTATTGAATTGAATAGGCATTGGAGATATTTGCTGAGCTCGATATTTTTGCATTTAAAGATAAATTTTAGATTTAAGCTGATGCAGTGAAATCGATGAAAAGGATTATAAATTGATGGGAGACATATTACAATAAATAGAAAAATAAATTTTTCGGATAACAAATGGATGAGAACATCGCCATATTTCATAGTACGTAATAATAGCAGCGCTTTCAAAAAAGCTTAAATACATGTTCGTCAAGAGAAAATTTGTGTGAAAATGTCTATGCATGGTGATAGCAAGTAAATGATAAATTATTAATACCCAATGCTAGCTATTCATAATCAATTAAATATAACGTGTAATCATGCTTATCAATTAAATTCAATGAATTCTATCATTACCTGTGCACTACTTTACTATCACTACATGTGCATTATTCTGCCCTGCAAAGCATAAATGCTCTATCTGCATTTTTCTCATTTTTGAGTTAACACAGGATTACATCATTCTACAAAATTTGAAAAACCTATCTTTTCTTGAAGTATTTTAAAATCAATATTGAAAAATGCACTCTCCATATATCTCCAGAGCAAATCAAAACAAAAATCATTGAATATCTCGAAAGTACTAAAATGTAGATAGAACGTTTATGCTTAGCAGCGCAGAATTGCAATTCACTTTGCATCCGATTTGCTCTACACGCTTCATTCGCTTCGCTCTCGCTACGAATATTTCACTGAACTTCCATTAATAATATCAAAATAATCATTCAACTGCACGTCGCAATAATTTCCTTTCAAAATCCCATCCGCCGTAATCAATTGAAAGTAAGCTTCATTACATTCCGTAATTCCGGATCAGATTCCTCGTCCGATAGCATCGCACGACGAACACAGACACGAATTCAGGATGATTTTCAAGAGTAAAGCTCTCCTGAACAGCAGGCCACTATTTATGTTCTCGAAACGAACACTCCCGAAATTTCGATTTTTCTCTTTAGATATTCTTGCCGTAGTAGTTTCAACAGTTATTCTGTAATCAGGGGCTAAAGTTGTAGTAGGTCCTGGCAGCAGACTCTGGACGTTGGTTTGACCAGACCGAGCCGCAATATAATTGAAATCTCGAAATTCATAACTTACTCGGTCTACCATTGCTGGCTTGGGTGATATTATCCAGTTATTGTAGATGTATACAACAAGTACGGACAAGGATTAACCATTATCCATGGGCAATGGAAAAAACTTGAGCGGAAACTTTTTGGCTTCGTTTCGCATATGGTATATTTGTGTAACGATTTGATTTTATAGCGCTTGTTATTATGCAATACTTTTGCTGCATTAGAGTAGTACAATGATTGGATATTGACCAAATATCATAATGGAAAAATATACTGCGTGAGCGTATACTGGCTATTGCTGATAGTTGATGCTTGGATTATTGATTAGATCTTATATATTTGGTTAACTTGAAAGTTAACTAGTAAATAAAGAATCCAGTTACTATCTTCAAGCTATTTTTAAGACACCGATACATCATATTAGCATCTTAGGTACCAGTGAAACCAGTTAGAAAAAAATTATCTAGCTCAAAGTCCGCTAAAGTTGCACTCTTATCTAACACAGAAAACGACAAAAAAAAACATTGAATCACTTTTCCATAAAACAAGAAAAAACATTTTTTTCAAACTTCGATTTGTCAGAAATATCAGACTACCACGAAATTTTCAGAGTACGTTAATGTTGACTAAAACTATACATGACTGGAACCATACATGAACGTGCGGGCAACCCTAGCTGCGACAGACCCCTGGAAAAAATCCATCAAACCATCGACGATTCCGAGAAAATTTCGCTTTTTTAAAAAAATTTTAACGATTGAAAGTATAATCCACGACCCAAAAAAATTCTTTGATTTTGTAAATATGAAGCGGAAAGTCACCGGTTATCCATTGCCAATGTCCTATAATAATACCACCTCTGCTCCTCCTAAAGATATCTGCAATTTATTTGCAGATAATTTCCAGAGAATTTTCAATGTATCAAACCCATCTAACTCAAATGTTTCTCCTTCTAATTCAGCACCAACCACTTTTCTCAGCCAAATTAAAATATCACGCGAAGAAATACGTAAAGCTCTCTGGGAGCTCGATTGCAACAAAAGCCCTGGTCCTGATCTCCTTCCACCGACCTTCCTGCGTAGGTGTGTAGAGCAGCTAATAACACCCCTGCATATATTCTTTGACAAGTCACTTTCATCCGGTGTTTTCCCATCCTGTTGGAAACTTTCATATGTGACACCAATTTTCAAAAATGGCGATAGACGCTGCGTCAAAAATTACAGGGGCATTGCCATTTTATCTTCCATTCCAAAACTTTTTGAAAAGGTTGTATACAATAAACTTTCCCCACTAGTTGACTCCCGTCTGAATGAGCAACAGCATGGCTTTAGAAAAGGTCGCTCAACTATCAAAAACTAGACAATCCTAGTTTCGAACGTTTTGTGTAAAATGGAGAAAGGCTATCAAATCAACGCAGTCTACACTGACTTTTGACAGAGTTGACCATTCTATATTGACCCTTAAGCTGCACAAATTCGGACCTGCTGGATCTTTACTAAGCTGGCTCAGTTCCTACCTCCACAACCGAATCCAACTCGTTAAATTTCAAGGAATTTTATCAAAAAATATATTTGCTACCTCTGGTGTTCCACAAGGTAGTCATCTTGGCCCACTTCTCTTTAACATATTCATCTCCGATCTATCTGACGTCCTGTCAAACATACCTCACCTACTTTATGCAGACGACCTCAAACTGTACCTCACCATTGAATCTAAATTTGATGCACTTTTCCTTCAATCCAAGCTTGATTCTTTTGTTCAGTGGTGCAATATAAACAAGCTCTCGCTGAATATTGATAAGTGCCAAATTATAAGTTTTAGCCCTAAATGCACGGTTACGCAGAACGCCTACTTTCTCGGCAACAACTTATTAACTCGCGTTGATAGCGTTGTTGATCTCGGTGTTGTGATGGATGTGAAACTTCGTTTTACCTTGCAAAATTCTTTCCCGTGCGAAAAAGCAGCTCGGCTTTAATAAACGACGTGCCAAGGAGTTTAAAAACTTGTGGGCCAGAAGATCATTATGCGCTGCACTTGTTCGCCCTCTTCTTGAATACGCCTGTATTATTTGGAACCCAGCCTTTGAAATTCACAATAACAGACTCGAGTTCATTCAAAAACAATTTTTACTTTTCACCCTAAGAGGTCTGTACAACCCTTACGATTTCGAAAATTTACCCCCATATGAGTTTAGACTGGGTCATTTAAACTTAATTTCACTTGCATCCAGAAGAATGATGATATCGGTTTGCTTCACATTTGACGTAATTAGAGGCGTTATTAGAGTTGAGTTCCTTAATATTAAATTTGTGACAAATATCCCCTTAAGGAACACCAGGTCCAATCGTTTACTAAAGGAATATCCACATTCCACCATATATGCAGCTAATGAGCCGGTGAATAGATGCTGCAGGGTCTTCAATGGCTTTAGCAACCTTTATTCCCCAACGATTTCCAAACTATCCTTCAAATCTTCCCTTATCCAAGCCATTTGTACACCATAATTTTTAAGCTCTTGTTTAATTATCGTTTTTAATTGTTGTTCTTTTATTTCATTGTTATTTTATTTATTGTCTATTTCAAACTTATTTGTTTACTCAATTAGTTATTTATTTATGTGTTATTTATTTGTACTTTACATTTGTTTTTAAATAATTTGATATTTCTTATTTGTATATATATATATATATATTAGGGCGGGCCAAATTTTGTGTCGATTAGACCTGCCCCCTAAGATGATTATATGGACAATTCTAAGCAACTTTGCCGAAGGAACCATAGGTCTATCTCGATTTTCGAGTCTCCCACTTTTCAAAAAAAGATTTTTTCCCTATAACATCATTTTGATTCAAAATTCGTTTTTTTATTCATCGTTATATTATCTTTTTTATGTGTATATGGGGGGTTTTTGGGGTCGAGAAATTCATTTCTGATCTTTATTTTTACCTATAACTACCGCCAGAGGGCGTTTCATGCATATTTTAACTATTTTTCGTCTATTTTCCGAGAAAAATTACAAGTTTTTCGGTAAAATTGATCTTTATTTTATTTTTTTCAACAAAAATTCAACTTAAAAAATAAGAACATGTGTAAAAAATAAAAAAAAAAATGAATTTAGTGGAAGAAAAGCGAAATAACTTATTTTTGAAAGTCTTTTTTGCTTTCAAGTCGGGGGTATTTTGCACGGCTTTCTGATGTAACTGCCATAACACTGTGTCGACTCTTTTCTAAAACACGTTTAGAAACGCTAGCCAGCAATTGAACATGTCTTTCCGTTGCTTGTATGTGTACCGGAATTCTTGGATCAGGCAATGGTGGATCATCGCATTCTAAATATTGTTCCAAATGATCATACGGAATGCTATACGTAAACGGTGGTTCGAATAAGACATCATCTCTATTTAAATCAATCATATTCGTATAATCTGTACAATTGAAGTTTATCAAAGGTTTTTGATAAACTCTAAGATGTGCCGGGTCGTACAGATTTCTTCGGTAGTGTAAAATTTTCTTGATTGCGATTTTTCGTGTCTCTTTTTTATCATCAAATAACATCGCTAACAAAATATTTTCGGAATGTGCGTAATATGAATTGTTTTTAATGACATTATTCACAACTCCGCGTAGATTTGTATCCAAATATTGTGTCCAACGAATGAATTTGTAAAATAATACACTACCGAAGACCACCGAATTATAGTACTTGATGTTGAAGTACATCGGCACATACACTTTCATTATGTATGTTGCCAAAATTTTCAAATTCCTTGATAGATTTTCAGTTGACACATACAACCGCAACAATCTATTCGCCTTGGTGAGCCAACGTGAATGTGCTATTGGTCCTGGTTTATTGTGAGATAAATCCGCAGGAACAACACCATTCGAAATTGCATTGGCCATTTTGTATAAGTACTTTGAATCGGTGGATAATTCAAATGGATCTAAATCAGGTGGCATGTTCTCTAGCACGATTATCTCGAATTCATCTACAAGCTGAAAAAAAAGAAATGAGATGAATTAAATTTTACCATTTAATAATGGAAAAAATCGATGAGAAAAATGACAAATGATACATACCGGAAGATTTTCACAAGTTTCAATTTGTTTGCCCAACGTTCCAGTTGTTGTTCGTGGTCCAGTGGTCGATGATCTTTCCAAAGTGTCAAACAAATGACGAAATGGCAGCTCGTTAAAGTGCAGCATGCACACAAACCAATGCAGCGGTCTATTCAAATGCAATTCAAATCGACGCAAAATCCCATTTCTTACGCCAGTATTTGTTGGCTCACCATCACAGCATATGCCGATTAATGCATCGAGAGCAATTTCTTTTTCGACGAAGAATGCATTAAATGTCATCAATTTGTGTTCAGCATCTTCATTTTCGACTTTTGTGTAGCCTATCAATTGAGAATTTGGTTCCTTCAAAACAACTAGATGTGGTTCTTTCACCATCCTTGCATGCAACTTCTCATCGATTTTTTCCATTGTTAAAGCATCATTTTTTCGGCCGTCGAATGAAAATGCTATCAAATTGGATGCATCATACTGCTTACGAAGCAGTTCTTCTCTGCATTTGGCCTTTTCTCGACGCACTTTATTTTTATCCATGATGATAGGATTGCCATGTGCATCTTTTACGTCAATGTCTTGCATAAGAGATGTTGCGAGTGCTGCTGCTATTCTATCAGACACACCAAATCGATCACACATCGCAGCGAAGTTCGAAGCATCGTATCTGGGAGTATACGGTCCTCGTATCATTGGCGGAATATCTTGTGGATTTGAACTTGGCTGATCTATATCAGTACTTGGTTCATATGCTGAATGGCTCTGTTCAACGCTTGTTGGTATTATTGTTGACGTTGGTGCTGGCTCTTCAACTTCTAGCACGAATTCCGGTATCGTCAATCTTCTGTCATTATTTTGATCTCGCATGAACTCTTTCAAATGATCTGGAATCAATCCACATGAGCATAATTCTGCTTTCAAGTCACATTGACATTTGCCGATGTAAAATAATTCTTTTGTAGATTGCTCGAACGTTCTGAATGAGGCGATATTTGAATGTTTAGTTTCGATTTGATACTTGTCAATCAATGTACCCAATTTTCTAACAACACTTTGTTTGGTTAGAATTTCAACATTAAGTTGACTCCAAATTTCAATCAATTTGTCTGTTACGTGCGGTACGAATGTTTTATACGAAAACATTTTGTTTTGGAGTTTAGCACGTTCGGCCAAGAAAAAAAAACATCTTAAAATATCCTGTTTCGTTGGCAGATCGAGTCCACTCAAATCACAAGATGCACCAAAAACAGCAACATCGTGCGAAGGCAAATGCTTCAAATGACTTTCGGTACTTGTTGATGTTGTTGCGGTTTGAGATGTAGACGGCAATGCATTTGGATCCATTGTATAATTTTACTAAAAAAATTTTAAAAAACTGAAATTAGTATATTTCAAAACATTTGGTTCGAATATATTTTTTCCACCTACAAATTGGTAAATACACAGTGGTAAAAATGGTGTGTATTCACTGGCAGGAAATTTATAATTCACTTTCACTGAAATGATGCTCAAACACTAATGAACTGAACACTCATAAATGTCATTGTGTTGTGCTCTTTCACAAAATATGTCGGTAATGATGTTTTACCGATGTTTTTTTTTTAAATAAATGCGTTGTTGACTTGAAAGCAACAACACTTTGTCGCTTTTTTTCTCACTAAATTCATTTTTTTTATTTTTTACACATGTTCTTATTTTTTAATTTGAATTTTCATTGAAAAAAATTAAATAAAGATCAATTTTACCGAAAAACTTGTAATTTTTCTCGGAAAATAGACGAAAAATAGTTAAAATATGCATGAAACGCCCTCTGGCGGTAGTCATAGGTAAAAATAAAGATCAGAAATGAATTTCTCGACCCCAAAAACCCCCCATATACACATAAAAAAGATAATATAACGATGAATAAAAAAACGAATTTTGAATCAAAATGATGTTATAGGGAAAAAATCTTTTTTTGAAAAGTGGGAGACTCGAAAATCGAGATAGACCTATGGTTCCTTCGGCAAAGTTGCTTAGAATTGTCCATAGAATCATCCTAGGGGGCAGGTCTAATCGAATTTTTCGGCTCCATACAAATTGGCCCGCCCTAATATATATATATATATATATATATATATATATATATATATATATATATATATATATATAATATATATATATATATATATATATATATATATATATATATATATATATATATATATATATATATATATATATATATATATATATATGTATATATATGCCTTGTTTGGCTAATATGTAAATAAATTTTGTCCTTGCCCACTCTGTCAAAGTGAAATTTTCAAAATACCGTATTGCATAAGAAAAATAACCCATCACCAAATTACGTCTATTTTAACTTTTGTTGACGAGAACCCACGATCGGTTAATCAGGGGTGTGTTCAATGTGCATGCTATAGCAGCTATTAGCTGCTATTTTAGCAGCTCTGGTTGTCCAATGTCACGAAACAGCTACTTTCTGATGCTTGCTATTTGACAATCGGGCTGTCCAAGATTCCGGCATAGCTACTAAGGTAGCAGCTATTTATTGCTCGCAGTCTGGAGGATAGCAAGAAAGTAGCTAAGGCAAAATGGCCGTGCGTACACAGCTGACATGCAGTTCAAACGTCATTTTCAATTGGAATTTGAAATGAAAAGAAGTTTTTGCGCTTTTGTGACACAGGAGATGAGGAATAAATTTGAAAATAGTGGCAGCATAAATTAAATACGGGCTTTTAAACACTTCAACTCAACTCGAGTTAAGTCGGCTTTCACATAGTGCAGCTCATCTTGAGTTTTTAGCAGGCGAGCATGAAGCGCAAAAGGCCGGGTGCACTGATTGTGCCATCAAATTTTTAATGATTATTTTTTGCTCTTTTTCATATATATGGCGTCAAAACCCGGAAATAAGTTATACGTTTTAAATATGTTATGAAAATTTTAATGGTTTCTGCAGCTGTATGTTGAAAAATCCTAAATTTTATACAATTTCCAAAGTGCAATGGAAGTATTGAACTAATCCACGAAAACACATATATTAAAAATAAAAAAAAAATTTGAAAAAGTATTTTTGAATTTGCTGACCTTCGTAGCAGCTCTTGGCTATCCAATATCCATAGCTGCTTCACCTAGCTACTTCAAATTTTGACACTTGCCAAAGTGATGCTATGCTATGCTTTTGAAGCAGCTATAGCATGCACATTGAACACACCCCAGATCAATATGAAATGGGATGAAAGCTTGTCGCACACTATTCCGTCATGATACGATACGACATAGAAAAATGTCGTATCCTAACGGGAATTGTTTTAATCCTTCCCGGACAGCATAAATACAGCAAACATTCTTGGTAATGGAAATGTAATCTGTTTGCAAGGGGTTTTCCAAAAGTCCATGACTCGCCAATGAACATCAATCGCAGAAATAAGGAGAAAAGAACTTGCGAGCATAAATCGGCTGTGGGTAGTGTGCTACATAAAGCGGAGAGATGACAATTTTGGAGCATTTCAAATCATCACAAGTAAGAAAATTGTTTAAAACCAGAGCACCATTTCCCCCTAATAGCTGCAAGAATACTCTATTGGAATTTCCAATGAGCGTCACAATCACTCAGCATGCAATAACCACACATTTCGGTCGGCTGCCGGCCAAAGCTTCAATTCGTGTCCAACCTAGATGACGGAAATGAGAGAATACGGTGGCGGACTTTCCAAAAATCTCTTATAAATAAAGCTATAAAGCTAAAAGCATAAGTTTCCCCTTGTATAAAACTTCCCAGCCTAAGACATGCAATATTAAAAAGAAATAAATATGCAATGGATCGGTAATGCTTCCACGCATTACGCGAAATGTTTACCGAATATATGCCGAAGCATTACTTTTCCCGTTGGGACGATAGTCGGTAGACCACCGCACACTATACCAAACCGACCGACAAATCAGTTTGTGAAAAGTGTTCAGCAAATGCATTGCGTTTAATGCAATGGAAAATGTGTATTGTTAAAAATTAAAAAGAAATAAAACTGAAATTAATTGTAATACCTTCCCATCAATTTTTATTTTTTTGTGTGTTATCATTGCTTTTTGAGCTTATTTCATACAATTCTTTCTACAGGGTGGTGTAAAAGTTTCTGCTTTAAGATATAAAAAACCAACCCGAATAAATTAATGGGGAAAAGCTATCTTTCAAAATTTTTAGACCCTCTTCGATTTTTCTTAAACCCACATAGGTTTGATTAATGCCTTAATAGAGGTAAGGTAGAAATTACATTTATGAAGAGTCGGTAAGTCGGTAAAAACAGGTACCAAAATTCGAAGAGGATTAATATAACAACTTTTTGTTAAAACCTGAAAAACTTTAGAATTCTTCAACGGATCGAACTGATAATAATGGTAACTAGTCAACTTTATGTGAAAGTTTCAAAAAGTGAACTTTAGACTGTGTTGAAAACGAAACAGGGCATAACTCATACTAATTATTTATTATGTTGCTTCAAGTGTGTTAAATGTTGTACAGGAAATTCTAAGGACAAAAACTTTTGCGCTACCCAGTAGTTTCTGGCCAACATTTTACCGTATCCATTACCAATTCGATATTTTTTTAATATCAAACTGCCGAACGACAACTGTTCTGAAGTATTCAGAAAATGCATAATGAATAAAGCAATCGAAAGTGTGTAATGTGGACCATTTAAAAAAATCAAAATTGAAATTTTCTCAGCAAATTCTTCTCATACATTTTCCTTCTTTTGTGATTTATTGTAATCTTTTGAACTTATTTCATACAGCTCTTTCTATTTTCTGGCCAAAAAATTGTACTGCATCCATTTCCAATTCGCTATTGTTCTTTCTAAAAATCAAACTGCCGAGCGACAACTGATGCTTATCATAAAATGTATGAAACTCTATGAAAGCCCGCGCCCATAGCCGACACGAAACATCACAACGTCGTACAACATTTGTCGGATTGGATTGAATTCAAACATCTCAAACGACGAAAATATTTCCCTGACGTGTCGTGTCGTGACGTGTTGGTCAAGTGTGTGTACAATTACATGCAATTGATTCTCACAGATTTTTGTCGTGTCGTGTTGTGATGTGTCGTGTCGGAATAGTGTGCGACAAGCTAGGCGCAAGGATGATGAAAGTGGTGCCATCTTTGAAAAATCACTTAGAAAAAAAACTGTTTGTTACCCTATACGTTCTGATTCATTGATTGATGAAAATCACACAGTAGCTGGATCTTCCTCTAGACCACATTTGATGGAAGTTTGGATGAAAAATTAAGTTGGAGCCGCCAGCTATGATAATATTTGTCTCTTGAATGTTGAAAATTTGATCAGCAAAATATTGCTTTATGTATTGCCAATAAGATTGCCAATAATATTGCCAATAACTTCCGATACAGTTTATGACTGTACTTACTAAAAGGCATGTTTGGTAGAATTTTTGTTGAAAAATCAATACATCTTTCAATCTCAATAACTTTCTATAAAGTTATCGGAAGACAGCGAGATTCACAGGGTAACTTGATTTCGACATGAAGTAGTGTGGTCGACTTTTGGTTGCCAGGCTGGCAATTCGGCCAGCACTTAACTTTTTCATTTATGTTATAGGAGATGGCACTTTCAAAGTTTTATAAGATAAACATTAGATAGTGAATCCGAGTAACAAGTAATTCGTTCTCCTAAATTTTGAAATTCACGCAAGTGGCAATCCTGGAAACCTCTCCACCCTATGAGTTTCAATGTAGTTTCCGGATCAAAGTGGTTCACGACTTTCGAAAGAGGTTGGCTGTTATAATGATCACCCGAAGCCTTCCAGTTGTAGGCGCCGGAAGCACTGAGATACTTGCACCAGTGTCAACAAGGTAATGTCTTTTATACAGGTTGCCGTGAATAATATGACTACGGCTGGGAGATAAGTCGCGTTGTCCCACCGCCTGAAGACAGTGACAACGTAGTTTTTTGGTTCAGATGAACCAGCCTTGTAAGTGCACGGAGGGTCGCATTTATGCGCGTTGTTTTAAAATTTTCTGTGAAAATAGCATATTTCGTGTTGTTTGTTGTATTTATGGCTACGTATTTCGACCTTCGTGAAATAACTTAGTTAGTATACTATAGGGCGGGGACCTGCTTCGTAAGCTCCGCCACCTATAACAGCTGATGGGAAGCGAAAATCAGCTATTTTGTCAGCCGTTTCCGCCAACTTGTCTAGGCTAGCTTCTGGAGAGCAAGCGAAAATAGTCTGAATTTGCTCAAGAAGCCGTTGCAGCCAGAGCATTTTCAGCAGGTCGTCTCCAACCATCGAAGCCCCTAATTGCTTCATATCTAGAAGCAACTGCGAAGGCTGTAGATCTCCAATCGTGAGATTCCCCAAGCGGTGTCTAAGTTTTGGTGAATCGTTAGCCGCAATATTAGCACCCTCTTGATGCTCTCATAAGGTCTTTCTGAGTCTGGACTCGCAACCACGTCTCTGACAATTTGCAGCTCCTCCAAGCCCAACGAAGAGACAACATGGTGGAACTTCGTTAGCAGAGCCTTAACTCCGTCTATCGCAAACTGGCTCTCCAGATCCTAAAACCATAAAGCTGGCTCTGACTGCCAAAACGCGGGGGGGTTTGATCGATGCCGCACTAAGTTGCAGGCGGGACCGCGCACCTTAGGGCTCAATTGCTGCCTCTTTGTCAAACGACATCTAATTTCAGATTACACGATGGAACAAAACGAAATGCGGCAGAGGATAGGTTGGCTTCAAAGTGTACTATTTAAGTGAAATGTGTACTGATTATAAATTAAATTATAATCAAAAGATCGCATGATTGCAATTATGACTATAAGTATCGAATTCAGTTTTCCACCATATGTAACGTGAACATAGGAGAGATGGCGGCCATCGCGAAACCCATTAGATCGCTGCGATATACAAATCATCTCAATGAAATTTCTACCGCAGCACAGTAAAACCGGATTTTTCATTAATCTCATTTCAGTCATTTCCTGAGCCATGTTTTTCTTCCTGACTTTAGCATTGAATTCACCGAGTGTTATTTTGACGTTTCTTGAAGACAATGGGTCTAATAATCTTTCCAGATAGCTATTGAATGTGTCTTTTGGGTCCTCTTCTTTTTTTCGCGAGGCGTGAGCATTTATGAGCGACATTTATCATACTTTGAAGAATTTGGTTTTGATGAGGATGGCATACAATCATTCGCTTACTGCCTTGAAATCTATCCTGTGCAGCTTGAAATCCTTATGAACGATGAATGCCAGTCCAAATTCTTGGCTTCTTACAGGTTTCACACATTTAATATTGTGTGCAGTTTCCTATCTTCTAGCTTGTTGTGAATCGATTTCGTTTCGTAAATGGCCACCACGTTCAGATTGTGCTTACTGGCCGTAGTATTAATGCTCTAAGAGTACCAGGCTTATTGCTTGACTCGACAATTGAGGATCCAAATGCATGGTCCATATTTCGTTTGCAGGATCGTTTCAGTGGGTTCAACACTAGCCAATGCCTCTTCTGTACTCCCGGAACGGTTTAAGATTTTGCAAAAGACGGATGGCAGGAGATAGGTAGAAGATGGCTGAGAGGAGATCACGTAATCCGATCGAGCTGATATTTTCAGGAGGTATTTAACCATAGTACATATTTTTTTTAACCTAAAATAAGATACATTTAAATCTCGACAGGCTCAAGTGAGTGCTCTAGTATATCTCTAAGCACCGCTGTGCGTAAAAGCGAACAATATGTTTAGAAAGAGCAAGCTTATGGAGTAAAAATTGATGTTAAATGTTTGCTGATATTTTACTAATTTTTAGGCCCATATGGAGGCTAGATGTATATAAGTATGCAAAGAAAGTTTATTATTTGTCGAATTGCGACAGCTTCCTACCGCGTCCTCAAATGATTAAAGGAGACGTTGATGGGCATGATAATAGCTACGGCAGACACGTCAAAAGAAATCATTTAACTTTTTTGTCGATTTCAGCTTATTGCTTTTGAGTGTAGATAGCATAAATTGTTAATGTTAATAATTTGAAGAAACAAAACTTATTTGATTATATATTTTTTATATATATTGGATGGATATTATTTATTTGATCTAAGCGAAGACAATTTAAGTTCACTAGGAGAACTGTTAAAACATTTTTTTTTTTCGATTAGATCGTTATAATGACCATCCAAGATTTTTTTGGAAGTGAATGAAAAATACGAGAGTATTATCTTTAATATATGGTAAGAAACAGATTTTTTTTTCACTGTATTGCCGTGCTTAGCATAAACCTTCTATCTAAATTTTAGTAACTATCGAGATATTCAATGATTTTTGTTTGGATTTGCAATGGAGATACATATGTGGAGAGTGCATTTTTTAATACAAAAGATAGCTTTTAAAATTTTTAGAATGATGTGATAGAGTATGTCGTTTTCAAATAAATTCAAAAACGAAAATGACCCATAGTGTTTATGCTAAGGACGGCAGATAAATGCCATATGAAATGATATAAACAAAACCACGAGAAAATTATACGTCTAGTTGCAGCAAACTCCCTAAAATGAGAAAAAAATTATAGCAAACCAAAACAAACAAACTATACTACTAACGCTTTGACAGTTCGTTTGATGCTTTATTCTCTCTATATTTTGAAGATTTATAGTTCCTATTAACGCCACTGGTGACATCACTTCGTAAGATTAGTACTGCAATTACATTTAAGATCAATTTGGATTATAAATACTTATATTTTTTTTTAAAAAAAACCTTATATTAAAATACATCGAAAGGAAGAATACATACAATATTAAAGTTACAAATAATTAGTGAAATGAATATCTTTTGGTTTTGTTAAATATGGCGCCTTGTTTCAAATTATGCATGAAAACATATGGAAAGGAGGAAGACATGACAACCCTCCAACGTTATAGCAATGATCGAAAGTGGCATAAATATATGGAGTAGATTAATCAAGTTAAGTGGATTGAATGTCATTTTGAATATTTAAAGGAATTTGAATGAATATTGCTAAGAAAAAGTTATTGTATTTAGCTATTGTTTGCTTTTAAATTTATTTTTAATAAGGAACCAAGCGATATTTTTCATCCGCTGCACACTTCAATTAATCCTTTTTTAGAATAATATTTTTGTGCGGTGTGCACAAGTTTGTGAATAAAATAACTGAATAAAGTAGTGTTGTTTAAAAAACGAGTAGATTGATTAAAAGTGAAGTAGATTGCAAAATGCGGTCGTTGCATTTAAAGCATTCATTTATTTTTCATAAAACTAGATTCTAATCTAATATAACAAGTTTTTTTAAAATACTAAGCCATAATATAAACTAGACAAGCAAAATATGATTATATCCACAGTTCTATCCATAAATATACCATTTCTTTACGGCGCAGTATCATTATATTCTGATAGCACTCGTCAATCGATTTGAAAAAGTCGAAATGATTTACTAATGGTAAAGAAAAAACTTTGACTTAAATCAATACATTTTTTGCCAAAACAAAATTTCCAACAGTTTTTGCATGCAAGCGATTCTTATTTTGAACTTTAGTATAAAAAATTTTTTACACGTAAGGCGCTCAAATATGTTATGGGTTGATTATATATGTATATTTTGAAGAATTGTTGTGTGTCCCTGGTCTATTATATCAAGCTATAACTACAGTGGCTTACAGCTTATTTGATACAGTGACTATTCAAAAATGCAAATCACTGTAACTTTGAAATAAAGAACCCTATGAATTTTTGATTGTGTTTAGACATTGGCTTAAGTAATTTTTAACAAGATCTTGTAAGCTGAAGTGCCAAAATGAGCCAAAATTGTAAAATGGGTCATCGCACCAGAATTGAACAGCGCGAATTGGTATTAAACCACTTTAAAAAAGGACAAAGTGTTCGAAGAATTTCTGAAAGTGTGAATTTGAGTGTCTCTACAGTGCAGCACATAATTGAGCGCTTCGTACATGAAAATCGGGTAGAAAATAAGAGGAGAAATGCGCCAAACAATATTTTCACCGTATCCGACGAACGATACATTGTAAGGAAAGTGAAAGCAAACACGAAGATTTCCGCTCCCAAATTGGTTACTGAGGTTCATCGTGAATTAAGGAAGTCATGTAGTGCTGAAACCACCCGACGAGTGCTTCGCGACCATGATTTCAACGGGCGAGTAGCTCGTTTCCAAAGAAAATACAATAAGCCGATTTGCCTTTGCCAAAGAGCATGTGGGAAAGCCATCCGCGTTCTGGAATACGGTTATTTTTGCGGACGAATCCAAGTTTAACATTTTTGGCTCCGACGGAATGTCATATGGCTGGCGCAAGGCAAACACTGAGCTAAACAAGGAGAACCTCAAAGCTACTGTGAAGCATGGTGGTGGTAATGTGATAGTTTGGGCCTGCATGTCCGCAGCCGGAGTCAGAAATGTAAACTTTATTGAGGAAACAATGGACCAAATAAAGTACCTTGATGTACTCCAAAACAATTTGCTGCAAAGCACTGAAAAACTGGGTGTTAGCAACCAATTTCGGTTGTACCAATACAATGATCCAAAGCACAAGTCGGGAATTGTGCAGTCCTGGCCAATTTGGGATTGCCCTCATTTGATGTCTCCGCCGGCACAGTCACCAGATATGAACGTCATTGAGAATCTGTGGACTTTGTTGAATAACAATATTAGAAAACACAAGATTTCTAATAAACAAGACCTGAAGAAAGCACTGCTAGAGGAATGGCAAAACATTACTCCTGACATCACAAAAAAACTCGTTGACTCAATGCCGAATAGGCTCCAGGCTCTGTTTAATGCTAAGGGCTATCATACGAAGTACTGAAATCAACTGGAAACGTCATAATTCACAACAATTTTAATGTTTAATCAAACACTTGATATGAAATTTGTTATTAGTTTTTGTTTTTTGTTTTTTAAGATGTAAAACATCTACTTTGTAACAAACATAAACTTGTTTAATAAACATCAAACATTTTTCTTCAAAATGGCGTTCAAATTTTTTTGATATTGCTATTATGTTTTGAGTTATTGTAATTTAATTTTTTAAAGAAGCACTGTATCAAAAAAGCTGTGAACCACTGTATGTAGAATATAGCTTGCACGAAGCTGTTCCTTGAGTCGAAGCAACATTGGACTAAATTTGATTTTGCCGTCAAATTTGACGCAGCGAACGGAGCATCAAAATGTGATATAGAAAAATTATGTAAAAAATTATGAATAAATGTAGTTATCATTTTCTATTGAAAAATGAAGCAAATCTACTACTAATGAAATAACGTGTGAGCCCTGATCAGGGTAAAAAAAAAAAACCTCGTAAAAACCTCTCAAATTGAATTTTGTCAACGTTGCATTCTCACACAGCACTTAATCTTTTCCTATCCACCGAAATGATTTACAACATTTTGCCTGTATGAACGAATGAATTTATGAGAACAATCTAACGACCGAATTCGTTTCAAGCAAGCCTATTCACGTGATAAATTTTGCTAGCTTGCATATTTCGTTTCGAATGAAAAGTGATTTCTTTCAAAAATGGAAATAGTTTTCATACTAGAATTATAACAGTGCAGTAGAATGACGTTGCAATATGTCATGGCATGCATTGTTTATGACGGGAAAGCAAAAGATTTTTTGCTGATGACAAATGTGGATTATTTTTGTGACATAAATCTAGTGAAAAATGTGCAACTGGCGCGCAATGAGTAAGTTTATATGTATGCTGTGATCAATCTATTGTGAGGCGTCAGTTTGAAACACATGCTATAAATAACTGAAATCAAAAACGCTATAGCACAGGAATTGAAAAATAGAAATCCTGATTATGCAAATGTTCAAACTTGAAAAGGAGAAACTTATTCGTTTCCTATATCGGTGGCCTTCATTTGAAGAAGACAATGAAAAGTAGCTTGGTCCATTTACTATTGCTGAAATAATTGCCAGATGCCATAATTTAATTTTTACAAAGCTAGATTTATTTATTTATTTCTCCAAACAAGGTATACAATTACTTATAAATAAAATAAACATAAAAATATAAATTGCAATTATAATTTAAAATAACAAAACTAAACAAATAAATAACAGGTAAAAAATACACTGAATGCAATGCAAATAAATAAATTAACATTCTATATATGTATGTATATGACAGCAATATTACATGTAGGGCACAAAATTATTAAATACAAAAAGGAAATTAAATTAAATATTTTGTTTGTTATGAAAAGGGTACTAGGCCGGTAGACTAGAGAGGGCAGGATAAGAGAGCCTTGGTAACTCTGTTTTTAAAGGACGCTTTCGAAATTGTGGGGAATAGTGTTGGCTCATGCTGTTGAATATCTTACAGCATCTATTTATTGGCTCATTATCAGCATATGCGGTTCTATGCCTATATTCAACCAGTATTTGTCGGGATCTAGTGACTCTCACGGGCTGGTTAAGCACAAATCTTTCCTGAAAGTAGTCGACATTAAGAGCGTCTCTAATGACATCGAAACTGAAGCAGGCAGATAACATTAATCATCTGGATGCAAGTGGTGACAAATTATGAAGTATAAGGCGAGATTTATATAGCGGTAAATTGCTAAAATCACAAGGATGGTAAAGACCTTTAAGAGCGAATAGCAAGAATTGCTTTTGAACAGATTCGAATCTGTGGCTGTGAATTTCGAAAAACGGGTTCCAGATAATGCAAGCATACTCAAGAAGAGGGCGAACGAGCGCGGTGTACAGCGATTTTGTAGCCCAAAGGTTCTGAAACTCCCTGGCTCGCCGCTTAATGAAGCCTAGTCGTTTACTTGCTTGAGAGATTATTTTGTCGTAATGAAAATTAAAGCGGAGTTTTTCATCCAGCACTACATCGAGGTCTAATATATTGTTAGCCCTACTAAGTGTCGTATTGCTTAAAAGATAAGTATGATGTACGAGCGTACTTTTTCGAGAGAAGCTAATCACATGACATTTTGCGATATTGAGAGGTATGTTGTTCATGCAGCACCAATGATCCAGAGAATTTAGTTTTAGTTGAAAAAAGTTGCCATCTGATAGCGACTTTCTAGTATGAAAAATTTTCAGATCGTCTGCATAGAGTAGATGAGGTACATCAGATAAAACCTCCGACAGGTCTGATATAAAAATGTTAAATAGCAAAGGGTACTCCAGAGTTGACATGCATTTTTTTAGAGATAATCCCTTGAAATTTCACATATTGTGAGCGGTTCTGGAGGTAAGAGCTAAGCCATCTTAGTAGAGATCCTGTAATTCTAAACTGCTGCAGCTTGGAAATCAAAATGGAGTGGCCAACACGATCAAACACTTTGCTGAAGTCAGTGTAGACTGCGTCAACTTGACCACCTTTCTCCATTTCACAAAGAACATAGGAAACCAGCACCATTAGGTTGGTAGTGGTAGAACGACCTTTCCTAAAACCATGCTGCTGTTCGTTAAGTCGAGCATCGACCAGAGGGGATAGCTTATCACATATGATTTTTTCAAACAGTTTAGGAATAGTTGATAAAATGGCGATACGTCTATAATTTTGAATTGATCTTCTATTGGCATTTTCGAATATTGGTGTAACGTAGGAGGTTTTCCAATACGATAGAAAGAGCCCAGAAGAAAGATATGTATTGAATATGATGTTAAGAGGAGAGATTAACTGTGCAGCACATTTAATAAGAAAAGTCGGAGGAAGAAGATTGGGGCTAGTTGTATGTATTGTTCGAATGTTGCAAGCCAGCCAGATGTGACATAACAGTCTTACTGGGAGTCCTGTTAAAAGGAAATGGTATTTTGAACAAGAACAACAATATTTGCTACAGCTGCCATTAAAAACATCACGTTATTGGCACAAGTTCGCTAGTCAGCAAACAAGTGGTAATCATTGGATTTATAACGACCGCTGAACGGCTATGCAGTCTGCGTGCGCGAGTCAAATTTAATAACACTGGCCTCATCAAACACTCAAAAAAATTTTGGTTGAATTTTACTCTTATAATAGTAGGAAACTCGTTTCCTACTATTAAAGATGTAAATTTACAAAAGTGCGTAAAGAGAATATTTTTTTTACGACCAAATGGCGTAATTTTACGCTAAATAATGATGCAATTTTATGGCTTTGGCGCAAAGGTGAATAGCAAACTAGTAAATTTACACTCTTTTTGCTTCAATTTACAAAAAGCTGTGTATTATTCAGCTGATATGACGCAAAAGCAAAAAATGCACATCGAATGTGTAAAAAAAATTTGTGATTCGTTATTTTAAACGAAAAAGGGAATATAAATCCTATTATCAAAGTATTAATTATAGACCCACTTTTTAGAGTGAAGGTCATCCTCCAACAGAACGGTCTTCCGTTGAGAAATAACCTTCGCTCCGTTTAGGAATGATATTCCTGATTTTGACTTGTATATTTTGCAGGAGAATACCATTGATAATGGGTTGTGTATAACTCAGGTGGCAGTTACTCAAGAGATGGTCATTGCAAGTAGAAAGTTTGCACGAAAAAATATCCAGAAAGTTGCCACGGTATCTCCAGATGCGACCACTTTCAACCAAAAAGACCCGGTGCTAATAACCACCACTTTATTAACATGTTTAATAAGCGATGTCATCCTACTCGGACAATGTCCACTTGAACCATTAACTAGTTTCTCCATAGGACCGGCGGACGCCTTGAGCGGTGTGGGTAATACTACCCACCTGGGAAATAAACGGTAGGTAATTGCAGACCCTGATATTTCGATCTTATATGCCACAACAATATAATAAAAAACTTGGTAATTTATTTATCTATTTGTGGTAGAGAAGAAGGAACAAAACATGAAACAAAGACATAATTTACAAATGTCTTTAACAGTACATTTATTTGCCAAGCAAAACTGTCACTTTCCTTTAAAACATGCAATTTCTGAGGCTTTCTAAGATACCGTAGAAATCGTAAGTGTTCCCCACACAGTGGCATTTAAAGGCGCAAATTGTATTCAGTATTACAGTCAAACACACTTTCAATTAGTTTTACATATTGCAACGTTCTACGATCGAATGGATGGTCTAAAGTAGATAACCCCAAGCTAAAGGCGTCTTGTTGCAATCTCCAGATCCACAGGTTGCGAAGTTTAACTTCAAATCTCATGACTAATCTTAATAAAACTAAACAATATACCAGTACACTATACAAATTCGATTTGATGCAGACCATGATACAATGAAAACAAGGTTATCCATTGCGCATGTCGCTCACTATCCCATTCTCGCGCTGGTGACAACTGTGAGTGATTTGCCTTTAAGCCAATGTAAAATTGGGTATCTTCAAGGAGGGCGTTTGGGGTGCTAATGGTGCGATATTTCAATTTTGATGATGAGGTTTGAATGGTTGGTCTGTGCTTTTAAATGTCCTAGAAACCCGCAAAGAAAAAGCTGTTGCACAAAGCACAATGATGAAAAACTCCATAGCTTATATTTCCGGAGAAGATATTAAATCCACTCACGACAAAGAATAATTTAGAGTGTTCTTATGGGTCCGATGCTAGTTGTATACATACATCCGCCCCGATAGGGTAATAGATACAAATATGTACTTAGAATCTATGATGTGATTGATATATAGTAATTTTGTTAATTGCGGTTCTTTGTGAGCTGCGTGTTGAAAATGTCGAAACAGTTGGAAACAAGATTTGCATTGTGTTATTAACTCCGCACAATATGGAAATGCATTTTCCACATAGAAATTTCGCTCTGGAAAACGAAAATTTAGTACAAGAATGCGAAAAATTTGCACTGGAATGCGAAAAATTCGCACTGGAATGCGACAGTTTCGCACTGAACTGCAATTATTTCACTCTGGAGAGCGAAAATTTCGCTCTAAAAAGCAAAAAGTGCGAAATTTTCGCAGTCCATTGCGATTTTTCTCAGTCTAGTACAAAATTATCGCAGTCCAGTGCGAAATTCTCGGATTCCATTGCGAAATTTTCGCAGTCCAGTGCGGAATATTCGCAGTCCAGTGCGAAATTTTCGCAGTCCAGTGTGAAATTTTCGGATTTTCGCAATGGACTGCGAAAATTTCGCACTGGACTGCGAAAATTTCGCAATGGAATCCGAGAATTTCGCACTGGACTGCGATAATTTTGTACTAGACTGAGAAAATTCCGCAATGGACTGTAAAAATTTCGCAAAGGACTGCGAAATTTTCACAATGTCCAGTCCAGTTCGAAATTTTCGCAGTTCATTGCGAAATTTGCGGATTTTCGCAATGGACTGCGAAAATTTCGCAATGGACTGCAAAAATTTCGTAATGGAATGCGAAAATTTCGCACTGGGCTGCGAAAATTTCGCAATGGACTCCGAAAATTTCGCAATGGACAGCGAAAATTTCGCAATGGACTGCGAAAACTTCGCAATGGACTGTGAAAATTTCGCAATTGACAGCGAAAATTTCGCACTAGACTGCGAAAATTTCGCACTGGACTCCGACAATTTCGTAATGGACTGCGAAAATTTCGCAATGGATTGCGAAAATTTCGCAGTCCATTGCGAAATTTTCGCAGCCCAGTGCGAAATTTTCGCATTCCATTACGAAATTTTTGCAGTCCATTGCGAAATTTTCGCAGTCCATTGCGAAAATCCGCAAATTTCGCAATTAACTGCGAAAATTTCGAACTGGACTGGACATTGTGAAAATTTCGCAGTCCTTTGCGAAATTTTCACAGTCCATTGCGGAATTTTCTCAGTCTAGTACAAAATTATCGCAGTCCAGTGCGAAATTCTCGGATTCCATTGCGAAATTTTCGCAGTCCAGTGCGAAATTTTCGCAGTCCATTGCGAAAATCCGAAAATTTCACACTGGACTGCGAAAATTTCGCACTGGACTGCGAATATTCCGCACTGGACTGCGAAAATTTCGCAATGGAATCCGAGAATTTCGCACTGGGCTGCGATAATTTTGTACTAGACTGAGAAAAATCGCAATGGATTGCGAAAATTTCGCAATGGACTGCGAAAATTTCGCAATGGACTGTGAAAATTTCGCAATGGACTGCGAAAATTTCGCACTAGACAGCGAAAATTTGCGAGAATGCGAGAATTTTGCATTGGACTGCGAATATTCCGCAATGGAATGCGAAAATTTTCGAAATTTTCGCACTGGACTGCAAAAATTTCGCAATGGACTGCGAATATTTCGCACTGGATTGCGAAAATCTCGCAATGGACTGCGAAAATTTCGCAATGGACTGCGAAAATTTCGCACTAGACAGCGAAAATTTCGCAATGGAATGCGAGAATTTCGCACTGGACTGCGAAAATTTCGCACAAGACTGCGAAAATTACAGGACGTTTTGCTGTTACTAAGTTGTAGACTCGCGTAGTTTTTTTACGAATTTACTGGCAACTCTGCAGCTAGGGCAGGCATTGAAAGTGAAAGCCTTCAAACCATCGACTCTCCCAAAAAATGTTCGTCTCTAAAAGTGAGAATCAGCTCATAAAGAAATTTTATGCTTTGTTTATACAACCAAAGCAAAACTTTTGAAATTTCACATTGGACAAGAATGGTATATATTTTAAGCATCAAAAACTTCTGCTGAAGCGAACTCACGATCCAATTATCAAATACAGTTGAAATTCACAGAATGCGTTGGTATTGATTAGGATCAGGTCTGATATAAGCGATTTGGGGAATGCGGGCAACTCTGTGCCAGTGGTGCCATCTTGAAAAATTATAAAGGAAAGAATTGCGTTTTGCGCTATGAATTAGGCTACCAGATTTTCATGAAATTTACACAGTAGCGGATTCTTACTCTAAGTCAGTTTTGATAGAAATTTGGTTGAAAAATTCGGTTGGTGCTGCAGCTATGGTGATTTTGATGTCTTGGGTTTTGAAAATTCGGTCAGGAAAATATAGCTTTTTAGCCTATCGCTTCCAGCGCACTCATGAAATCAAAACGAATTTCATATCATAAATGGAACTTATTATAGGCATTATTCGGAAGGACTCTGGCAAAAAAAACCGCTATAGGGCATACTTTCATAAAAGCCTAGCGCACACATAGGATTCAACATTTCAATTAAGAACATGTTCAAAATTCATTTCATTAACTTTATTTTTGTGAAAATATTTGTTGAAAGAATAATAGGTGTATTTACGATATCAAAAAAAGGGCCACCGGCGCCAAAGGGTTAAAGATTTTTAACTGACCTGCCACTATTCTATGTAAACGCCAATGTATCCTGAAAATTTCAACTCAATCAGATGGCGCGTTCCTGAGATTTTTTCAAAGAAATTTTTTGTATGTGTATACAGCCCCTGTTCATCGAATTACGACCACACACAATTTTTATCATTCCTTAGAAATTTTTACCCGTAGCGTAATAAAAATGCGGATATTTCCAAATAAAATTATCTTATCTTGTTCCTAGTGGCGGCGCCAACATAATGTGAGCGCAGTTACGACACCATAAACCCTTTATCTTTTTTTTCGGGGTAATTGCTGACCTGTCCTTCATGATGTACGTGTTAAGTGAGATTTGTGTTACCATATAAATCAGCGGAAAAAAAAACTCAAAATTCATCATTATTCGGAATTTGTTAAGCAAGTGATTATCTGCGAGTGAGTTTTGTTTATCTATTTTGAGAAAGCAGAATTAATAAATAATTGTGCATAAAGCTGAAAATATTGAACATTTTGAAATTGCAGTGAATTTTGGTAAATTTTGTTGGAAAAAACCAAAATGGGAAAGTGCAAAGATATTACCAATGAAAAAGTCAGGTATTATTGCTCTGTTGAAGATCGGAACACTTTCATTTCGCGAAATCGCGAGAAGAGAGAAAGTATCTCATCAATCTGTGTTGAGAATATCGAAATCGCTGGAGGAAAATCAAGGACAATCGAGCAATAAGCGACAAAACTGTCGCGGTCAAAGGGAGACAACGCCTCGAGCTGGCCGAAGAATTGTCCTTAAGGCTACCGAAAATCGTTTTGCATTTTGTAATAATATCGTAATAATCGTTTTGCATTTTGTAATAATCAAGAGTTGCAAGGTGAAGAGATCGAAATATCTCCAATGACGCTAAGGAGACGCTTGTACGAAACCAACCTTAAAGCAAGACTACCAGTAAAAAAACCAAAACTCACCGCAAAAATGCGTCAAGCTCGGTTGCAGCGGGCAAACGCTTATCGCCACTATACTGTAGCAAATTTTAAAAAGGTATTTGAAATTTTTAAACCGCATTTACCTGTTTAATTATCGTTCAAAAGCGAAATATTAATAAAACTAATTTTTCTCGACTTTTTATCAGATAGTATTAAGCGACGAATGCAGGTTAGAAACTGTTACGGAGAGCCACCAATTCGTTCGTAGAAGGCCAGCAAAGCGGTATAACGAAGAATGTGTTGTAAGGTCCGTGAAACATCCTCCATCAATAATGATATGGTCTTGTATCTCCGCCGACGGGACAATGTCGACGGTACAATGAACCAGGATGTCTACAGAGAGGTCACCGAGAACATTCTTATACCACATTTTTATTATCTAAAGTCTTGTGAACTTTCTGACACCTTTATGCAGGATGGTGCACCCTGCCACACTGCCCGGTCAATAAACAATATTTTTAGCGCCCATAACATTCTCGTTTTTCCTTGGCCAGGTAATTCTCCTGATTTAAATCCAATTGCAAATGTTTGAGGTGTATTCAAAACAAAAGTTTATTCCCTTCCTAATCCTACACTAACGGTCTTGAAGATCTGTGGGAAAATAGCACCGAAATTAGAGAAATGATAGAGCGATGCTATGTAAGCATGCTAGAACGAATAAGTGCAGTTATTAGTGTTAAAGGTGGTCCTACTGAGTATTAAAATATTTTAAAAATATGTTGTTCGATAATTAATAGGCAATAAAACAATAATCCAAAAACTACACTTCTTTTCTTACATTTATGCTTTTCATGTTTTACCAACAAGAAATGACCAAATTTCAAGAAAATGTTGAGTGGTCCTAATTCGATGAGCAGGGACTGTATATACATATAAATAAATATATATATATATATATATATATATATATATATATATATATATATATATATATATATATATATATATATATATATATATATATATATATATATATATATATATATATATATATTTTTTTTTTTTATTTTATTTTATTTATAACCAAGCAAGTCACAAGTAACATAAACAGTAAAAAAAAAGCAAAATGGGAAATTACAATGAGTACATAGAAATAAAACGAAAATTTAAATAAAATAATTAAAATAAATCAATAGTAAATTAATAAATAACAAATAAATAAAACATTGACATATAGCTTAGGATAAAGGGTTGCGGATGGCTTGGGAAAGGGAGGATTTGAGGGGTAATTTTGAGACTGTTGGAGAATACAGATTACTTATGCTATTGAATATCCTGCAGCATCTATTTATAGGCTCATTAGCTGCGTAAGTAGTGGAGTGTGGATATTCCTTAAGTCAACGAGAGGACCTGGTGTTTCTTACAGGATTATTCAACACTATTTTTCTACTCAGGAATTCAACTTTGATGACGCCTCTTAATGACGTCGAATGTGAAGCAGGCCAAAATCATCTTTCTTCTCGATGCAAGTGTTAATAAGTTTAGATGACCCAGTCGAAACTCATTAAAATGAAAAAAATTAAAATCGTAAGGGCTGTATAGTTCTCTCAATGCGAAAAGTAAGAATTGCTTTTGTATGGACTCGAGTCTGCTACTGTGGGTTTCAAAAGCCGGATTCCAGCATATGGAAGCATATTCGAGAATGCGGCGTACAATTGAGATGTATAAGGATCTTGTGATCCACAGGCTACGAAATTTCTTGGCACGCCTTTTGATGAAGTCTAGCTGTTTGTTTGCACGGGAAAGTATTTTATCATATTGCAAGGTGAAGCGGAGTCTCTCATCCAAGACAACACCAAAGTCGACAACGTTATCAACTCGAGCTAACAAATTATTCCCGAGAAAGTATGTGTTATGTGAGACGGTGCATTTTCGGGAGAAACTTATAGCTTGGCACTTAGCAATGTTGAGAGAAAGCTTGTTATCATTGCACCAATGATCAAGTGAATCAAGTTTGGATTGGAGAAAGTGTGCATTGAATTAAGATTTAATGATATGATAGACTTTGAGATCGTCGGCATAAAGTAGATGAGGTATATTTGCTAGGACGTCAGACAGGTCACAAATAAATATATTAAAGAGAAGTACACCAGAAGTAGCACAAATATTTTTCGATAAAAGTCCTTGAAATTTTACCAGCTGAGTTCGATTTCCAAGGTAAGAAGTCAGCCAGCTAAACAAAGATCCACCAAGTCCAAATTTCAGTAGCCTTAGAATTAAGGTAGGGTGGTCATCTGTGTCAAAAGCTTTACTAAAGTCTGTATAGACTGCGTCAATTTGGTATCCTTTCTCCATTTTACACAGGACGTCTGAGATTAGGACTGTCAAATTTGTGGTAGTTGAGCGACTTTTTCTAAAACCCTGTTGTTGCTCGTTCAGACGGGAGTCAACAAGTGGAGAAAGTTTATCGTAGACAATCTTTTCAAAAAGTTTCGGAACATAAGATGAGATGGCAATACCTCTATAATTTCCGATACAGCGTCTATCACCATTTTTGAAGATAGATGTGGCATATGAAAGTTTCCAACAGGATGGGAAAACTCCAGACGTAAGTGATCTGTTGAAAAAAATATGAAAGGGAGTTATAATAAGCTGCTCTACACATTTGCGCAAAAAAAGTTGGAGGAAGAAGATCTGGCCCTGGACCTTTGTTGCAGTCGAGTTCCGAAATAGCTTAACGTATTTAGTCACGTGTAATTTCTAAGTAGCTGATATAAGCTGTAGGAGTAGAATGAGAGGAAGGGAGATGTGAGTTTGATGAGTCAGGACCAATAAAAATATTCTGGAAATTATCTGCGAATAAATCACAAATCTCATTAAGAGAGGAAGAAGTGATATCATTAAAGAACATCGACGATGGATAACCTGTAGTTTTCCGCTTCACATATGCAAAATCATAAATGTTTTTCGGGTCGCGGATTATATTTTCACCTGTTGTCTTAATGTAATTGTCATAAGCCTCGTGAGACTTAGCCAAAAAATGCTTAGCAGTTTCATTATATTCATCCTGAATAGCAGAACTAACGTCAATATTGTTTTTAATCCATTTATAAAGTTTGTTCCTTCGATTTCGCTAATGCCAAGCCATGGCTCAGACAATTTTTTCTTTTTTTTGTCTTAGGAACATATCTTTCAACGGCGTCAAATATTTTGTTATAAAAACTGGAAACGGCTTCCTCAAGATCTTACGTTGAAAGAGTATTCGTCCAATCTTTAGAGTCAAGGTGTAACTAGCATTAAAAAAGGCATATACAATTGAATTATTGTACGCTCTAAAATAAATGGAATCAGAAGTGGGAAGTTCAACTGATAGTGCAGTGTGGTGTAAACTATTTGAAAAAAGATGCTCTGCATCAATAGTTGGACCTACCACTACTTCGTCATAGGCGTTTGTAAATACAAGACCCGACCAATGACTGTTTTGGTTGGGAGTTGAAGAGACTTGCTGCAAATAGTTACCATAAAAAGTACTTGCAAGGTTGAAGTCATTGGAATCTTAGAGGTTAACAGTGAGAAAAATGTGTCGTTTTCATCGGGGATAAAACATAAGTTGGGACGATTGAAATCCCCAAGGAATATTATTTTGTCTTTTTCATTCCGAGACGTTGTAATGGAAGATATTAATTCACAAAAATGGTTGTAAACTGATTCGTCCGATCTGGTAGGGATATAGGCCAAACTAATGTAAAGGAAATTCTTATTCAAAGACACACGAATAACAAGATGTTGCAACAATACATAGGGGTGATGTCAATAATCTCACATGAAATAGTGTTGCTAGCCGCCAGTAAAACCCCACCGCCCCCGCGATTGACCTGTGGAACAATAGTCGCGATAATTTCTGTAAATTGTCCAACTGCTATCAAGGATCTTTTCATTCTTATATGAGTCATTTAGCCAAGTTTCTGTGAAGGCGAGTAAATTAAAGTGGCAGGATTTTGCGTCAAGATATAATTTATTTGATTTACCTCTCATACCACTACAATTGTGATAAAAGAGTCTGAGTCCATTGAAAGAAGGGGTTATATTAGGACAAATGCCTTACAGAGTTGACTGCTTTTCGACGAGAAGCAGTTGTCATTAAATTGTCAAGTGTGGCAATATTCGTAGTTACCTCGGTAGAGGTGATATAAGAAGTAAGGTGGCTAGAGGCTAAAGAGGAGCTAACATTGTTTGCATTTTGTTGGGAAGAAACGGAAGCATCAGTAGGACGTGGAATTAATGAGTTCTTATGAGTAGAAGCAATGTTAAAAATACCATCCAACGATAAATTGTTTGTTACTACCGTAGACTGGGTGGGGTTTTTAGAAGGGATAATCATCAAGTTGGTATGTATATATATGAATCTGATTTTTTTTCTTCGAAAATTAGTAATTAACAGACTATGGATCGGTAAGGGTTCCAAGCATTACGCGAAAAACTTTAGGAATATATACCGACGCATTATTTTTCCCGCTGCGTTTTTTTATGTCCTTAAGTTTCTCTCTTTTGAGGGGTTAAATGAATAGTGGAATTAATCACTCTACTTTTGTTTACATTGATTGTAAATTATGAAATAAAGCTCTCTCTCTCTCTCCCTTAGATCCCAAGATTTCAGGTGCAGCGAATTTATGGAATGCAAAGTAGTTATTGTAGAGCACTGCTGAATTTGTTTCTAAATATGTTAACGTTGGGCTAATTTATTGTGGTTTCGGAAGGCTAGATCCATATTTCAAATAAATGGTTTGGAAGAAAGTTTCGACGTTGACGAATTAGAATTTATCTTTTTTAAGTCCGAGCTCGTTTCAGCGCAGCTCAGTGTCAGCATTTATTCGAATATATTGTCATGACCTGCCAAATTATACTTTGAATGAGATAATCTAAGACGTCTTCACGCAAATGTGTATAAATTTGCAAGTTTGAGTCGTTCATCATAAAAAGGTATGCTTTTGCTAAGAGATAGTTGCGTTGCACTACGTTAAGCATATTCAAGGTATATTCAAGGATGGGTCTCCTAAAAATCTTAAACAAGCTAATTGATGTTTCAAAGCAGGCATTCAAAAATGATTTCGGCAAAAGATATAAAATGGCATTTGATTTCTTGTAGACATCAATAATACAGGCAGATCAATTGAAATCAAAGCTAATAATGACACTGAAATCTCTGCGGAGCGTTACAGTTTTGAGGCTGGTATAGTTTCAAGAAAGGGAGGATTCAAGAAAGGATTGTTTCTACCGATGTGAAGTACTTTTTTGCTAATTGAAGTGTTCATAATATCACGTAAAAAATCAGTGATAAACATATATTTCTTGTGAATATATTTCATCAAAAAGAAACGACTTTTCAGAAGAGTTACTTTTGAAATTGAGTAGCCTTTTTGACTTTCACAGCAGTAAACGATACCTAGGTTAAGCTGCCACCAATTCAAGTCCGTAAAATTTCAAGGAGAAATGCATCATCTGGTTCGGTTGTGAATCATTTGTAGAGTCAGACGGATTTTTGTCATCACAACATTAATCTCCGTTTAAGTTGCGGCATCCTAGCCTAGGAGTTCAGATTAGTCCTGACAAATTTTAGCTGAGCTTTCGGGTTAATTGCCTATTCATAGTTTTGCTTGGCATTGACTTTATTTTAGTTTATTTCTATACTTTAAAATATTTTTTTTAAATCAATTTTGACTCCCCACCGGGAGTTCTGCTCATTAAAATCCCACACTATTCCGAACTAAACACTCAGATTACATTTTGAATCTTTTATTGCAAACCGTCACAGTCAGTAACCATTTAATTTGGCGCCATTGTTCATGCTAAGTTGAAAAATATACATATGTGTGCATGTGACTTTGTGTGACCCCAAAAGTGCGGTGGCAACTTTTCCTGAATTCGTGCACGAAGTCAAACTAACCCACTCAAGACAGTTATATGAAAGTGCCCATACATATATTGTTGATTCCAATATCCGTGCACTTCTATTACACTCATCGTCCATCATGATTGCAATCATCTCAGCATGAGCGTTCAAGTGTTGTATGATGCTTGTGCAAGTTGTTCCAAGTTCTTCATTATTACTGTGCTTCAAACTTTTTCTACAGCTACACTCTACATTTTCATCGAAGAAAACTTCGATAGTAACTTTTCATTAAAAATGGTTGTGATTCTGATATTCGAATGGCTATGATGGATTTTTAGCGTTCATTTGCCTATCGAGCAGGGAAATTTAAAGCTAGGAAAAAGTTTAGCACAAGAAAGTAGTTTTATATTTCGATTGGAAAACTAGTTAATATTGATAATGAATGAAGGAAATTTACGTCAATTAAGTAAATTACCTAAATAACGTAATAAATAACGTATTGAATTAATACAAAAAAAATTCAAATGGCTGGAATAGTATTTATTCTTAAGTTTTTCATAAAAACTCGTAATTTTAAAGATGTTGAATAATTTAATTTGCGCTAAATAATAATGGCGCCCAGTGTGGTGTGTTTCACGCGCTTAAAAAGAAAAAAAAAGTTATTATTAATGATTAAACCCAAATAACTTATTACTCAAAAACTGAATTTAACTTCTTGATTGACTGACTGTCAATGGAAAACAAATTTCAAGTCATCTTCGCCTTACTTTTTGTCCACTGGCAATAAGCCTTTAGTACTTTCAAGATCTCTGATGTCAATTTCCTGCAATTTGAGAGGCATTTCATCTCATTTCTCATACCTTTGCCAAATATTCTTTTCCAATTCTGATTCAGCTCGTTAGAAATTAATGAATTCTCTGTAGTACCTATCCAATCAAGTTCTTTTCTAATTAACTTAAGTCTTATCCTTTCTATAGTCTTGTTCACTACTCCTAGTCAAAGCATTCGATGGTGGTAAAAATTCAAGAGAATGTTCTTGCTAGTTCATACCACTTGCCTCCCCCAAATACAGTCAGACTTTATTTGACTTACGTTTTGATTTTCTTGCCTTTAATGTCTGTCTGTCAACAGGGTAATAACGACTATACTCGTGTTTGAGGATTGTAGTCACGATTTCTTGTCTTCGAGTTGTTCAACTTTTACATTATTTCATTTCAGTGTGCATTGGCAATTTGTGGATTTATTTTTTACACGTTTCGAATTCTGGATTGAAATGTGCCGAATTTATTCCATCTGTTTTTGCTACTACTGAGTCCGCATAAATCCGAGTTGGTTGTTCTGTTTGAAATAGTATTATAAAATTATTCTAGGACTGCGCGAGTGATTGATTTTTTAGTTGATTCAGCATTTTTTGTCTCTCCAGGGCAGATGTTGGTGTGTGATTGACATTTTTCCGTTTTGGAGAGAATAAGGTTGATCGGTTTTCATGTTTTTCAGAGCAAAGAGTTGAATGTGGAATCAGTAAAACAGGATTTGCGATGCCATAGCCTGCGAATGTACATTATCAACCTGGAGTTAGTTACGTTAGTCCGATAGGATAATAGATGTAAATGGGCATTGGATAATTCAGGTTTAATGAGATATGTTTGCGCGGACAAGCCTAATAAGCTGATTGAGGGTTGAAGTTTGTTGAAATATGTGCGAAGCGTATACGTATGAATGAATTTATATATAATAATTTTATTGATTGGGGTTCTTAGTTGCGATTTTGAAAATGTTGGTACAATTCAAAATAGGGTTTAAAGTTTGTAGTAAAAGAGTGTATTTCTCACAGAACAGTAGTGAAAATTGCAAAAATTCTGGAAGAACTGTCTCCACGTGCAAATAAACGCAATAGATACCGTGAAAATCGGAAGACAACACTCCGTATGGACAGAAAAATTATAAGTATCGTAATACATTCACAAGATAATTAAATCCAGCAATATGAAAAGAGAGAATCAATTTACCTGCAGTTCGAAGAACATTTGAAGAAGTGAATATAAAATGTTGGCGTCCCGCTAAAAGACTACGAATAAGCGAAGCGACGAAGAAGAAAAGGTTAATATGGGCGCAGCTTCATAAGAACTATACGGAAAGTGATTGGGCTAGGGTAAATTAAAGAATAAAATTTGTTAATACTAACAGATTGCTTAGTCTTTGATTTATATTACTAAAATTTGTTTTAAAATTCACGGCCTTGACAGAATCAACACAATTTGTCAGAAGACGACCATCAAGTATGTAAAGTAAAATACCATCAAGTATGCGTGGTAACAAGGGTGAAATATCCCCTCCCACAGTATAAAACCATTTTACGGGATGAGCTTATACTTTTTATAGACTCCTCATCTCTCGAAATACATGTTCATGCAAGCCGGAGCACCTTGCTCTACAGCGGCATCTATAAGAAGTTTCTTTGATGCAGAGGAAACCATGGTTTTACTTATCCAGGTAATTCACAGGAAAAAGATCTCATAGAAAATTGTTGGGTACATCTGAAAACCTTAAGAATACTTACATTATTATATTAAAAGAGAACATTAAAGATGTATGTGATAATAACTTAGATTCTAAGAACTATGTGAAAAAATCAGACAAATAGAATTAAATAGCTTCTGAAAGCCAAGGGGACTTTACTAAATATTAGCATAGAATGTCTCTCTCACTAAATTTACTGAAGTATAAGAAAAAGAATGTGGGAGTCGGTAGCTTAGTTGGCTAACGCGTCAGTCCGAAGCAGCGAACTACTGGCCGCGGGTTCGAATGCCGCCGTGCCCATGGCTGTATTTGTTCGTCTTGTGTTGTCTTAACAGTCGGCGACTGGGCATAATACTAGTGCTCCTTTAATTAAGTGTCACATTAAAGCTTTAGTAGCGACTAGGCATAACACTAGCGCTTTAGAAAATAAGAAATATTTGAATTACGATTACTTTTGACCAGATTATCAGATCATTATGAAATTTCCAGGACATATTACTGTTACTAAGTTGCAGACTCGTCTAGTTTTTAATGAACGTGCTCGTGACCCTGAAGCTATGGCAGGTATTGAAATTGAAAACCTTCAAATCATCGACACTCCTGAAAATTGTTCTTTTTTTACAGTGAAAACCAACTCATATAGAAATCTTTTGCGTTATCCATACAACCAAAGGAAATCTTTTGATATTTCGCATCGGATAAGAATGGTAACCCTCCCCCAATTCACCTATATTTTAAGCATCAAAAACTTCTGTTCACGAGAACTCACGACCCAATAATCAGATACAAGTGAAATTCACAGAATCCTATCTTGAAAAATTATAAAGAAAAAAAAACTGATTTTTGCCCTACGAATTCTGATTCAGCTATCAGATTTTCATCAAATTGACACAGTGGCTGAACCTTATTCTAAGGAATTTGTTTGAAAAATTCAGCTGGTGCTGCCAGCTATGGTAATTTTGGTGTCTTGGGTTTTAAAAATTCGCTTTGGAAAACAAAGCTTTTTGCTTCCAATGCAGTCATGAAATCAAAACGAATTTCATAAGATATATAAAACTTATTATAGGCATTATTCGGAAGGAATCTGGTTGAAAAACCATTATAGAGTTGCCAGCTATTGTTGATTTTGTATTTATTGGCAATATCTTGATCAAGCGATTTTATCGTGATATTTCCAAACGGTTCTGATTTGGTAGTGACAATAAACAACAAATATGAAGTTTTTGAAATTTTGAAAACTTAACTAACTAAATTTCTTTGTACCCCTATAACTTGCCCTGCAGTCATCGGATCAAAACGAAATTCGCAGAGTAGGTTGATTTCAATGTGAGGCAGGTGTGATATATTTTGGCTTTGATGCTAGCAAAGGATTGCCAGCGCGAGGCGTTTTTTGCTATTTTCGTATCAATAAATGCTTACATTAAGTATTTATATCGTATTTATAAGTATACCAATGTTTGAATTTTCCAAGTTCTAGAAATTTTCTGGTTCCAAACATCTTTCATTTTTCGACCCTAAACATCTTTCTATCCCTGTAACTTTGGACGACATCATAGAGTTGTTTGGTTTTGCCGTGATGCAATTGTGGGAGACTTTTAGTTGCGGTGCAGGTAAAATGTTGTTAGTACTAAGCATTTTCTTTGTTTGTGTTGTATTATGCTGCTTTCAAAGCTTTGCAGTGTTTGATTTTCTTAAATCTTGAAATTCCTGAAATCCTTTCGTAGAATATGCACTCCAAATCTGCACGATTCTTCTACTGGTCATAGAACATTAGTATTTTTAGCGGTTCATGTGCGCTAGTTTTTTTTACTAATTTTCGAAGAAAATTAGTATTAAACTCGCTTCGCGAAAATTCGCTATAAATATAAATATAAAGATATATATATATATATATATATATATATATATATATATATATATATATATATATATATATATATATACCATTTGCAAGTCAAATTCACCATTCTGCAAGTCAATTTAACACTTTTGCAATTCAATTTAACACTTTTGCAATTCAACTTCAAACTTTTGCAATTCAATTTAACACTTACAAATCAGTTTAACGCTTTAAAAATGATGATATTAGTTAACTTTGAGGGTACCAAATAAACATAGAAAAAATTAAGAAACGACGAATGTGAGTGATTGTTTTATTGTCTAATCAAACTTATACTTAACTTAATTACTAACTAATATAATGATTGCTGCGCTCTTAATGTGAATTAACGTAATTCATGTCCAGCCGCAGCAGATGGGTGTTGGAGCATCATGTCCAGGAAGTAATTTGTGCATTCTGATGGTGTGATATTATTGACGCCTGCTGCAATTAAATTTGGCAGGGAATGCTCTTGTGAATCATTGCCTAGAGCTTTCCGCACAAAGCTCTTTACTTTTGAGAATGCTTTTTCAATTGGGTTGAGCATCGGAGAATATGGCGGCAGAAACACCAGAAGCAATTCCGCCGACTGCACAATGTCTTGGACCTCTCGACTCTTGTGGATCTTAGCATCATCCATTATAACTAATGACTCTTGCCAAGATGTACCAAGTTTCGCCATCGATTCCCGCATGAAACAACAGAATCGCTCAGCGTTACACGTAGAATTAGTCAACAATTTACTGTGTATGACCTCCTCCTTACTCATAGCACCTATCAAGGTCACATTGCGGGATCGAGCTGTTGGTATTACCACACGGGCACGTGAATTTTTTTGAGAACGTGCTTTCCGTCGACGAAGATGAAGGTTGAATCCACACTCATCTATAAAAATCATGTTTTGACGGGTTTGCTGGCATCTTGCCGACAGATCGATAGCGTATTCTTTCCGTAGTTCGATTGTGCGAGTTGCTCTATCCATCTCAAAGTGTACTAGCTTTGGCGTGATTTTCAATTTGGTCAACCCGTTGTTGACAGTGGACATACTAACATCAAATCCTTGTTGCGCAAGCTGCTAATAGTCTTGATGGTTATAGTAGGGTTTCGCTCCACGTATTCCTCGATTTTTTCTAGTACAACTTTTTTTTGTCGTGATCCACCACGTATGTTTGGCTGTAAAGTGCAATCATTTTTTGCATACGCTCGCAGGATGCTTCTGGCTGTCCCATGTTTTATTTCAGCTGCTGCTGCTGGTTCTTTCACACTCATCTCATCTGCATAGAATTTTACTAGCAACTCCTTTTGTTGCTTTGTATAAGTAAAATAGCGGCCACGGCTTCTCCCACGCTGGTGTTGTCTGGCGTTGGGTTGTCTTTGCACCAAGTCATCTGATGTTGAAGCTTGGGTCTGCTCTGACCCAAGCAAGTAGTTTTCATCTAATAAAATGAAAAAAATTTTGAAAGAGCTAGTCTCGATTGCTTGAACTCAATAAAACTTAATTTTCAACTCCTTTTAATAACAGAGCTTTTATTAACTTATTCAAACTGATTTTCCTATATTTTCAAAAATGTTCAATTGTACATACCTGAACCTGAGCTAAAATCAGTTACTTCATTAACGTCGTTACTAGCACTCATTTTCACTATTATTAATAATTTCAAAAACAATGTCACCTCTTGCAATGACGGTGAGTACAGTGAATAAGTACAGTAATTAATTGGCTGATATGCACTTCGATAGATATTGTCAAAAATAACCGTATATTATAACAGTAAGATGGTGCAGTTACACGCAACGGGATATTAAGGCGACATAGCACCTTCAAATTGAAAAAAAAATGTTATTTTCAAAGGCTTGTTTTTAATTGAATAAAAAGACATATCTTAATGAAACTTTTTACACATACTTTATATGTCTTAGACTATATAAATAAAATTGTTAAATATGTTTTGTGGTCCCCTGTCGCCTGTTACAATTTTTTGAAAAATACACCAAAAAAACCTGGCGTGCATGATAACTGCCCTCAGAAAAGTCTGACAAAAAAAACAAAAACGGGGTTTTGATCAACATCAAAGCGGCCTTAGAATGAACTAAAAAAAATAAATTTGGTTGAAAAATAACAAAATGGCGGCGTTTTTTCGAAAATCGAGGTTTTTTTTCCCCAAAAATCGGCTATAACTAAAAAAGTTTAATGCTGATTTTTTCATCCGTAGTTCATTCTGAGCATTAACATGTGCAGATTAACGTGTTAAAATTTCAAAACGATTGGATAATATTGTTTTTCTTAATCATGCACGCCAACTTGAAAAACGTTGTTTCGAGAAAATCGCGTTTCAAGTTAAAATTCAATATTTTTTGCAATAAATCTTATCGAAAATTAATCTGCGATGCTTGGACCGTACAATACACCTTCTTCTTGCTCATACTTCTCCTCTTCTAAAGATTTTTGCTCCCTTCGAGCAGTCCTGGCCTCTTTAGATGCCTCAGTCGAGTGTTTTTCCGCCTGGTTAGTTCTTGCAGCATCTCTATGCTCTGCATGTTCCAGCGCACATTGGCCAATTGTAATTCCCATGACTTGCATTTTTTTCAAGATAGCCATAAATCCTTCATTAAATGTACATACAGAAATATATGCAGCCATATTTAGTACGTTTTTCCACAAAAAGTATGTTTGGGGGCCGAATTCCAAACACAAGAATTATAGCTTTCGTTATTATTCTGCGCAAAACTGCCCAAGCAACGCTTTAATAAATCTTCTGATGATAAGTCATCATAAATAGGCTTTAAAATTTCTTGTACCTCATCATCTAAAGGTGGAGGATGCTTCAAATTGTTTAATGCATTATCACCCGCTGCCTCCGCCTTGCGCCAGTTACACCAAGTCGTTTCTCCAACAGGACAATAAGAGTGTTGAGGGTTCTCATCAGTTGAAATTTTGTGGTAATATGCTGCCCAAATTTCCTTGCGCATATTTTCAACTGAATCAGGATTTCGTCGTATAGTTAGGCCATAATACGTGGCCAAATTTTTCATTAATTTTAGTGGCAGGTGAACTTTTTTCGGACCTTTTTTTGGAGATTCTACACTTTTTTTTAGAAACATCTTTTACAGCTATTTTTTGTTTTTTTTCCAAGGCTAGCTTATTTTTTGCCTCTTTTAAAGGAGATGACTCACTTATCTTTGTCTACACTTTGGCTTAAGTCGATGTAGCGATATAGCGAAGTGAACGAAAATCATAGAAAAAATGATCTTGGGGCGCTTCGCTATATATACTCATAAAATTTTTTTGTTTTAGAATTTCAATTTTATATTATTAAAATCATGTTTTAAAACCTTCATTCTAACATATTCAATCAAAAAACAAAAATCAATTTTTTAAAAATTTGGAGGTGCTACGTTGCCTTAAGCTTTCTAACAGTCATTATCACGGTAATTATTGTTCGATTTTTTCGATTTTTATTATTACTTGCGTATCATTTCATTCAAATGAAGTCACAATGAAATTATTTGATAATTTGTACATAATTTTTTTTTAGCAATTGAAAACATTTTTGGTTAGGACAAACAGTAACAAATATTTTTATTATCAATGGTAAGATTAAATTGCTATAATAGCAATAGTAATATCATACGTAATTTACAAATTGGTAAAATAGAATGTTTACTTATTTTTGTAATACTACTTTTCCGATTTTAATTAAACAAACACTCACATTCGTCGTTTCTTCTATTCATCTCGCACACTCGAAGCTGAATAATATCACCATTCCTAAAGCGTTAAAATGATTTGCAAAAAAGTTAAATTGAATTGCGAAAATCTGAAATTGAATTGCAAAAATGTTAAATTGAATTGCAAAAATGTTAAATTGTTTTAAGAAAGTGTTAAATTCAATTGCAAAAGTGTTAAATTGAATTGCAAAAGTGTTAAATTGACTTGCAAAATGATGAATTTCACTTGCGAATGGTAAATATATGTATATATGTCAGTAAAATGATTAAGGGAGATAATCTCTGGAGTGGCCGATCCGAATGAGCTGAAATTTTCGGAGGACATAGATGTATATAACAGGTAGGTTCATGACTTGCTAGAATTCAGATATCGGCGGCGGGCATTTTAGTGAGTTTTCAGCTACTCCTATATTTCCAAGCAGTGTAAGTTTTTGTTAAAAAAAAATATTAGGAATGAAAACTTATTATGTTTTTAAATTGTTTACGGTAAAGAATTGGAAATTTTGAGCCTGGTGTAGGCACTGAGTGCCTAAAAGTAGACAAGGATTTTTTTTTTCAAATTTCGATTTGTCATAACTTCTAAGAAAAACAACTAATCATCGTGAAATTTTCAGAGCGTATTGACGTAGACTAGAATTTAACACACATGGACTATCAAGATTGTGCGGGCAACTCTGTAGCTACAGCAGGCTCCTGCTTCCGATTTAGCCATCAAATTTTAACAAAACTCACGCAGTAGGTGAACGTTACTTTAAGATAGATTTCATATAAATTTGGTTGAAAAATTAGTATAGGGTCAGCTATGGCAATTTTAGTCTCCTAAATATTGTGAATTTGCTCAGGAAAACAAAGGTTTTTTTCCTATAACTTCCGATGCAGTATAGAAATCAAAACGAAATTCATGTTATAAGCATATCTTGTTGCATTTCCAATTCTGTAGGAATTTCGTTGAAAAACCATGAAAGGGTTACCAGCTATGATGAATTTCGTAATTTATTAACATTTCTTTATTTATTTATTTATTTATTTATTCATTTACGGACATTGTCCTTTTACAATCCATGAAATAATAATAAACTTAAATTATAAGAATGAATGTAGCTAGCATTGCAAATTAAATCTAATGGCGATTTCTAAATAAAAAAAAAGAAAAAATAATAGTAAAGTTAAGACTATAACTAAAAACTGGAATAGTTAAAAAATCAGGAAATATTTAGAATCGAATTAGTTGACTGAATATAAGTTGACTTCAACACTTTGAAAGTAGTCGTAGGCAATTCTTTTAAAAATTTGTAACTCAACATAAAATATATCCATGTGATCCCACTGCATGTTACCAACTCTTTTAAGCGTTTCTATTGGCGAATTCTGACTGTAATTCGTTTTACTTTAACTTAAGGAAAATATAACGTTACTTCGAGTTGTTCTCATAGGAACTCTTAAAGGTAAAGCATTTAAAACATCGGGTGCATCTAAGTTATTATTTAACACATTGAATAAAAATACAGCGTCAGTAAAAAGTCTCCTAGCCTCAAGTGTAGTTATGTTCAAAGCTTGCATTATTACGGGGTAGTTGCTAATATTTTCAGATGGTAAGTGCAGCTTGAAACCTATGTAGCGCAGAAATTTTTGTTGAACTTTTTCAATGGTTGCAATGTGAGCTTTATAAAATGGACTCCAAATTACTGAAGCATAATCTAATTTGCTTCTAATAAGTGAGAAGTATAAAGTTTTCAATGTGTTAATGTTTGCAAACTTCTGCGTATTTCTAATTAGAAATCCGAGTAATCTGGTCGCTTGTGTGGAAACTTCGTTAATATGGTTCGAGAAATTCAAACTTGTGTCGAATCGAACTCCAAGATCATTTGCAAATTCTACACAATCAAGCGGAACTGTGTTAATAGTATAACAATGAGAAAAATTATGCTTTGTGCGATTGAATTTTATATATTGACATTTCCTGACATTTACTTCTAATCCGTTCTGGACACAATAATCATAGAACCTGTCTACATTCGTTTGCAAGATGCGTATGTCAGACTGTGAAGCTATTGCTTTGAACATTTTAAGGTCATCTGCAAACAGCAAGTACTGGACGTTGGAAAATATGTGCTGTATATCGTTGATGAATATCAAAACAACAAAGGACCTAAGTGCGAGCCTTGTGGTACTCCAGAAGAAGGGAAAATGGGATTTGAATAGTGGCTATTAATTTTTATAATTAAAGAACGATTACGAATATAATCACTTAACCAGGACAATAATGTACCACCTACTCCAATGTTTAGTAGTTTTCTAACTAAAATTTCCCAATTGATCTTGTCAAATGCTTTACTTAAGTCAGTATATATTGAGTGAACTTGAAGAGATGACTCAAAGCTTGTAGTTATGCAATTATGGTAGAACAGAAGGTTAGTGACAGTAGATTTCCCCTTGGAAAACCCATGCTGATTTGGAATAATGTGTGGTCTTAATATTGGTGTCATGTGATCAGTGATTAGGCTTTCGAAGATTTTTGGGATTGTGGAAAGAATACATATTGGACGGTAGTTTTCAATATTACATTTATCTCCTGATTTACGAATTGGAATAACGTAAGAAGACTTCCAGGCACTTGGAAAGCAGCCTATTGATAACGATTTATTAAAAATGAGCATAAGGGGCAAATATAAACTGTTTGCACAGTTCTTAATGAAAATTGGTGGTATTCCGTCAGGCCCTGCGCTCTTGCTTGTTTTAATGGAATTGAATTTATTTAGGAGTGATTCTGGCTCTATGTGATATTGATATAAATTAACAGTTGAGTTTACTTTAGGAGGTTCGTATTGCGTTGGACAATTTACATAAACTCTCGAGAAGTTAGAGGCAAACATATCTGCAATGGCTGATTTAGTTGAGCTGCGTGCGTCGTTGAGATACATACTTGATGGAAGAGAGCAATTTTTTCTAAGTGAATTTACATAATTGAAAAGGTATTTGGGATTTTTAGGAATCTGAGACTCAATCTGACGAAGAAAGTTTTGATAATCTATTTTTAATAATACTTTACTTTGTGATCTTAAATATGAAAAGTTGTTATAATCTTGAAGACTTAGCGATATTTTGTAGTTCAAATGCGCAATTTTTTTCTTCGAAATAATCTTTCGTAGATCAGCTGAAAACCAGCTGGGAAAGCTACAATGATCGTTTATGCGAATCACTGGAACAAATTTTTCTACATGTTGATTTATGATGTTGTAAAATTTACTAACCATATCGTCAAGTGAGCTACTATCGAGCTCAGCAAGCCAATTGATTTGTGATAAATACGCACCTACAAGCTCGTAATTGGTTTTTACTAATTTTCGAAGAAAAGTAGTATTAAGGGGGGAAGTACCTTTAGAGGCCGAAAAAAAAGGTCTTTTTTGCAACTGATTTGTAGGGAAATGGAGACAGTTCTTTTTAAATCAGTATAATATTTATTTTAGGCGATGTTCGAGGTTGAAAAAAAACATATTCAACAAATGTGAAAGTTGAAAATTAACAAATTTTTCAAGGATCTTGAAAGCCATGTCGTCGCTGACGTCGTAAATTGCGTAAGCGATGCTGACTGCAATTTTCATCTGAAATCAACAAACCAAACATTTTCTTACTCGAAAGGGTTTTTTTTAGTAGATAGACTAAAATATTTGTGAAATTCGAAAATTAACCCTTCAAAACAGGCTCAAAAAAAAAATTTACGATTTTGACGAAAAATTTCGTTGTAATTCCAGTCAAAAATGGTCCCAAAATAATTTGTTTTTTTAATCTTTAGTCTACATAGAACAGTTTTTTATGCTCTTTAAAATGAATGCTAGATGATAAAAATCGATTTACTAGTTTTTTTATTATCACTTACGCAATTTTAAAAAACATGGTTTCGAGAAAAGGCCGTTTAAAGTTTTTGGTCAAGAGAAAAAGAACTCGGCGCCAGGCACTTCCGGGATGCATCTCTTCCACAATTTTGAGAATTAGCTTTTGAAACATTGACATGATATTCTTAGGCGATATATCTATCGATTAAAACAATTTTAAAAAAATCGATTTTTTGAAGTGTCTAAAGGTACTTCCCCCCTTAAACTCGTTTCGCCGAAAATTCATATTTCTTTATATATATATATATATATATATATATCATCAAAATGATTAAGGGAGATAATCTCTGGAGTGGCCGATTCGATTGAGTTGAAACTTTCGGAGAACGTAGATGTATTTAGTAGGTAGGTCCACAACTTGCTGAAATTCAGATATCCTAAACCTATTGGCGGCGGCGAGCGTTTTAGTGAATTTTGAGGTACTCCTATATTTCCAAGCAGCGTGAATTTTTGTTCAAAAAAAGTATTGGGAATGAAATCTTATTATGTCCTAAGCTTGTTTATGGTAAAGAATTGGAAATTTTGAGCCGTATGTGGGTGCAGCGTGCCTAAAAGTAGGCAAGGATTTTTTTTCAAATTTTGATTTGTCATTACATCTGACCGAAACATTGGATCATCGTGAAATTTGCTGAGCGTATTGGTGTTGACTAAAGTTTAATACACATGAATTTCCAAGGTAGTGCGGGCAACCCTGTAGCTGCGGCAGGCTCTTGAAAAAAAATCCTTCAAATCATTGAACCTCCTGAAAATTTTTTGATTTTTGACAAAAAATTCAAATCATTGATAAATTTTAACGTTTGTGCATCATATCAATTTAAAGTTTTTGAAATTCCGATTTGCGCAAGAACGGTAACCCATCACTAAATTACCTCTATTTTCAGCACTCGAAAGTTCTGTTCACGAGAACTGACGACCGGATAATCCGATCATAATGAAATTTACAGGACATGTTGGTATTAACTAGGACCAAGTCTGATAGGAATGATTTTGAAATGCAGGCAACCCTGTGGCAGTGGTGCCATCTTGAAAAATCACTGAGAAAAAAAACAGCTTTTTGGCCTATAACTTCCGATTCAGGCATCATATTTAAACAAAATTCACACAATATTTGGTTCTTACTTAAGATAACATTTGGTGAAAATTTGGCTGAAAAATTAGAATAGGGTTGCCAGCTATGGTGATTTTTGTCTCCTAAATCTTGCAAATTTGCTCAGCAAAATAAAGCTTTTTTTCCTATAACTTCCGGTGCAGTCATGATATCAAAATGAAATTTATGTAGTAAAAAGATTTTGATGTGAGCCAAATATCATAGGAATTTCGTACAAAAATCGTGAAAGGGTTGCCAGCTATGACCATTTTTGTAATTTTTTAGAATTTCTTTACGGCGCGATTATGTCATTAGATTTGCAAATGGGAACGATCCTGCAATGAAAATTAACAACAAATATTAACGCTTTAAAAATTTGAAAAGTTTTGAGGGTGGTAACCCTAAAAATTTATTCACCCGTATAACTTCTAGCGCAGTGATTCAATCGAAACGAAATTTACTGGTTGGGTTTAACTTAACGTGAAGCAGATTTGGAATATATTTTGCTTTGGTGCTGACACAGGGTAACCAGCATTTGCCACTTTCGTAACTATTGCATCAACAGATGCTTCAAATTACATACACATATGCAAAACATTTGCAATAAAACTAAGAAACCAATTATTAAATTTTCCGAGTTTTGAACATTTTTCGGATGGCAGCCTCAAACAACGTTTAACCGCTGAAGCTTTCGATGAAATCCTCCGATGAGAACGAAATTCAAAGGATAAGTTGATTTAAGTATGAGCTTGTGAAGGTTAACTTATTGCTGCTTCGTTGGGAAAATGTTGCCAGCACTGAACATTTTCATCATTTGTGTTATAGTTGAGTTCTGTTGCTTTGAACAAGGAATGGTTGATATGATTCTACAAAAAAGTGTATTACGTCTTTCCACATTGTCACTCAAAGACAATTTCTTCGAAAATTAGTTTTCTAGCGGTTCAGGTGCGCTAGAGTTTTTTTGAAATTAAAAACGTAACGATATTCTGATTGCTGTCGACCCCCATCAAAGTGTGGAATTTCAACTTTAACATCGAGAGCAGGATGAAAATTATCTAAGGGAAGCAGCGGATTGTCACAATTCGTAACGAGCACACGTTCGTAAGAAGAGAAAATTAAGTCTAGACGTTTATTAGATGAATTAAAAATTGAATTGTGCTGATAAAAGTTCAGAAATGAGAAGTCTTCAACTACATATGAAGATTTGTCGCAGTCCCAGTTAACATTTAGTAAGTTGTAATCTCCAGTAATGATATAATTTCCTTTCGGATGTAGTTGGGAAATCCGTAAAACATCATCGGTGTGCTTCTTATAATTATCAGAATCTGAACCGGGTGGTACATATACGGTGGAGACAATAACTTTCGTTGAGTTTAGATGAATGATGACAAATAGTTGTTCAATATCCTGATTATAAGCAGCTCTGATGTAAAATTTTTGTGTAAGTAAGCTCTGATGTAAAATTTTTGTGTACAGCAATTAAAACGCCCCCTCCTTTTCCTTTGGTTGAAGTAAGGCTGTCGCGATCCCGTCTGTAGGTGACATAGTTCGAAAATCCTAGCTCTACTGATGCTACATGAGGCTTTAGCCACGATTCCGTAAATATAACAACATCATATTCTATCAAATTGATTGAAGTACGTAAAGTGTCGAGTTTTGTCGTAAGGCCCCTGAAATTTTGATAGTACATGGTTAATGATGGTTTTTTGGCGCTGTATTTACTATTTTTGGAGTTTCATTAATGTGCTTGATGGTGGCAGATGGGTTAGATTTCCTTACATCCGCAAGCTCAGCACGCAGTTTGTTCCAATATTCCCGTTGCCGTAGCGTCCTATCCGGGACTATATTGATATTTTTGGATTGTAAAGCGTCGATAACTTTATGTTTCCCACGCAATATATTTAAAGCCGTATCACAGCTTGCCGTGACTACCTTCATCGGTCTTATGACCCCCAACTTAGGTTTACCGAGTCGAGAAACTATAAGATCGGATTTGGCAAGTGAAATTGGGTCAAGTGTTTTATTTATCAAATCAATTGCATAGTCAGAATCATTTGGAGATTCTGGTATGCCATGTATTATCACTGTCTATCCTCCATTTCCGTCAATACATCTTCCATATTAAGCTGCACTGGTTTATCAGTTTTAAGGAACTTAATTTCCTCCTTCAGTATATCGACTTCTTCTCTGAGTTTATTCACCAACTCAAAGAAATTCTCCCACTGTGTCTCTTTTTTAGTGCAATGTGTACATAAGAATATCATCTTGCTGTTCAGTGTCTTCAAAGATAAAATGGCTGTTCTTGTTAATTGAGTACACGTAGAGTGTTGTGGTCGAGTAAATTTATTGCATATTAGGTGATCATCAGAGGCTCTCAGATCCTTCGTGCATGAAGAGCACATATTCATGTTTATCAAAGACATTACTTTTGTCGCAATAGGTGAATGTGATTAGATAACGCCTACTGTATTTATTTGTTTGTGTGTTTTAGTGAGGACAACAACCAGTAATGAGAATCTGGTAAGATGCGTCTTACTTGAGCCAACAACCCGACAACTATTAACTTTCGCGCGGTGGTTATCTCTGATAACAAATTGGAGGTTAAGGTTTCACACACACATGTGTATAAAGCAGTTGCAGGTAGCGGTTAAAAAGCAGAACTTTATTTATCTTCGAAATTTTGCAAATTTAATACAGGCAAACCACTTGCATGTGAGCCAACAAGTCCTGGACAGACGAACTCCAATGAACCAGCAATTACCTCGATTGAAGAAAAATACTCGAAACTCTGTAAAACCCGCACGAACGCCACCAGATATGAGGCCGAAAAACAAACACTGCTAGCACCTATGTAACTTGTCACTTATCGAGCGATGTTGTCATAAAATTTCCAAAAGTGAATGATCCTGCAATGACAATTAACAACAAATATTTACGTTTCAAAAATTTAAAAAGCTTGGACGGTGGTTACCGTAAAATTATATTCACTTCTATAACTTACAGCGCAGCCATTCAATCGAAACGAAATTCATAGGGTGGGTTTAATACAACGTGAAGCAGCTATGGTGCTAGCACATGATTGTCAGCACCAGGCAATTTCGTAAATATTGCGCCAACAGATGCTTCAATTTTGTATTCATAAGCAAAACATTAACAGTAAAATAAGCAATCGATTTTGAAATTTTCCGAATTTTGGAAATTTTTCGGATGGCAGCTCCAGGCATAGTTTAATCGTTGAAGCTTTCGATGCTATCCTTGGATGAAAACGAAATTCAAAGGATAGGTTGATTAAGCACGAGCATGTAATGGTAGATTTATTGCTGCTGGGTTGGACAAATGTTGCCAACACTGAACATTTTCATCATTTGTGTTATAGAAAATGCTGTCAAAAAATGATTTTTGTTCCTGTGAGTAAGAAATGGTTGACATGATACTACAAAGAACATTTTTAAATCCCTTAAAGATAATTTCTATGCAAATTAGTTTTCTAGCGGTTCTGATGCGCTAGACTTTTTAACTAGACTTTTTTTTAATCACGTTGCATTGAGCTTAAGCAAAATATGTTTAAATTTACAAAGATTTGAATTTTTGCGGTTGGGCTAACATATTTTCACTCGCATAACTTTTAAAGTAGTTTTTGAATTGAAATAAAATTCACAGGATAAGTTGGTTTCAATATTAAGCAGATTTGATAATATTTTGGTGTTGAACAGAGCAAATCATTTATGAAAACTGATATGCATATTTTGAAAATCTATTAAAACATTCAAAAGCTTATGTGTAAATATAATATCTATCTAACACAGTCTGCAATCCACATATTTTTCATTTTTTCCATGTCTCAAAATACTTCGTACATTCAATATAGTCTCAAGAGCTTTGATATGATTAAATTGAAGCAGCAATAATCCCAGTCTAAAGTTACTTGTCTCATATCACATTTTTTTCACATTTTTGTTTTTCAAAATACGTAACTTTTTGCTGCTTGTTGGATGCCTTAATTTGCTTTCAGGGTGAATAATGAAAGTATCTCGGAGCATGGATGCGGAATGCATGGAATGCATGAGCGCAGAAAATTGTCATTTATGACCGGGTAAGAGCGTTGGTTACTTACATTCATACCATATGAGAAAATTCACAAAATATGAAACGAAGACTGAGCATATTTACACTGGATAATGTTTTAGTTGCTATGAAAATATTAAACATACGTTAAAAAGATGTACGTAATATAAAAATATAAGTTCTTGAAAGTAAATTAGAGAAGAGTTGTCCCACAACAATTCGTTCTGGATTTCGAGTTTGAAAAATGGATGAGTTCCTACTCACAGCTAGGTCAAATTCTGTTATGTGTTCTGCGAAACCAGTTACTGGCGAAAAGTGAAGTAAGCACTAATCGATAAGTGTTAAAAACTTTTACTAGATATTTTTGGTAATCTGACTTTCAAATTCAAATTATAATGAGTGACAAAGACAACTTCGATTCAAGGAAGCTCAGGTTTTAAGTCAGGAGCTACGACCTTCTAGCGCAGTGAATAGTGACTATGTGAAAAATTGCAAGAGAAAAAAAGAAAACACTTACATTGGTACAGCAAGACGAATGAAGAACAACCAAAAACTTTCGAAGACATGAAATTACTGTCTTAAAACTACACTATAAAGGAAAAACGATTTTCGAAGCAACGGAATTACTTCAGCAGATTTAAATTTAGCAAAAAATTACCCTACCCAACTATGAAATATTTGAATTTAAGCTTCAACGCATGCTTGAAGGAAACCGACTAAAAAAATTAATGCCTTCGAAAAGGGTTTTTTTTTTAATTTTACCTAGAAATATTATGAAATTTTTTGCTCAAGGTAGAGAAGTATCAAAGTTGATTTCATTTGAGGTCGATAGAATGAATGTCTAGCTATTGTTTGCGATTGAGGCAAGTTTGCGCTAGAGTGTTTCTTTTCAGATGAGCGTGGCTTTAATCTTTAGCTTCGGATATCACATAATAGAAGCAAAAATTCACGCTGTTGTACCTTCTGCAAGAAGACGCTGTATAACGTTAATTAAAAGTATAAATAAGGGTGGTGATTTTACCTCTAAAATCAATTCAAATGAAATTGTGAATGCTATAAACTGTTATTCTGTCCTTCAAGTGTCGGGGTGATTGTTCTATACATTGAATATTATTTTGCAAATACCGACGGCTGCAGAGCGCCAACCTTAACATTAATCTCACTATTTATGTATTTGTATATATTCTGCAATTGATAAACCTTATTACATATATTGTACTTATTAATTTTAACATTTTTTACATATCTTAATGTTCTTTACACATTTACTTGAAAAATAAAGTCAAAAAATGCTTTATATTTTCGAAAATCAGTAAAATTCAGTGAAAAATTCAGTTTCTTGATGCTAATCTCAATAAACGTGTTCGATTAGTTTCAACCAAGCTCTCACTTTAGTTAGATAGCCTGTACAACAGAAACAGCTCCTTACCTTCGAGGGCTTTTCATGAAGCTGAAAATAAAAGTAAAGCAAAGTCGAAGCTACACGACAATATGATCTGACACACGTGAATGCGTCCAGCAGTGTGATGGGCTGGATGGTTGGGTCAAAAAGACCAATTGGGCCAAAATTGTTGCTGAAATAGTTTGCGAATTTGGCAGCGAGCGTTTAGTTTCCGTCTGGACCTCGACATGTTTAAAGAAATCAATTTGCTTTTGAGAAAATAAAATAGCTAGGAGATAGTATATACAACTGAATATGTTGCTATCAAGCAGAATAATTTGCATTGATTTTTGAATCCCAGCTGAATATTGCTCGGCCTGTTTCACCTGATTTATTCCTGGCAGCTCAATGGTAGCAGAAGAAGTAAATCGATTCCTTAATAAACACACCACGAGCCAATGGCCACATTTACATCGGAAAGTTCTTAATGGTGGATACCTGGTCCAACTGTTGTGCATTTTCGACGCAATTTTCGACACGAAAACCAAAAAGCACTTTAGCTGCGCGTGCCGCTAGATTTAATGAACAAGCTGGTTTTTAACTTCCTCAACAGCGTTTATAATGAGCACAAACTTTCGCCAGACAGAATTTATAATTGTCATAAAACGTGAGTTTCAGTCATACCCAAAACAATGTCAAAAATGATTGCACGAAAGGGCAGAAAACAAGTGGGATCTATAACTTCTGTGGAAAGAGGCACTACAATAACTATAGAAATATGTTTTAGTGCCAGTGGCCAATACATGCCTCCAACGATGGTGTTCCCAAGAAAGAGAATGGACTCACAGCTAATGCTGCATGCTGTTCTTGGGCTTTGGGTGTTTTTTCTTTTTCAATGAGGGTAAAATTTCTTAAACTTCTTTTTCCAAAGAGTGATTATGTAAGAATAATTAAAAATTAAATATTAATTTAAAATATTTACAAATGTGTGTTCTATTACGCTCCAAACGTTAAAGACCCCGTCTTGCCCCCTTCCCCTACACGACACCTGATGATTTTCCTCTTACACATTTCTGGAAAAAAAATTTAGTTTTTTTTCTCTCAGTAATGTCATTGTTGCTTTTTTCTAGGGTTTTCTTCTAACAAGAAACTTTTCAGCTATTTTATCTCCGCAGAGAAAGCAGTGTTCTCTAAAATTGAACAGCGGAGACATTGATATCGAGGGTTGTGATGGTGTCACGCTTCGTTCTCCACAGTGAACAGCTACTTGGATCAACTTCGAGTTGTTATATCTCTTCTGACAAGCGCTGCGTGCACAGATATCTCCTTAAGACCCTTCAATAAACATTCATTTTCTTGGTTTTCAAGAGAAACACTGGACGCAAGAACGGTTATTAGACCCCTTTTCATTACTAACCGCACTTCACTTTGACTTAAAGTTTCGTTATATATAAAACACAAACTTGCACTGGGACTGTGATCCGACATTTTGAAGATTTTGAATTTAAACTGCATAGGAGAGACGCACGACCCATGTAAGGAGACACCGGCCAAAACATAACTAGGCAAGGACTTAGAACTGACACGTTAGATGCAGTGCTGTCGTTGTGAAAATTTTCCGGGGAGTATATTTCCTAATCCAAAGGGAGTACTTTACATTAAAAGGGAGTACAATAGTTTCAATATATATATATATATATATATATATATAGATATATATATATATAGATATATATTTATATATATATATATATATATATATATATATATATATATATATATATATATATATATATATATACATATATATATATATATATATATATATATATATATATATATATATATATATACATATATATATATATATATATATATATATATATATATATATATATATATATATATATATATATATATACATATATATATATATATATATATATATATATATATATATATATATATATATATATATATATATATATAATATTTTGTTACTAATCTACCGAATAATGCTTGTCAAACTATGGAGTTGCTGGTTTTACGTAAGTTGGATGAATAAAAGTCCAATCAGTCATGAGTTTAGCTACGCGGCGAGGCATATGAGCCGAGGCAAACCATGCAAAGCATATATGGCACGGAGCCCCAAGTGCCAGAAAAGTAGCATCCACATTGGGCAATTTTTCACTATCCGTATGTAAAGTGGTGGTGAGCTGCATTCCGTTTGCCGTTTAGATCTGTGAAGAAAAAAACTATAAATATTGCGAGCCAAGACTTCAATGTGCTGGGGCAGCTTTTTTGCGGCTGCAGCTTAGCTTAAATGTAGCAAATAACATGTGCAGGTCATTAAATAGAAATTCGGAAAAGCTTTTTCAAGGAAAGATTTGACACCTTGATTATCACCCATCATAACCGAAGCTTGTCTAAAGCGAATCTTACTAAGTTTTTCAAAGAAATATTCAAATCGTTTGAATACTTTGGCAAATCGCTATATATTGAGTTTGCATCACATTGAGAGAGTTCCAGAAGAGTTGAAAAGCTATTTTGGATTTCTCTCCAATCAGAGTCAAAATTTCGAACAACTAGGGCCAAACATTTGATTGTACTTATATCTGTCATATTGTCCATGGTAAGGCAACTTTTTTTTTAAACTTTAGCTATGTGCTTACACGATTCATTCTTTAAAATGAAATTAAAGGCACCAGTAAAATATGTTTTCTCACACTTTAGCAATTTTAGAATTCCAAAATCTTGAGCCATTTTTTTTTTGGTCAACAAAATCAATGGTGCGATTAACGTAAATTTGTTATTTTGCGTTTTAAAAAACATAACTATTTACAGCTCGGCCATTTTAATATTTTTGGAGTTTTTAGTGAATGATTCAATTGCTGCTCGACTGTGACTTTCTGGTTGATTTTTAAGGCTAGCTCGAATTTCTTGCGATCTATCTTTGCATTTCGCAATAAATGTGATACATTTTTGCTTAACAGTTTTTGGCAATGTTTACAGAAGGATCTTTTCTCATATCTACCTTTTGAGCTGCTTGCAGTAGAAGGCATAGCCTTTGCTTGAAGCCAATCAAACTGTTTTAGCTGAATTTTCCGAAATTTTTTATATCGTCTTTGATTTTCAATATACATTTGTGTAGCATTGCAATTGGATCCGGAGCTAGATTTGGCAGTATCCAACTTTATGCCAACCCTCTTATCATTAGTTGTACTGCCTTTCATGTTTATCGCAGGTGTGAGCCGTTGAGTCCTATTATTATCCAATTTAATCAAAAAATTGTAAAACTAAACTTTTGACTAAATCTACCTTAAATTTGTCTGACAAACCAACCGTTCCAATGTTTCGTTAGAATTGCGTTTGGTCCAAGAAAATATAATTACCAGTGTGTTTGGTGATAAAAAACTAACTTGTGTCATAAAACTGAAAATGAAAGCATTTTATCTCAAGTCTTCAAATTACCGTTAGAATGTTTGAAAAATGGGGAAACGAAATCGGAGACGTGAGCTACATAGGAAAATTGCTGCCTGTGCCAAACCAAAAAGTAGAAAAAGAAGTCAGTTTGTGTCCAATAATCTTCTCAGCCTACCATTCATTTCATCACTCACTTCAAATAGGCAGTTGAAATATTCTCCATAGAAATTTCCGAAATCCTCCAGGAAAAACTGTTTACGCGATGAAACGAAGAAACACTCAGTGGCGTGGCAAATATTCAAGAAAGATTTAAATCACTTCACTACCTCTACGCCAAAATCCTATACCAACCCCTGCCACGGCGGGCGGTAGGAAAGGACACCAATAAGCAATCGCTATCGCTCCGTCGGTGGATTTCTATAGAATTTATAATGTAAATCAAGAGTAGTTCATGCGCGAGGACACTAACTACGCAGCAAAACTAAATTCTTCTAATCTTCTTCTTAGACATAGAAAGTGGACGCCGTAAAAGTTCACGTCGAAATTGTGTTTCTACGACATGTACTAACCAACAATATTTGAAATTCGCTATTTGAAAACAGTATGAGTCTGAAAAGTGATCCCAATGAAAAGGGAGTACTTTGCGTGTGAAGGTAGTACAGTAGTACGGCAACTAAAAACGGAGTAAAAATACTCCGATCGGAGTACAACGACAGCACTGGTTAGATGAGATGTGATGCAAAGAACCTGTTCTTGAGGTCTGGGGAGTGGGAGAGGTGTGGAGTGGTGGGACAGGGGTGCAGTGAAGGGAGTGGGGAGGTGCGTCATTCAATCGGCAGCAGCTCTCGCACCGAATCTTTATCTTCCCCTTACATTAATGTATTCTTCTCTATAGATTCTTTTGTAGCATTTTATGTGTTTTATTATATCTTTGTTACTAAAATTACTATTTTTGATAACATTTTTCGAAAAACTTCAAAATTTTATAAAAATCGATAAACTTTGAAAGGCTGTATCTTGGAAACTATCGAATATACAGAAACGGTTTTGGTCTCAAATTGTTACAAATTTAGTAAAACTTTTATCATAAAACCAAAAAAAAATTTTATCATAAAATAAGCCCTTTGTGGTATAAATTTGCAAAAACTAAAAACAGAAGTCGAAAATTTCTCGATTTTTTTCGATTTTGACAAGGCTCTGTTCGGTGCTCGAGATCGCAAACTTAGGTTATTCAGCGAAGCAACATCATCAACAAGTCAGCAGAAAGTGAGAGCTGCCTAATTTGACGCCATGTACCTATCCTTTTAAACGACAAGGATACTGAACTAAAAAGTGTGTGCTATAAAAATGCTAATGAAAAATAAATAATAAAACGACACGATCCAACAAGGCAAGAGGATATCCGCTAGATTTTAAGTTTTAATTGTTAATTAAAGTGAAAATGAAGTTGAGAATGTACATTTAATGAACAAAAGTCAAATCGAAATAAACTCTGCAGAATGAGAAAATGTTGTTCTGGTGAATAACGCGGCTAGTTTTCAAATTACACATGTAATTATTATAATGGAAAACAAGTAACACAAAAATAGTTAGATATTCCTATTTATTCTTTTGAAGCCATGGATTGAACTAAATGCCAACTTACATTGACTTCATTTTCAATACCAGCCCAAACCAAAACCTATTCGTCTGATTAAATTTCCAATGCAAAGTATTTAGTTTGTTGCAAATAGATACAATAAACTGCCGAAAAGCGACGTGCATTGTTCCAACTTTTAATTAAAATTGTAAAATGCATGCGGTACAAACTGTTCCATTCCCTATATAACACGCAGCACTTGAGCGCGTTGGAACGACCTCTGAACTAGTTTTCGTAGATTTCCTGACAGGAGCAGACTCAGCCACATGCCGTTGTCAGTCGCATTTTTGAAAATTCCTAATGCTTTAATAAGAATGAATGCAGTAACTAATGCAGACACGAATCGATTGTGGAGATTCAGCATGTATACAGTAAATGCGTTGGTTTAAGTTTTCAATGTGCTAAAATAATTTGAAAGCTATTCAAGGTCCAATTTGCTTGCACATCACCAAATTATTATCGCTGTGTTCGGAACAACCGGGCGAGACTTTGAACATGTTGTTTTACCAACTGTTGGCTAATTTAATTCATCTGAATATTTAAACCCAAAAGACGCAACGCGTGAAATCGAAATTTATTACAAAATCCATGTAAGAAACACCGACGCCATCACACCATCCACTTTGTCTAAAACTTTCTGAAAGGTTATATCTACTCTCCCTGGTTTTACACCATTTCCCTCTGTGCCAATTTATTTCGATTACACCTCCGGTGCTACGAGAAAATTTGAAATCGGATACTTGCCGTATTACGAGACGATTCGCGCACCGAAAGTCACAAGGTGGAAATGCCAGCGAATTAAGAAAATTTAAAGTTGTGGAAAGCGACGTAGGTCCGAGCTGAACGAGTCATGAAGGTATGAATTCCGAGAGGACTAGGTAATCGAAAGTCAGAAAGACGTGAAAGCGAAAAGTGTAGAATTGGGCTTAAGATTCACGTGTTTTCCGGAAAATTACATTTTCGGAGGAAAGCTTGCTGTTTTTGTGAGACCGCCACCGTTACTAGCGGATGCTAAACGAAGACCAGGATAACTTTCAACGGCTTTACGAGTTTTAATTAAATGCATGTTACTGTTGCTCTGCAACAAGGGACTTCGGATCGTCTGAAAATATAATTTGAATAGGTATTAAGGAATTTTTTTAATGCAGCTGTTTGATTTCAGTTTCGAACATTGTTCTGTTTCCATGGACAGTATTTAGAGTGTGAGTAGAACTCAAATGTTATGATATTAAAATATATCACACATTAAAATTTGATTGTAAAATAAAGTAGATTCTCGTGTTAGCATTCAAAGCGAACACTAGTGTATTTCTGTCAAGCACCCAAGAGAATCAAATAGTTGTCACCAGACAACAGTTTCATTTTTCTATTATAGAACTTTTATTGGTAAATCGAAGTTTTGTATTTTAACTGAAGTAAAGTTACGGTTCAGATTGTTAGAAACCTAGGAGGAAAAAAACCCAGCCGGGAAGATTCCCCGGCAAGACTCTTATTACGGGAACAATTTAAAATGCGCCGTTCAAAAAAGATGGTATCAACAAACCAATTCCAGCTGTTGGCTTACTTGCCCAATGATGATTCCGGTCCATCGAAAAAACCCAGGAGCCCAGAAAGGTAACAGCCTCTCATGAGAGATTCCATCATGGTTATGCAAGAAAATTTCAAAATTGAAAATTTTGACACTAAATTGATTTCAATAGGCAGGAGACTGTTCCTCAAGTCAATGGAAATTTTAAAATAGTTCGGAAACATATAACCGCCAATAAATAAACTTTTTCACTCATCAAAGACCAGACCTTCGTCCAGTTAAAATTGTCTTATGAGGCTTGCATGACTTGCAGCCAGATTTTAGGCGCGTTTATTTTGCTCCTCTATCCAGCATAGAACAGAATAGACGCATTGGAAACAACAACACTCCTGAACCAGTGAATTCACTAGTACAGAGATTCTATTCCTCCTTGATATTTCACGTGCTGAACTATAGAATGTGCTGATAGAGAAAAGAAAAACTCATGAGAAGTTGTCTTTTTTGCCATGAGGTTGCGTGGGCTTTTTCAAGGTTTTGTTGATTGTTTTCGAAATCAGAAAAAGCTCTCATAATGTGTAGAAAGTTAAATAATAAAAGAAAGTTAAATAAGAAAGGTAATTAGCTGTTAGTTCTTTTTCTTTTTTCTATCGATTGTGGTAGTTTATATTCGTTGTTTTCTCCCTTTATAATCAGCTGTTTTGCGCTATCACAGTGAATACAGCAATCTATAGAAATCTTACACTCAGAAAAATATGTTTCCGAAAATCAAAGAAAATATTTACTTATTTGCGAGATGTGAGATCTTCCACAAATCAAATAAACTTTTATTTGATATCAGTAATTTATATAAATATTGAGTAAACATTTCTTACGTTCAGTGGAAATAATTTTTACTTTACCTTATTTTAAGCAAGTAATTCTCCTCAAATCTAGTAAATTATGTCTACGAATTAAGTAAATCAAATCTACAATGGGAACATGCTTTCTAACCACGCTTCAAAATTCGACGAAAAAATGGATAGTTTTTATTACTTCTGTTAATATTTCCTTTACACAAATGAGAGGTCGACCGCTTAGCTCGCTAACGCGTCAGTTCGAAGCAGCGATCTACTGCTCGCGGGTTCGAGTTCCGCCGGGTTCATGGTTGTATTTGTTCGTCTTCAGTTATCTTAACAGCTAGCAACTGGGTAACATTGATTTAGTATCACATTATAGCTTTAAGTGGCGACTAGGCAAAAATAACACTAGCGATTCACAAAATAAAAAAAATGTGGCGCTTCAAAAAAAAAGAATTATGGAATAATCGATATCGGCCAACCCTTTTTTTATATTTTTTACTCCCTTCTACTCTCTTCAAAGCAAGCCGCACTTTTGAAATAAAGGAGGGGGGCAGAATTTTTGGGTCAATGACATGCGATGTTCTCAAGCGGTCCCCTATCTAAGTAGTAACTGCGCCCAACACTGCTTAGCTTCGGTGATCATATGAGAACCCATTCATGCCAGTTTTAAGGCGACATTTCCTTGAAACTACACCAAATTTTATTCAGGGCAAGTTCAATATTAGTTCTTTGAAATGAATAAATTCTTTTCTTTCGATTAAGGGGTTAGTCCACTGTTAAACTGCTCCAAATGAACTTTTTCTAAAACAGCTACCAAAAAAAAAACTATACAAGATATCGATTTGAAATTTTACATGCATCTTTATTGAAGCTAAGAGTTAACATTTTCATTGGAAGAAATTATTACAAAACAAAATGGCGGCCGCCCCAATGGATCGCCGCAGCACCGCCGAAAAAAAGTAAATTGCGCCTTGTGAATTCCTGGACAAAATAAACATCTGTGAACAAAAAAAACCAAAAATATTTCATTAGTTTTGAGTATAAAGGACTGCACGGGCCTAAATTGAGAGCCCTAAAGCGATTAAAAAAAATTTGCTATACTTTTGAATCAAAAAAATGAATCAACAATTTTTTTTCAATCAAAAAAATGTTTCCCAAATCGTAAAAAAAATTTTTTTGTTCTAAATTTGCAGTCCTTTATACTCAAAGCTAATGAAATATTTTTGGTAATTTGTTCACAGACGCTTATTTTGTCCAGGAATTTACGAGGCGCAATTTGCTTTTTATTTCGGCGGTGCTGCAGCGATCCATTGGGGCGGCTGCCATTTTGTTTTGTAATAATTTCTTCCAATGAAAATGTTAACTCTTAGCTTCAATAAAGATGCATGTAAAATTTCAAATCGATATCTTGAATAGTTTTTTTTGGTAGCTGTTTAAAAAAATAGTTCATTTGGAGCAGTTTAACAGTGGACTAACCCCTTAAGTAAATATTTTTTTGGCGCAGAATCATTACCAATTTTCTTTGATAATGTGTTCATTTTTTCTCAAAAAATTTAATTATATTTCTGAGTGTAGCGAATGCACTGCTGTTTTACTAGATCGTTGTTTTTGCGGCATAGTTTTATTCTGTTCTGTATCGGAGCAAAAAAACGTACCTTTTGTTAAAAACTTACTTTAGCGTGATTATAAGCTACTTTGCTTGCAGAATAGGTGCGCCTTTTTGCCCGATACAGAACAGAATAGAACTATGCCGCAAAAACAACTCAAGTGTGCCAAATCTCCTTCATGTTGAAGTCAATTCACCCTGTGAACTTTTTCCCAAACCAATGACTACATTGGAAGTTAGGGGTGAAGAGAAATTTAGGGTAAGCATCCGAAAAAGGTTTCAAATATTTGAAATCTTCATATTTGTTGTTAATTGTCACTACAAGGTCATTATCATTTGAAAACTACATAACATAATTGCTTGGTAAAGATATGACAAAAAATTACAGACACTACCATGGCTGGCAGCCCCATCATGATTTTTCAACCAAATTCCTTCCATATTTAGCCTTTAATATGGTATATGTACCATATCAATTTCGATTTGATTTCATCACTGTACCGGAAGTTATATTGATTACACTCCTGAAAACAAGCTTTATTTTGCCGTCTTAATTTTTAAGCTTTTACCATAACTAACAGGTATATCGTAAGTTTAATTTAAATATTTCACCGAGTTCGAGCAAATTCCAAAAAAAGTGCAAACGAATCTGTGATAGAGAAATTGTCAAGAGTTTGTTGTGAAATACGTTGGTATTTATAGCAAATTCCGAACCTAATGCCGTTAATGTTTCGTTTTGTAAATTATGTATTAAAACAGTACTTTAGTCGTATAACTGTTTTTCATGCATAAGTGCAAGTGCCGACAAAGTTTTTTAAAATTGTATTGTTTGAGGTATTAGCAGTGTCTATTTTAAAGGTTTGAAATGTTATTCAAATTTTTTATTCTCTAGTAACTTCTCCCTTTTGTATGCAGAAGTTGCCGTGCGAACAATTCCTTGAAGAAGACGGGACGAGCTCGAATGTTTAAAAAAGCTTATTGTATAGCAGCAAAGACAAGCTTAACAAACGCACGAAAAAATTTGTTATTTCAAATAAATAAAATGAAATGAAAGAAAAAATAAAAAGGATTAGTATTGGAATTAAAAATAATTAGTGTTTTGGAATGTATTCAACATGTATTGAAAGCATTCTCAAAGAACTATTTAAAACATGCAAAAATTTCTTCAAAAAATTCCCACAGAATTCCTTAAGAATTCAAAAAGAATTCACAAGGAACTCCCAAGGAATTCGCAAAGAATCCTGAAAAAAATGAACCAATGTACAAAAGCTTTTCAAGAGCTAAAGAGGGGAAGTTTGAGCACTTTTGGCGGTTTTGTAATGTTTTTTATACACCGGTTTTAAGGATATCGTAACGAATAAGTTTAAGAATACGAAAGTTTTATCTGAATTCGCTTCAATTTATCAACGAAACGCCGAATTTGGCACACTGGTTACGTATAAATTTTGCACATATTTCAACGCACATACATACATATATCATTAAAGCAATTTTTGTCAATGCCCATTTACATCTATTATCCTATCGGGCTATAAATCTTCATATTTGCATCGCACATGCATACAACTAACATTGTGCTCATAAAAAGCTTTAAATGAATCATTATACTGACACCGGGGCTCGACTAGCAATTTACCCTGCAATTTCCGATGGTAGCGACTGTCAAATTTATGGTATACAATCTGTGCATGGGATATTTCATGGCATGCAATTTCATTTCGAAAATGACTCTGAGCGAGAAGGACGTGTGCTGTATGCGAGTGTCAAATGCTCTTAAGAAGTTATTTGAAGCGCAGAGCGAAGAAATTCTGCTACTTATGAAAAGTTCATGTGTAGGATTAGTTACTTTTTGGATAAGCGGGTGAAATTTCAGACGAAAATGTAACTATTATATGATTTGCTGGAGTACCAAGGGGAATGAGATAAAAGTAATTTGAAAAATCCACCAATCATCAACTGGGAGTCTCATAAATTTACTCATCGTCCAAAATCGGAATTATTTCATTTTTAAATCAAAAAATTTTATATAATTTCACCATTCCGCATCGAAATTCGATTTTTTCGCAATTTCCTACCATTTCATATTGTGTAGACTATTTTCATTGCTTAACGAGATCTAAAAATCTCTTTGAATTCAAAATCCCTACAATTTCCTATAAGAAATAAAACATTCCCACAGTTCAGCGCCATTTTGAAACCAAGAACTGTCAAAATATTGCCAGGCAGATTGCCGAGCAAATTGCATACCATATTGACTACCATTTATGGCAGACCATAAAATATTGCATACCATAGGCTGCCTCCGCTGGCAATTTCAAATTTCATGCCATGGGAAATTGCTACTTGAGGCAGCCTGTGAGTGAATATCAAAGCTTTTCCGCAAAAATAACCCTTTGAGTTTTTCATCATTGTGCTTTGTACAATAGTTTCTTTCTTCAAGATTTTCAAGAAAATTTATAAAACATATCAGTCCTTCAAACCTCATCGTCAAAGTGTCGATATTGGTCCATTAACACCGCAAACGCCCTCCTTGAAGTTGCCCAATTTTACATGGGCTTGAAAGCAAATCAATCATAGTTGGCACCAGCGCGAGAATGGGATAGGGATAGACATGTGTGATGAATTACCTTTCATTGTATCATGGTTTCTTGGATGTGGAAAAGTTCAAGTCGCAATCCAAAGCACGCGTTTATTTATATTACCTCCTCTACTTGGAGAAGGGGTAAAGCTAAGTGTATGTAGAGAAATTAAATCAATCATGTACACACTAGTAAAATGGACTTACTTTTCTAGCAAAAGAAGTGACCCCACACAATGTAGGAGGTGTCAAATGTGTCACCTACCAATAAAATGCATGATCTGCAGTAGTGACCGTGATCTATCGGAGTGCACGCCTACCGATGCAGATAAGTATAAAATTATCACCAGCCTAGGACAGGTAATGCTAAAAATATATTAACAGACTATGGATCTGTAAGGGGGCCCAGTAGCTCTGCTCGCTAAGGCGTCAGGCCGAAAAGCGGCGTGCTACGGGGCCTGCGCGTTCGAATCCCGCCGGTGCCATGGCTGTAAGTGTGAATGCGTGTGATTGTCCATGAGCGTGGCAAATGGGCCCAAACTGGTGGCCTAATGCTGGCCGCGTTCCCGGCAGCCCTCTTCACTAACCTAACCTAACCTAAATGGATCTGTAAAGTCCATGCGTCCACGCGTCCATGCGATCTAGCGTGTTTTTCTTACACGAGTCAATTCGATTTTATTTATATAAGCGGCTCTAAAGCGAAGGAGGTGGAGTATGCTGATTCATGTACAATAGATTTTATAATGATTTCTTTCGCTCAGTGGCATGTGTGGATGATTCGTTGACGATCATTTAAATATATGTTTTGCGAATGATTATTTTATTATATGATGATGTGGATATAATTTTTTTTGCATCCTTACGTGCATGACTATTACGAAAAAATTTGAATGCATATGAATATCTAGACACAAACATATATACTCGTATGTAGGTATATATAGTCATATGGATAAATATATACAATATTCTGTTACCAATATATTTGTACGGAGCAAAAATAACATCATTATAAGCGCGTAAAATCCACTTATCGCCTTAGCCTCGCCTTCAAAAAACTGAATTTGAGTTGAAATCTAAAAACGCATGGACAAGTGGACTCAATTCTAAAAAGGGCTTAATGGTTTCATACATTACGCGGAAAATTTATCAAATACAAACATACATATATGCCTACCCATTATTTTTCCCGTTCGGAAGAGCTACTTCAAAGCTTAGGTAACTAGTGCATTTTGTTGTTGTTGAAAAGTGTTTTCTTGTTTGCTAAATGCACTGGTTTGCATGCCAAGTTGTACAATATGTTCGGTTGTGTACATTTGATTGTACTTATGTTTTGGTTTTAAAAATGCAAATAATTATCTTTATAATAAAACCAATTTCATGGTAATCAAAACAATTTATCCAGATATTATTTCGCTTCAAAGTTCTATACCTCTAAAAAAAACACCCTGTAGAAGCATCTAAATATACAGAAGGTTTTTGTATATTTTTCCTTGTCTGATTCACTTTTTTGATCTCATATAATCTCAGGTATAAGTTTAAATTTAATTTCAAAGCTGTAGGCAATCTGCCCAAAGCTCTATATTATGTTTCAACAAATCTGTTAAGTGTAGATTAAATTGAATAAATTTGAATTTGAAAAAAAGCGAAAAGTAATCCCACGACAACACTTGTTGGATCTAAGGGTTGAAGCTGGCAGAGAGCTTCATCTCAAATTTACAATCAATGTGAATACGAATGTTAAGTGATTAGTTCCCCGACTCAATTTACCTGGTTAACTCAGGTACCTATTCATAGCTAGGTAAACTCAAAGCTCGATGCGCGCTCACTTGCCCGAACCTGGATTCGATCTATGGACCCTACACACAAGAAGCCAATGCTCTTCCTACTAGGCTAGTTGCAAAATTTGATTGTTAAGCCTAATAATTCGTATTTTAATTTATACCTGAAATAGTTGAGTCCCATAAATTGTGTTTGCTTAGCAACATAAATCTTCGCTAGATTTCTGATTTGGGCAAACTAAACGAATATTCTGAAAAATAATAATAAAATCTTACGGATGGAGCAAAATAAAGAATTTCCAAAGTCAGTTTAAAGTGATATTGTTAGTTAGTTTTGTGCGTTGCCACACACACTAAGTGCTCATAGTAACTTCTTTGTACCACCATTTATTCCCTGAAACTACTGAGTAAATTATAGTCAAATCCGAATGCTATGAAAAGCATTCAATGGATCATTCAAATGATTTAAATTAGCAAATCAAACAGTATGTTCGCTCAAATTAAGTGAAACGAAATGGACCAGAAAAGAACCTTAAATATTGAGTAGTATGTTATAGGTAACTTGTCATATAGTATTGTTTAATCATTGCCATTATATCAATCATGGAAGGTAATCTCATATTGCATATCTTCGATTTTGTGGCAAATTTACGTTTTCAAAGCGCAGAACGTAGTTTAATGCTGCTAAAACCAATGTTAGTAATTGCTCGTATTTTGTATACGTAGCTCAACTCAATTGGCAAAGTTTTCTCAGCATACCCATCCATTTGAGTTCTTGTTTAGTTTTCATTTGGTAAATATTCTTTGAGATCGAATTTTCCGGATTGAACCTTATTTCATCATAAACAGAAAATAGCTTCCATATAAACATACTTATTTATCATACTAACTGTAAAATAAACAACATTTCGTTTCAACTAGCTTATAAGCATTGATGTTTTTCGTGCTTCCAGTTTGATACGATAGAGAAGTAATACAATTTGCATGCATGTATGTATATACATCATATATTTTTAAACTTTGAGTGCTATTACGAATAGTGATGGGCTCAAAAACGCCAAACAGTTTGAAAAAAACGTTTGGCAGCAAAAAACGAACGAACAGTTTTTCCAAATAGCGACAAACAGTTTTTCTAAAACGAAATATTTTTTCTAAAACGAACAACATTTCTAAAACGAACCATTTTCTACAACAAATAGTATTTCTAAACCCAATTATTCCAACTATTCTACAACGAATAGTATTTCTAAAGCCAATCGTTTTTCTAAAACGAATCGTTTTTTTTAAACGAACTGTTTTTTTTAAACGAATCGTTTTTCGTTTTTCTCCAACGAATCGTTTTTTTGAAACGAACTGCTTTTTTCAAACGAAACGTTTGTCGTTTTTTTCAAACGAACTGTTTTTTTCAAACGAAACGTTTGTCGTTTTTTTCAAACGAACTGTTTTTTTCAAACGAAACGTTTTTCGTTTTTTTCAAACGAATCGTTTTTTTAAAACGAACTGTTTTTTTCAAACGAAACGTTTTTCGTTTTTTTCAAACGAATCGTTTTTTTAAAACGAACTGTTTTTTTCAAACGAAACGTTTGCCGTTATTTTCAAACGAATCGTTTTTTTCAAACGAACTGTTTTTTTAGAACGAATCGTTTTTCGTTTTTTAAAAACGAACTGGTTTTTTTAAAACGAATGGTTTTTCGTTTTTTTAAACGAATCGTTTTTCATCGTTTTTCGTTTTTTTTAAACGAACCGTTTTGCGCTTGTTAAAATGAAAACGAACTGCTTGGCAGTGGAAAACTGTATAGCTGCGGAAAACAATATTTTCGTACTTGCGAGCATTTTCGTACTTGCAAGTATTTTATTTAATATTCAAAAAGTTTTTAGGGCAAAAGGAGCTGAAATCGGATAAAATCGGACAATTTTGGGTTAGAGTGGTTTGGGACATAACGGGCCAATACCTATTGCTGTGATAATTTCGGTTTTGTAGGGGAGTAAGGGGTTTTTTAGCCATAGTTTGGCAAAAACTAACTTTACGGCGCTTTCGACGATTGAAAGTGTTCGGGGAGTACAATAGTGATATTTTAAGGGCAAACAATTTTTTTATAGGGGATTTTGGGCAAAAACGTCAATTTTTTCCAAAAAAAAAATTTTTGGTCTAGCATGAATTCAGGGACCATTCTGAGTTGTTTCGGGCAAATATTCCATACAAGTCTGGGTAAAAATGGCCTGGTTTCGAAGATACGGCAAAATGAAATCCTCCGGAAAAACTAAAAGTAGCACTAAAAGTGCCAAGGAGGATAAGGTTGAGATCCTATTCGGATCACCAGTTGGCGTCTCTGGGTGTGCTGTGGCCCTCCTCGTGACTAGAGGTCGCCACGAGGGTGTCTCCAACCCTACCGGGGTTGTAAAATTTACGAAAGCGCGGGAGGTTGCACAAGCTGCACAGACCAATGACTCGGTATTCTTTGAAGGTAATCTTGCACCATCACCATTCTAGCTTGGGAACGTTGTGTCTCGAAGGTGGAGGAGGGCATATTAGTCCATTCCATTACATTACTGCAAATCGTATGCATTGTATGTATACATGTACATACTTCAAATAGGTATTTGGAACAGGTATTTTTTCTTACTCGTACTAGTTATACCTAGTATGTGAAAATCCTAGTACGACCAAACTCTAATTGTCGTACAGCATAAAATTTTTTCCTCTCGTTAGTTCAAACTGTTTTTTTCAAACAGTTTTAAAAAACAGTTGTTTTTGAAAAAAAAACAGTTCGTTTTCGTTTTTTGAAAACAACAGAAACGCCCATCACTAATTACGAAGCTAATACCGTTATGCAAAACCGAATGTATCACAATCGTCCTTTCAAATTATTTAAGCTTATTTAACAAAACGTCAACTATATTCTGATTAGGGCAAACTAACGTCCAGCTTGAAGGGTTCAATATGAAGGAGGAAAGGATAACGAAAAAGTCGAATGAAAAACTACCAGTCAGCCAAGCACATATCTTGAAAATCAAGTCCAATCGACATCTATGTAGTATTGTGATTGAAGCGAAATATTTAAGAAAAATATGCTGCAATAAGGTTTTAGTTATATATAGTTTATAAATTATCGACAGATCAAAATGCAATTCAACTAGTAACTGATGGTTTTTAAGCTGCACCGGAAGAAAGAGATTTTGAAAGTTTTTTTTTGATACTTGATTATCCTCTTCAAGAAACCGAGGTTGGCTTATGTTCTTTTGTTGTAACCTATCACTTTGTTATATTAATACCAATACGTATTCATGCCACTCAATTAGAGAGAAAAATCGCCTTTCTAAGAAACTACATGTAGCAACCTAAAACCGACAACACATTGAGGTTAGTAGTTTTTGTGCTCTCCTGACCGCAATCTTATGTAGGAAATACATATCGGCCCAAATAAGACCAAGAGAGGCTATGGCCAATATATGTACACCCCCTTGGTGCGAGCTGGGCTGATGTTGGGCTCATTCCCAGCCTGAATGGATTTTTGGCCAATATGTTGGGCCAATATGTATTTGAAGCATTAAGCTGCATCCATGTCCATTGGAGTGCGATTGCACAGAAAGGTTTTTTTCACTCACGTCTTTGAAATGTTTTTTAAGTGTGTTCGCAGTTCCACGTAATGTCTGTGTGCAATGGTATCCACACAGCTACAATGTCGAATGTTTTGACATCTCATTAAGGTACTGTTATCGTCTAGACGGCAGAAATAAAGCACATATTCAAAATTTTATTTCTTAGCAATTTCATTGAATATGGTTATGAAACTCTTTTTAATACATCATTTTATTTATAAATTATAGAAAAAAAAATGTTTTTTAATCAATGTATTTTAGTAAAAATACTTTAATAAGTTATTTTTTAAGGTCTAAAGAGTTGAAAAATGTTAAAAAGATAAAATCGATTTGTTGAAATTTCCAAGCGTTAATAGTACCTGAACCAATTCCAACAAAATACTGTATAGTGGCTTGGCTGTTGAGGAAAATACAATTACACACAACAAATATCTAATATCGAATATCTAAAGAACCAATTGTCTGTTTTGAGGGTCATAAACAAAGTATAAGATTCTAATGTACTAAGATCCCATTTATCTTAATATATATTTATTTCATTGTGCTTCCCAGACAACTGGTTTGTTGGTATAAGGGATAGCTCAAAATTTTTTGGCGTCCCAATGACATGCGGTGTTCGCAAGTGGTCCCCATCTAAGTAATAACCGGCCCAACTCTGCTTAACTTCGGTTATTCCAGTGTGGTTTTGCTTTTGTTCTTCGAATTCAAAACCCACGATTTGCGTTTTTGCTGATGACGAAATGTGCAACTTTTTTTCACTTCTAGTTGTTAGACTGCGACTGTGTCCCTTGAAATCGACCAGAAATCTAGGTATTAAACAATGTAGCTACTTAAGTTATCTTTCAAATCTTATACTCTCCATGGTATTCTGGTGGTGTTACTGTTAATTTCCAAGAAACTATTCTCCGTAAATCCTCCTCCTTTTCTATCTTCTTAGAGGCAAAATTGTTGCGCATGCTTTTTACTGTAGAAAAACTAGCGTGCATCCTAGGAACAAATAAACACTCATTTAGGACTTAAGGAGCTGGTCGCAAGAGATAAAAACCTAGATGTTCAGATCATTGCCTAGTACGGCGTGCACTCTGCTTTGGCTGCCTCCTTTTACAACTTTTTTTTGCCTTCATTCTTGCACGATCATCTTTTAATGCACTTTTTAAAAAAAAATTTTTTTTTAAATTGAAATATTTGTTGTAGCAAAAATGACATCAAACACATTTTCAATTTTGATGACGTTTCCTGCAAAATCTTGTTTTTTTTGCACTTATGTAACTTTTTCTTAGAATGGTTTGAAAAATGTTGATAAACCTCTTTTTCCTGTGCTTTTAAAATTAATTGTTTAAATTTCTACTTTTGGATTTTAAGAAAACTTGAACAGTGGCATAATAAGGATGAGTTACCTTTGATAATCATAGAACCAGAATCTAAACATTCAAATTTCAGAATACATAAAAACGAATTCCATAAAAACAGAATCTATACTTTCATAGTACAGAGTTTCAAAATTCATAAATACGAAATCCATGAATTGAAGTGTATTTTCGGGTGCTTTAGTTGTGAGAGTAAATACTATGATAATTAGCAAAAATAAAAATATATTTTCTAAAGCTACTTAAATAAATCTCTTCAAAATTTTTTTTTTTAATTTTCTTAATCAGTATATTGGCACAGTGTCTTAGTGCTATAATCTATACTTTGAAAAAATTCTAATTCCGGATTTTCAGCTCTTTTTTTTTTAATAACAGCGTTATTTTTTTTTTGTAACGGATCTGATTTTGTTTTATGGTTGGTGTATTTTTCACCAGCTTGAATTTTGTTGAGAGTGGATTTAGCCATTATCATCTCCTTTGAACTTTCTCTAACAAAGGAATACACTCCAGATTCGTGTTTCCAACGATTACTTTTAATAGACGATGCCACGCTTCAACACTATTGTTTGTCCCTGGAAAATGTTTGTCATCGAACACTCAATTGACCAAAAGTGTGGAGTGTAATTTGGCAGTTTTTGATTAGAACCAATGTAATTTTTTCTAAACCATCGTGCAATTTTTTTGAAATCTGGATCAACACAGCTATTCAAAAGTCGAATCAAAAACCAGTGAAATCGTTTACAGTAAGAATATAATGCTACAACGGGAAATATAAGCCAAATTTTATAATTATATACGTAGTCTGAAGGAATAAACGAACAGAGCTCGAACGCTGAGTTCTTCATCTGTCTCATATTTTTGAAGTAGGCGACTATTAAGAATTTCGCGCCAAATATTTTGCCCAAAAAAGAAAGAGCCAGCCTTTGAACATGAGCAAAATAAGGTTTTGCTGATTTTTGTGGATGAAAGTTGATGGCTTTTTGGATTCCTAATTGGCATAGTTTATAGAAAAACGAATTGAATGCTTCTTTTGTTTTCTTGTTTATTATGCAGAATAATAATTTATTAGGCCACGAATTGTAAAAGGCTGCCGTAAGGATCAATATAAAATATGCCGTTCATTAGCTAGCACTTCTTATTACCAAGTACTTCTAAGAACTTGTTTGAACCCAATATTAAGTTGTATTGGCCATTGTACTCATTTTTATTAAGTACGAATAACTCAATCTAGATGCTTCAAATGATCTGGAATCAAAATTTATCCAAATGGTCTAGATTCAAGCCAAAGGCTGTTTTTTCTGCTGCGCACGTGATATTTGATGTGCTGGAACCGCTTGCTGGGGAGATAAATGCGGATCACAACCGACCACACGTCCTCGTATTATTTAAAGGTAAAGCATTTAAAACCAATGAAAATACTATTCAAAAACTTATATTTACATTTGTATATATATATATATATATATATATATATATATATATATATATATATATATATATATATATATATATATATATATATATATATATATATATATATATATATATATATATATATATATATATATATATATATATATATATATATATATATATACATATATACATATATACACATCATCAAAAAAATTCAGTGACTATTTTTTTTAAAACCTTCAAATCATCGACTCTCCTGAAAATTGTGGCTTTTTTGGAAAAAAAGCCGCTCATATATAAATCTTATGCTTCATCTACATAGCCAAAGTAAAACATTTGAAATTTTACAACGGGCAAGAACGGTAACCCTTCTCTAATTTAGCTATAAATTTAGCATCAAAACTTCTGTTCACGGGAACTCACGACCCAATAATCAGATACAGTTGAAATTTACAGAATGTATTGGCCTTAAGTAAGACCTGGTGTGACTGAAGCGATTTTTAAATGCGGTTAGCTCTGTGCCAGTGTTACCATCTTAAAAAATCATTAAGAAAATAACTGCTTTTGGCCCTATAAATTCTTATTCAGTCATTCGATTTTGACGAAATTCACACAGTACTTTAAACCACGTTTGGAAGAAATTTGATTGAAATATTCGGCTGGAGCTGTCAGCTATGGTAATTTTAGTGTCATAAATTTTGAAAATTTGCTCAGGAAAATAAAGATCGTTGCCCTATAGCTTACAGTGAAGTCATGGAATCATAATGAAATTCATATGGCATATTGAACTTATTGTAGACAATACTCAGCAGAAATCTAGTAGGAAAAACAATGATAGGGTGCCAGCTATGGTTGGTTTTTTTTTGGCATATCTTTTGTAAGCGATTTTATCATAAAACTTACAAATGGTAGTGATCTTGTAGTGAAAATAAACAACAACAAATATTACAATCTAGAAAATTTTAAAATTTTTACGTGTGGTAGCCTTAAATTTCTTTGTACCCTTATACTTCCAATGCAGTCATCGGATCAATGCGAAATTCGTAGAGTAGGTAGCCTTCAACGTGAGCAAACGGTTGTCAGCAACAGACGTTTTTTGTTATTTACGCACCAATAAATGCTTATTTAAACATTTAAAAAGAAGTTAAGAAATTAACTAAACAATGATAGCGTTTACAGTAGACGTTTAGTCCGCGGACCATACACCAAATTCAATCTAAATTATTTAGTTCATCTGCAGTAAACATTCAGTACCCAACCCAAGCTATACATCAGTACATGATTTCAAGCGACCTGACCTAAAATGGGTCCCGACGTGAGCCATGATTTTTGCGTGGTTATTAATAATATATGTACGTTGAATTTAAGCTTGCAACCCTTTCATTTGACTCAAAATCATTTAAATAATCAGGTTTGGGAGACAAATAAAAAGATAATTACAGTGTATGAACTAAAATTAAACTAAATGACAGGTGTCAAACACATGGATGGCAGTCCCAAACATTTTTCTATCGCTGTAACTTTCGATAAAGTCATCAAAATGAAATTGGTTTAGGTTCTACTATTACTTAGGGTGTCCTTAAGTAGCTAGTGGTAGAATACACACTCAGAATCTGCACAAATTCTCTAATGTTCTTCGAACATTAGTGTTTCTAGCGGCTTTGATGTGTTAGGGTTTTTTTCAATGAAGATTTGTTTAAGAAAAATAATACAAAAATTAAAACAATCATAGCTAATTTAATTCTTTTTCAAATTTAGCGAAGTCACAGTTGACTGTATTTCAAGCCAATTAAAAAAAACAATCAGAGCTGAGAAAAAGGTACGTAAACAGAGAACCCTCTGAATGCAGCCGAAATTCGTACAACAAATTCCCCAAGATATTTTAAAAGCGAAAAAACTTAGCTCTGTTTTCTTGGCAGCTGGACTGCTAAGTGAATGACTTTAAGCTACGCTTTAAAAAATGAGCAACACATTATTTTTACAAAAAATGAGCAGCACATTATTTTTCATAGCGTGATTATTATATACTTATGTCAATGTTAGTTGTAGTAGTATACTAATAGTAGTCGTTTTTTGGTGTACCAAAATGGAATTTTTCATGCTATAGTTTTAAGCAACACTCTTCAGATACAATCCAATGAGCATCGATAGTATACTTTCAACATTTTTCATACATCGAACTTTATGATGAATTTATTTAAATTATTGCTTAGTTTATGAGGAACTAATCTTTCAAACCTTGGAGTGTCTTTTTACTAATTTTCGAATAGAATCTAATCATGAGGAGAGTTAAGCGATGGATGACTGAGTGCGGTCTTCAGCTGGTGGTCTCAACGGCAGATATCTTCATACTCTCGGAGCGGAAGACACCAAATATCATTCTCATGATAGTTGGCTCTGTCGAGTTTCAGCACAGCAAATTAGTAAGTTATCCGAATGTTGACCCCAAACACCAATCTGACCTATTGGAATCTAATCCGAAATCAGAGAGCGAAAGGTTAGATGAGTTCATCGAGAGCGCATGTTTACTTCAGGAAACACCTAAAAAGGATGGCTAAGGTGGACACACCATACTGCCGGTACTATGTGCCTAAGTTCAACAATTCTCAACACATATTCTTTGTACAGAGTTGCTTCGCAAATTTGAGGCGCACAATTGGTCGCAGTAGAGGCGTTCGTAGATACAGAGCTGCAAAACGAGGAAAGTATTGCGTCTGTGGGTACCAAAACGTGAATCATTACAACCAAGTCGTAATGTTGTTCCTGCGGGCTCTGACTTCAAACTTTCTACGTTTGTAAATGGTGATTTTCTAATGCGTCAAACCTTTGATTCCCAAATTGCGAAGCTATAAAGATATTTTAACAATCGAGCTAAACATCCCGCAATGGCACATCGCGCTAGTTGGCACTTTTGTTCTCTTTATTCCAGAAAATGTTATTTCTGCCCGGATTCGCATATGCGTTCTACCAACATTTTTGTCATTTTTGAGTTAACAACGGATTCAAACACTGCATACTCTATTACATCATTCTGTCAGATTTGAAAACCCTATCTTTTGTGAAAGTATGTTAAAATCAAAATTGAAAACGCACTCTTCATATATCTCCAGTACAATTCAAAATACAAACTCGAAAATGCTAAAATGTATATAGAACGTTTATGCGAATCAGGGCAGATTTGTTACCAACGATATTATAAATGAAACAAGCGTTTACGTATACGAAATTTAGTGAAAAAATTTCACTACAAAGGTATATTTCTATAAGTAGAACAAATCGAGAGCATAACGAACTCAGATTTTTACTTTGATGTTGCCGCTACCAAATCTCTGCCATTATTTGAGTCTTACTTGTCAAAAGCGTGTACATACTGCCTACTACCTCAATGCATATCGCGAACAGTTTCTGTTTGCGCAGACCAAGAATGTCAAATTTGCTCATCGTCCTATATTTTTCCTTCACTACCACTAACACTCGGAATCAAGTAAATTGCTTCAATTTTCGCTACTGTTTTCATTTTCTTATATCTTTTTTTCTTGCACACTCTCGTCTCGCATTTGACAGGACGAATAAGCTCTCAGATTGTATTTAATAGTAGGCTTCTCTCACTTTTGCATCTGATAAAGTCTACTTATAATTATCGCGCTTTCCAGGCACTATTTGATGTGAAATTTCTTTACACTCTACCTTTTTCTCTTATCCGAAAATATTACAGTTTCCCACACTAAAGGTAGTATTTACTCTGTGGTTATGGTGCAAGTAGTGTTTCACTTTATTGTTTTATTCTCAAAAGCACTTTAGCTCTAGATAGTAATATTAAACGTTTATATCCAACACACTTTTCGAATACTTGATCCTAGCCAACATACGTGAAAAACGAAACAAGCAACAATAATAACTTTCAGCAATCACCTTCATTCTATGATTGTATCTTCCATCAAATGTTTTCACTTCCTTCCATTCTCCCGTAGATTCTAGTCAAAGTTTCGTAAAACTGCTCATTTTCCTTGAACAGGAGTCGACGAAGTTAAAGATGCTATTCACATCTTCGTCTTTTAGATTCCCATCCTTGTGGTCTTCGGCTTTGCTCGTACCTAGTTACAGCTAAAGATCGCGCCAAAAGTTTTATATAACTTTTAAACTTTTCTTATCTGGCTTTTATGCACTTCAGATTTCGAATAATTTCAATGAGTTTGCCCGTAGATTTGCTTGCATGGTAAACAGGAAGAAGCCATTTTACGAATGTCGGTGTTTATGCTTATTATGATCCGAGTGCCAACGAAGGTGGAACGGTTTACACACGAAAAGATTTTTTGAAAAGTTTTTTTTTGTTTTCTCTATTCAGTGGATTCAGTATGGAAAACAGGTGGCAATTTATAAACTTCTGTTTGCGTTTATGGATAAAGATGAGATTGAATGGAAAGAATATTAAGTAGTTGAGGTTCTGTTGAGGTTTTATTGCATAACTTAATATTTTTTGAGTTGAGCAGAATGTTTCGGTTTCAGAAATAAAGTGAGACGAAGCGATAGTTAAGCGTTGTGAGTTTGAATTTGTATCTTTAATGAATAAGTTAGAAAAGGGTGCAGACAACTTATTCAACAAGCATGCTGCATAAATTAATGGCTTCGCATAAGTATGGAAAGGAAGCTGTTTTAACCAACGAGTACGTTACTCTATTTGAAAAACCAATGTAATTTATTATGTTAGGATTTCGGTGATATACATGCATATGTACTTTGTATTTTTTTTGTTTTTTTAACAACATGTGGGATTCATAGCAATCAGAGATTTATTCGAGAAAAATTCTTTGGCACGAAGTAAATCTAGATATTATCTGCATAATACATTACACATATCACAGGTTATTTTTTCCTTGTCAAATGGAACATAAAAAAACGATATTCGCGTAAATATTTGAATGTTAATTTTACTTAATTACAAATCATGAAAATTCCTTGAGAAAAATCATTTTCTTTCTTATATTATCTTTGCACAATTACAACCCTAAGGCTGTGGTTACGAATCAAGCGAGTAGACGGTTGTGGCGAGTGAGAGTGTACAAGAGGGTTTTTAAATGTACTCATACACGCGCTTGTTGAAACTTGTGTTTCATAGCCACTATCATTACTTCGCGTACATTTAAAAACCCTCTTGGAAACTCTCACTCGCCACAACCGTCTACTCGCTTGATTCGTAACCACAGCCTTAGAGTAAACCAAAGTAAATTCCAGAACGTTGAATCCAAATACAAACTTCAATTCACATGATTTACAGTAGCTATACCCAGAAAACATTTTGATTTATTTTAAGCCCCTCGTATACAACTGTTTGCCACTGAAATCACTATTGACCTTTCTTCTTCGTACTGTGAATTATTCTGAAATTCAAAATTTCCACATTCTGCTAAGTTTATCCCCAAAACGGCATCCTGAACATTGTATATTTCCACCTCTCTGTCAGTCCTTTTGGGAGCTAACTGAACATTGTAAACTTTCCTATTTGCTTATAAAAGGCAACATCCCAGGGTTAATTAAAACTTTATCCCCTTAATTTGCAGAGTTGATGGCAGGCAGATGGCGTAATTATCACGGAGCTTCTAGCATATTAGCTGAAACTTCTGTCATCAGTTTTCAAGTCATTAGTAGTACATCAGGTTTGCCTCTGTCTGTCGGTCTGCCAGTCTATCTTCTTTCATCTGTCCAACAACTGTTGCCTTTTTTGCTATTGCATGAAAAGTATTTCAGAATTTTCACGGCTCATCAAGCTCATACTAATGGCACAAATAATGCAGTGTAATATAAATCCTGGAAATTATATTATAGTAGAGAGCGTTTGCTGATAATTTTTAGTAGAGGATGTGTCTGGAGTCTGTGAGAGGGCAATGTACAGTCGCGTTTTGTAGAGTACTGATATTGATTACCTGTATATTTTTTATTGTTTTTTGAATCTATTATTAGAATCAATTTCCCCACATTTATCTTACGTACCTTAAGCCACCTTCCTTCCTACATAATCACCATCACCAACTTTCTTTTTAGCATTTGTCGCATATATATATGTATGTATGTATATATGTAACAAAAAGATTCTCTGAGATTATTCCAAAAGTGAGTGAACCAATTTATATGCATAAGGAGTAAGTTTGTGTGAATAAGGACTTACTTCTTATTCAAAAGATGTATAAATTGAAATTAAAATTAAAAGTTGTTGACAGCGGTGGGGTTTTCAGTGAAATTCCAGGGGCTGTGGGAAAAATTATTTGGGAAAAACAAACATGCACAATAAAAGTAAATAATATTTTAGGCTGGAATAAATTTATTGAAATTTTTAACTCTACACTGAAAAAAATGATAAGGTGTTTGGTATAAAGAAGTAGTCATAGTCTCCTAAAGAAATTTGTTGATTTTCAGCCTACTTATTCAATTCATTATTTCTGCAAATTATAAATAGTCAACTATTCTGCAATAACATTAGTAAACTTTTCCACTGGTTTTAGAAACCCTGCAAAATAAAAATAGATAATCTTTCCAGCTACTTTAATATACTTTTCGAAACTTACTAGTTCATCTGACGAAACAAACTACAAAATAGAGAAACAAAATTTATTAATTTATGTTACTTTTCTAGACGTTTTTGTAGGTCAAATAGTTAATTTTATGACTTATTTTAGTAAAAACAAGATATGAAATGGATTTTATTTCAATAAAATTTGCTGTTTTTTTCCATGCTAAC
>OX376372.1:166675017-166713163 GCA_947369275.1 Nemotelus nigrinus
CAAAATCTTCAAAGCAGCATCTCATAAAACATCAATGAAGAAAATGCTCAGTGCCTGCAGCACAGTAACTGAAGTTAGCGTTTGGGGCTGCGATCCGAAACATTTACAGAACTTTGGGAATTGAAACATTGGTTATTTATTTTCATTGTAAATGTTTCCGGTATGAATACTAACTGTAAGCATTTATTGATGCATAAGTAGCACAACCGACTCGTGCTGGCAACCTTCTGCCAGTATCTAAGCCAATAATATATTACATCTGCTTCACGTTGTTTTATTACATTCGAAGTTATAGGAGTATAAAGAATTTTAGGGTTACCTGCAACAAGTTTTTTCAAATAATCGAAAACTTAATATTTCCTGTTTATTGTCACTACAATATCACTACCATTTGAAAATTCTACCATAAAACCGCTTAGTAAAGATATTGCAATTAAACACAAAACCAATAATAGCTGGCAACCCTATCGTGGCTTTTCAACAAAATTTGGCCTGAATAATGTCTATAATAGGTTCCATTAATAATATGAAATTCGTATTGATTTCATGACTGCACTGGAAGTTATAGGGCAAAAAGTTTTTTTTTCCTGAGCGAATTTTCAAAACCAAAAACACAAAAATTACCATAGTTGACAGCACCAACCGAATTTTTTTCAAACAGAAACAAAATTTCTATCAAACAGAGTTTAGAGTAAGGTTCAGCTATTGTGTTAATTTCATGAAAATCGGGTTACTTATTCACATTTCATAGGGGAAAAAGCAGTTTTTTTTCATTATAATTTTTCAAGATGGCACCACTGACACAGAGTTGCCCACAATTCTAAATCGCTTCTATCAGACCTGGTCCTACTTAAGTCCAATGCATTCTGTAAATTTCAGTTGTATCTGATTATTCGTTCGTGAGTTCCCGTGAACAGCAGTTTTTGATGCTAAAAATATAGGTTAACTGGGAAAGGGTTACCGTTCTTGTCCGACATGAAATTTCCAAAGTTTGACTTTGAACGTGTAGATAAAGCATAAGATTTGTATCCAGATTGGTTTTATTGTAAGAAACTGACATTTTTTAGGATATTCGATGGTTTGAATATTTTCACTTCCAAATTTTCATTTTTTCAAATTTAAGACACCAAAATTATCATAGCTGGCAGCTCCAACCGAATTTTTCAACCAAATTTCTACCAAACGTAGTTTGAAGTAAGGTCCAAATACTCTGTGAGTTTTGTCAAAATCGAACGATTCAATCAGAATTTATAGGGCTAAAAGCAGTTATCTTTTTTAGTGATTTTTCAAGATGGCACCACTGGCACAGAATCACCCGCATTTCAAAATCACTTCTATCAGACCTGGTTCTATTTAAGGTCAATGCATTCTGTAAATTTTAATTAATTCTGCTTATCGTGAGTTTCCGTGAACAGAAGTTTTTGATGCTAAAAATATAGGTAAATTAGGCAAGGGTTACCAGGCGTGCTCGTAATACCATAACTTTTTTTATTTTTTGGTTATGTAAACAAAGCACAAAATTTACATATAAATGGCTTTGTTTTGCAGAAACGGCATTTTTTCAAGAGAGACGATGATTTGGAGGTTTTCACTTTCAGTGCCTGCCCTTGCTACAGAGTTGCCAGCACGCTCATTAAAAGCTACACAAATCTACAACTAAACAATATCAATATGTCCTCAAAATTTCGTACTGATTGAATAGCTCCGTCAAAAGTTATCGCAATTTAAAAATTTTCAAATTTTCCCGTTTTCTTTTTAGGCACTCAGCGCACACATAGGGTTAAAAAATTCCAAAACATTATCTGATTCACATGTAAAACACGTTCGAAATTTATTTCGTCAACTTTATTTATGCGAAAATTATTTGTGTACGGAATAATAGGTATATTAAAAATATCACTAAAATGGCTGCCGGTGCCAAAGGGTTAACAATAATTGATATTTAGTGAGACGTGGACCTATTCTGCATATACACCAATGTATCCTGAAAGTTTCAGCTCAATCGGATGGCGCGTTCTCGAGATTATCTCACTGAAATTTTTTGATGATATATATATATATATATATATATATATATATATATATATATATATATATATATATATATATATATATATATATATATATATATATATATATATATATATATATATATATATATATATATATATATATATATATATATATATATATATATATATATATATATATATATATATATATATATATATATATATATATATATATATATATATATATATATATATATGGAAATATGAATTTTTGGCCGAATCGATTTTAATACTAATGTTCTTCGAACATTAGTAAAAACATAGTCATTTATAATAAAAAGCTGGTAACTGAATATTTGCTTCGCTAACAAGAGCTTTCTTGAGATATACCCCGCTACACAACCTTGATATACACCCCTGAGATATACCCTGTTACGCAACCTTCGTCGCCTATGTTTGTTATTCAGGTAAAAGAAAAATACTGGAGCAAAGTTGACGTACAAAGATGGCCAAAAGTGATCATATGGTACGAAAAACAAGAAAAAAAGTACATTTACGAACATAAACTTTGAAATGAAGTTAAAGATTTTCCCATTTTTAAAAGTCTTATTTATATATTCTCAAAACACTGCAGAAAAAATAAAACATAAATAAAAAGAATTTCATGAGAAAATGGAGAAAAATACGAATTCACAATTCATCAAGCGGACAAAAGTAATCGGACATTTTGAAAAGTATGAAAATAGACATTTGGAGTTTGGAACCATTTCTTTGATTTTCAAGTTTGAAGAAGAGTCCCCCTAATTATATTATACATGTGTTTTTCTGATTTCAGTGATTATTTATCCCACAAGGCTCAAAATTAGCATTTTTTGGTCTTAAGCAAACATATGATATAATAGGTTTTCATTTTCAATATTTACTTTCTTCGAAAATCAGTAACAAGTGCAAATTTGTAAAATTTTATTTTTTACTGGTAGCTGATATAGGTTATCATTTTAATTTCGAGAATATATAGCTTCAAATGTCAAAAAGTGGTTTTAACTGTATCGACAGTTGCGGATGGTACCTTTTTTTATAAAGCTTCAATAGCTCTTCATAGGTTGTGTGACGAACGAAGTTCAAAAAATGTATTTGCAAATCATCTTCAAACGGCCGGACGGCGGCCTCACACAACAAGAGAAATTTCCACACGACGAGTCATACGCCTTCAGACAAAAAGTTAGTGAATGGTGAATGTATTCGTAAGACCCAAATCGGGCAAGTCTGTGCCTGTGGCTTAGCATGAGAACTAATAAATAGCATGGAATGAACGGTATTGTGCGATGTTTGCCTGATGGAAGAGAATGGCAGTGAGTGAAGGATTTACTATCAGCTGCCACCAAAGAAGAACCAAAACCAAAATAAGTTCACTTTATCATATGCAAAAGTGAGAAAAGCATACGCTCAAACAACAGGTGAGAAGTAAAATGTAGGGAAAACTAGAGCACCAATTCCTCTTAGTAGCTGCGAGAACACACATAACACTGCATGGATTCTGTGACGCTAGTAATAAGGCCTATGCCACTGTGATTAACATATATCAAGAACGTTGATAACAGTGGACAAAGCCATGTGTCATTAGTGACAGCAAAAACCAAGGTCGCCCCAATGATGGCGCTTAATGTCCCGAGACTGGAACTTTGTGCTGCACATCTACTAGTTGTCACGCTCAATCAAGTTCGCGAGTCTTTTCAATTAGTTAACAAGAATTACACCCTGTGGAGCGACTCTACTATACTTTTATGCTGGATAAAGAAACCAGCATCAACCATGAAGCAATATGTGTCCAATCGTGTTAATTTCATCCAACAGCACACAGACGTCAGCCGTTGGCAGCATATCACAACAGATCTAAATCCTGCAGACTGCGCTAGTTGCGGAATAACTCCAACTGCTTTTGGTATTCCGACAATGTGGTGAAAAGACCCATCATGTATCCAGAAATACGTTGAAAATGACTTAGTTACACCGGTGCTAACATCCATCGAGACTGAGGTCATTAACTTGGAATCAAAACCATTATACGTGCTACTGAAACGAACACTAGAACCACAGACGGTAAGGAATTGTCTCTGATTGATGGGTTTAGCACTTTGCAGAGACTGGTGCATACTACCGCTATCTTGATGCGTTTTTGTCCTTCTGGTAGAAAATATTGGAAGCAACGTTTTATTTCAGCTGCTGAATCGGAGTTAGCATTGTTTTGGCATTTACGCGAAACACAAGAAAATGCGTATGTGACTGAAATCAACCACTTCCAAGCATAGGCGTGCCGTGACCTCAAATCTGGCAGGGGCCAGGGACCAAAAGGTTCAAGACATGCGATAATTTTGTCTTCCGTAAAGTACACGTAATGTTCATGCAACTTATATAATTTACTAAAGCATTATATATTTGTTAATATATTCTTTGTTATTTGCTTATACATAAAGCATTATCAAATAAACTTCATGTCTGTGAATACGTATGAGCTACTACCACATGCATATAATGTGAACGGTAGGTATGAACTACACACGAATTATCTATGACCGCTAAGAAATGAACGCTTGTACGAATTATACGGGAATAGAATGGAAATAATTAGAAATATAAGACTATTTTTTCGTTAAGAAGCTAAATATATTTCAACTTATACTTGAAGAAGAGGATAGCTAAGTTTCAAAATATCTTTGAAAAAATTGGAATATATTAAGCTTAGATGGAAGAAATTGACCTTTTGCTTCAAACTTTTCTTACCTAGAAAACCTAGAAAAAGCATAAATAACTTGGCAAGATGGAAGAGTGATGTAACTTACTCTTTTCGATCCATTTGGTTTGCAAGGATATCTTCGTAGCCCTAACTGCGTGTCCAAGGCTACCTGAAACATCAAAATCTTTGAAACTAGTGCGTTTTGCTGTATTACGTTTTCGCGATCCTCTGGGAAATGTGAGCTCCAGACAATTCTTCTCTGCGAATAATTTAATTTTTTCTCAAACTACATACAAATATTCTCGTTCACTTAGTAGTGTTTTAACTGTTCCATTCACAAGATCTATCCCATCCATAAGAGTTGCATTTTTAGTTTGGAAATATGTGCTTAACATGTTCGTTATAGAAAGAACATAGTGAATGATGAAAAGATTTACTACGAACTTAGGATTACTGATTGAATGAAAGATCCCCAATGAATAAACTGAGTCGTTGTATTTTCCCTCATTCATTTGATTTTCTAAAGCATCTAGTCCCATAGCTATCGATTACATATTTGCAATTGTGAAATCTCATTGACTAACGAGTCGAGCTTAAACTTCTCATTCCACGCCTTGAATTTAGACCAACTGCCTCTTCAAGCTGCTTCAACAATTCGTGTTGTGATGGCTTCGAAAAGTGTAGGTAAAGGGATTCGATGGCATAGAAAAAGGATGTACACGTTTCGATTGTGAAAAATGTGTTCACCACAACAAGGATAATTTTATGAACTAGACAGTGTACAAATGTGGCTGCAGGGTGTTTCATCTTAATTTAGATTTGTACACCACTTTTTTATCCTGACATGACACTAGCACCATCGTAAGACTGTCCAACAACAGGCAACTCGCTAAGTCCGTAGCTGCCTAACAGGCTGAAAATTATATTTGCTAAATACGAGGCATTTCTAGGTCCCGAACAGTTTACAAAGCTTAAGAACCTTTCTTCGATTGCTAGCTCTTTAGTAAATCTGACAACCACGGAGAGTTCTTCGTTTTTGTGGACCCTTGCTTCGTCTACCATAATGGACATCAGCCCGCACGCTTTTATTTCAGCTGTATTGTCCTCGCGAACGATTTCAGCAATTATTTTTATTAATTCATGTTGTGTTTTGCCACTACAGTTGTTCGCAACTTGTTTTTAAAATTATTTTCAAATCTTGAATCATGCTTAGTGAATAACTCACAAAATTCCAAAAAAAAATTCACGGTTATCACTGGCACCACTGTCATCATGTCCTCTGAAAGCAAGTCCTTGGCGACTGAGACACGTCATAAGGTCGATAACATTTTCCGAATAATTTCGGTTCATCTTGACAATATTCCAAGACTGTTCAAGCACCATATCACTTACTATCTTCCAAGCACTATTAGAGTTTTCACATTGTGCATGAATTTTTTCATCCGGATAATTTATGCGGATCGCGAAGTTTGGTCGAGTTCAAATTTTGGTGTATTTTTGGCGACAATGGAAATTCTATGGAAAATTTCGCATTGTGATAGCTTCACAACGATTCATCAGACCAGTATAACTTGTCGAAATTAAATATTGCCGTCCATATCTCGAAATAAGTCCCATAACATGGTAATTAATACCGCATATAACACAGTCTCTACGTTATAAGTAGTGTTTATGCTTTGGTATAGGCTTACACTACTGCACTACACAACTCTCGCTGTAACCACAAAAAACTAAGAGGCGAAAACTTAAGTGTCTGCTGTTGGAAATATTTTTTTTTCTGGGAGGGGCCAACCTAGGGTCTGGGGGGGGTCCCGGCCCCCTCTGGCCCCCCCCTATGGCGCGCCAATGCTTCCAAGCTCATTCTTTTATCAGTGCGAATAGTAAGTTGCTTCCGTTGAACCCTTTCTTAGACAATAGTGGCATTCTGCTTCTTGGAGGTCGGCTAGCAAATGCAAGTCTTCGATATGATCAACGATACCCTTCTATAGTCTCAAAGGAAAGCGCATTTGCCTAGCTGCTAGTTAAAATTTTTTGAAAATTTTGGATTATATATTGCCGTGCACTTGTGAAATCACACAATCATCAATGTATTTTTTTGCTAAACCCATCGCCGAGCTATGCTACAACAACAGATGGCTTCTCTTCCACGTTCACAAGTTCTGGTCCTCCATTCACCAATACAGGCTTCGATTATTGTGGGCCATTCAATATTCGTCTCGGTAGTAGACGTACTATAGCTATCGTAAAAACGTATGCAGCTATCTTTATATGCATGGCCACTAGACCCGTGCATATCGAGCTTTCTCAAAATTTGACAACAAGGAATTTTTTGGATGCTTTTGACCGGTTTGTTAGTAGAAGAGTTAATTGTACGAATCTGTTTGGAACACAGTTTGTTGGAGCTAACCGCATCATGAAACGTGATCTTTGTCAGTGGAATGCAGCTCAAGCGAGGTAGTATATTTCAGACGCGGGTGTTAATTGGCATTTTATTCCCCTCGTAGCTCCACATCATGGTGGGCTGTGAGAGGACGCTGTTCGTTCTGCGAACAAAACATCTGTTGCGTGTCATCTGCAAGCAGCCGATGCAATATAACTCGTTGAATACGCTTCTAATAAGAATTGAAGCTTGTCTCAACTCTCATCCACTTATTGCGTTGCACGACGACCCGGAGGGCATCTCAGCTTTGACGCCTGGAGAGTTGTTAATCGGTCGTCCTATTAAAATTTATTGAGCCTAGCGTACTTGACATTCCTGGAAATCGTTTTAAATATTGGCAACGTGTACAGCGCATGTACGAGCATTTTTGGAAGCGTTGGCAGCATGAGTATCTCTTAACATTGGAAATACGTAGTAAGTGGACGCAAGCTGAACCGAACCTACAAATTGGCGATATTCTTATTATGCAGAACAATCATCTGACTCCAACTCGATGAAAGCTCGGGCGCATCATCGACGTTCATTCGGACTGCGATGGTCCTGTTCAAGTGGCAACCGTCGAATATGTAAGCGATCAAAAAGTTGTTAATGATAAACCTGTCAAGCATCAGTGCCAGCGACCAGTACAGAAGCTATGCCGATAGTTCAGCCGGGCAGGATGTTTGAGATTAGAAGTTTGACAACACTGAAACACTTTGAATTATCGCCATTTTCAATTTTAATGAAATTCTATGTAATCGAGTTAGCTTTGAAACATTCGAGTAATTTGAGAAAATTATTGTGTTTTTTTCTTCCACAAACGTTGAAAGGGAGAAGTTTTAAAACTTGTTAATTGCTTATTAATTAAAATACATTCTTTGGTTGAAAAGATGAATATTTTTTTAATGTATCGATTAGTTTTCTCATGCACATGCATTACGCGAAAAACTTACCGAATATGTGCCGGCGCATTATTTTTCCCCTTGGGTACTTATGCTATGACCTAACTCAGCCTAGAGTAGTGTGTTAAACACAATTTCTAATAACTAATCGATGCACTTTACTTCTTTATTTAAAAATAAGTAAAAATATACCAATTTTACAAAAAGTATCGAACTAATCTGTTCGAGTTTTTGATTAACTAAATTATATATAAATAATATGTATCGGTACTTTGAGAGATTTTTTTTTTAACCTTTACCCGCCGTTAATTAATGTGAATAAGTTAGATTAATTTTGTATGGAAATCAGTTCACTGACAATTTATAAATTTTGATGCAACTATAACTTTTCAAGCAGAGTTTTGATAAAATTTTGATACACGTACACAATCGGCCACCCATTTTGAAGTGGACTGAATTTTGCACAGAACTTAGGGATAATATGCACATCAGCATGATATACTACAGGCCTGTAAGATTTTTTTATCTCCTTGAATTAATGTAAATTTCAGAGTTCATATCTCTTTTAAACATCAGCACATAAGAAATAAAAAGACATTGTTATTATTGAATATCTTATAGAAAACTTTATTTGATGTGTTAGTGATTCGTGAGAAACGTTTTGCTGTAAATATGAGTAATCTAGGGCTATTTGTGGAATCAAATTTACTTTAATTGCACATTTTCAGTGGATCCTCATTTGCCTACCAGTTCCTTTTTTTGAATATATCATAATCAATTTATTTGTTTGCATCTTAGTGCTTGCATTTCCACAATTCAAAAATACAAAATAACAACACTGAACGAAACTTAGACTCACCTTAAATGCAAACTTTAATATGAGTCTCGTCTATCCCAAATCGCTTCTCACTCCCGGCCAACCAGTGCTACAACGACTTGTTGTCCTTTGCTATAGGGTGAAAAGCTCTCCAGCTCAGGTAGGTCCTTAGACTGTAGTCCAAGATAGCATCCATAATCCCTCATTGTGCGGTGCTTTACCAAACTAAGACCAGAAAATGAAAGAGATTTTCATTTATTAAATTTCTTTTCACAGGCACGCGGATTCATTGTCTTTTCATTTCTAAACAAAAAACACATTTGGCACTACGATGATACGAACAATAGACCAAACAACAGTGATGATGAGTTGCGGCGTAAAATGAAAGTAGAAATAATTACGACAGACTAAAATAGGTAAATATTTGTCGTCCGGAAAATAAGGTAGGAAATCAGTGACAGTGTGAAGTGGTTCGAAATTCACGAGAAAGAATATGAAATTGGTTTATGAAGAGGATTTGAGTAGGAAAGTAATTTGTAAAAGAGATAAGAATTGTTTGCAAATGGGAGACTTCATAAGGCCGTTGAAGATACTTTTGAATGGGAAATGGTTTATTAATTCTGGGCCTTTCCAACTTTTGAAGTATGATGATTCTGGATGACCTAGTATTATTGTGTTCATTTTAGTACTTCATTGATTGTATTTAGTTCTCAAGAAAAATTTACTTAGTTTTTCGTAGAAAAATAAGTTTGAATGAATTGATCTGATCGACTTGATTATATACAATTTTGGATTATGGCGATTTAACTTTGAAAAGGTGTGTCTAATCATCAGCCTTATAATTGTAGCTTGGATCCATTTAACTACATGAGAGTTCAGGTACCATGTGGTGGCAAAAGCTCTTCTACACTGCCTGAAGCATTAAGAGTTCGAGTAAGTTTCACTTTCAGAAAAGTTTTTGTCCAACATTATTCCTTTTTACTTGACTTTATTTGAAAGATGAAGAGTTGTGTCCTTTATTATTTAAACACTAGTCTTTTCATTTTTCTTATCTTGGTAAATAAAGGAAGTTTCATTTTAAAACTATTCTCGAATGCCAACCGTAAATTAAAGTCAATACACGTTGTCTATATCTATATACTAAATTAAGAACTTAACTGACTGCTAATATGGAAACATCATCAGTATAAACTTGCGCGTAAGGTCATTCTTCCTACAGTTCATTGCTTCATTAGAGCAGAGATAGGACACCTCTTTGTAAAAATTATTTGTCGCCTCTGCTCTCAATTAGCGGTTAGCTCCAGTTTTTGACAGCAACAATTTCTGCGTCAGCATATGATGCATCCGTTTAACTAAGACGTCGTCCACACCACCAAAGACCAATTCAATGTTACCAAAAGCCCCTATCGTATACTCATAATTAAAATCCGGTCCTTCAACACTGAAAACCAGACAATGAAGGTCCGAATCACATAGTTTTCACTGCTTCTACCACATACAATAGCCACAACCACCGCCTGAAAGACACTATAATGGTCTGGTAGAAGAACAGCTTGACATGCAACTCATCTGAGATACACCACTTCCGACTCTATTGTTTAGCTTTGAGCCGTCAGTGTACACAAGGATAAGCCCACTTTCGAGGGTGACACCATCACGCCATTCATCCCTACCAGGAATGCGAGCTGTGAACTCCAAATCTAGTAGGCACTGCGGAGCAATTAAGTCAGCACCCGCTGGAGAGGTAGCTCCCTCGAGCAAAATCCTCGCATGGCTGAATTCTGTTCTATTCCATGCTGAGATACAATTTAGTCTCACAGAAGCAAGATTAGCTTGCTGTTAAATAAGTAGATTGGTTGGCAGCCAGTGAAGTAACATGAAGAGTGCCTTAGTACGGGTGGAGCGAAGCGCACCAGTTACAAGTAGTGCAGCCATTCTCCGTACTTTTTCAAGCTGCCGTTTGCAGGTAGTCTTAATAGCACTCTACCACCAGAACGCCACCCCAGACAATAAAATTGGCTCAACCACAGCAGTGTAAAGCTAAGCAACAGTACGAGGTTGTAGTCCCCAAATCGCTCCTATGGCTCTTTTACAGCAGTAAAGTGCATTAAAAGCCTTCCGAGCTCTCTCTGCTACATTGTAGGTCCATAGTAGCTTCGAGTCAAGAATCAGCCCTAAATACCGGACCCTCTGGCTCAAGTTAATGGAGACCCCATTAGGATTCACATTCGAGCCGCACTCACGACTCCAACGTGAAAGTATGTCAAGAGAGAGATTTATTCTCTCCAATAGCGTGGATAAATACTTTCCCGACGCTGCTACAGCTATGTCATCTGCATAAGCAGTCACTTTGCAGATCAGCATACGATTGATTGATCTTTTAATATGGTAATCAACGATCCTTTCCAAAATCTTAGGCAAAACTGAGCTAAGACTTATTGGACGGTAGTCCTTCGGCTTAACATGAGAAACTTTTCCTCCTTTCGGAATAAACACAACTCTAGTTTCCCGCCAACTGGTGGGAACATACGAGAAGCATAGGCAAGCGTTATAAATCTCTCTGAGCCATGGTAGCGATACTTTCATGGACTGCTGAATGTCAGCCGCAAGTACGCCATCAGGGCCTGAGAATTTAAACGGCTCAAAGGAGCTAATAGCCCACCTCAGCTGAGAGTTTGATATTTTGAACGATGACGTTATACCGTAAGTTAGTTACGTTTGGTGCACTGTCCCTATAGGGCAATAATTAGCCGGAAAATGTGCGTCCATAAGAACGTTTAGACTATCTGCGTTCGAACTATTCCAAATGCCCTCGGGGCTCATGATGCATCCCATAGCCTTTGGTGTCGTGCTTAAGACCTTGCGGAGGCGATTTGCTTCTCTACGCTTCCACAAAAAGATCTCCATGAGGACCTCTTTGCCTTGCGTATGGCATACTTAAAAGTCTTCAGCTTCGTTTTATACAACGACCAGTCCTTAGATATTTTCGAGCTATTAAACTGCCGCCTACATTCTTTCCGCATGATGCTGATTTCCATACTTCACCAGGGAGGCTTAGGATTGCCACTGGCTGAGGGTACCTTACATGCTTCTCTAGACGTGGAATCGAGAGAATCATTAAGGGTGTCAACCGCCCGATCCAATTCATGGTAGCAGTCAATGCTCCTAGGAGCAGTTTCCAGTGAGGATTGTACTAGAGAATTAGATAGTTTCCAGTTTGTCCTCTTTCTGTTGATAAAGGCTGCCTGCACAGCAGAGCTGCGGTCAGCCACGTTATACGATATGTACCTATGATCAGAGAATGAGCACTCTTGTAGCACCCTCCAGTCACAGAGAAGATACGAATGCCACCCACTAATCAAAATAACATCAAGAAATTCCCTGCGGTTTGAGATAAGGAAGGCTGGTTCGCTACCAGTTTTGGCGATGAAAAGGTCGTGGGCCAAAATGAAGTCAAAAAGTTTCTCACCTTGGCCATTAGTGTTGGAGCTACCCCATTCTTCATTATGAGCGTTGGATTCAGCCTCTAGAATAAGAGGCACACCAATCTTTGTGGTTTCAGCCACAACACCCTTGACAATGTCGCAAGGTTGGCTATCGCCATGATCGTGTGCCATGTAGCAAGAAACAAACCAGTATGATCTCTGGTCGATTTTTACTGTAACAGCCGGGTAACATGGCTGTTACAGTTACTGAAATTGTGTAGACAAGAGTTGACAAGAATGCAGACACGTGGCTCATGTAAACCGTCGGGTACCACTAGTCTGTATCCATCGGTGCGTAACCCGCAAACCCGGTTTTTAGCAACCCATGGTTATTGGATTAGAATCAGCTCCTCCTCTGTCCTAGACAGTCGGAGGAGCTGATTCTAGCCCACCTTGCGACATTGTCAAGGGTGTTGTGGCTGAAACCACAAAGATTGGTGTGCCTCTTATTCTAGAGGCTGAATCCAACGCTCATAATGAAGAATGGGGTAGCTCCAATGATGCTACTTTGGAATGACGAAGGTTGATCTGCAATACCTTCAACATCATTTATTTTCTACGACGGTTAAATCTAGATCCTCGCACTTTGACATAGATGTCTGCCCAGCCTCTTCCTTTGCTTCCAGAGTCATGAGGTCAACTCGGAGGTAGTCCCAACACTAACGCCGTCTGCGCAGAGGGATTCCACATACGATTCATCCTCAGATGTCGCCCTCGAACATGTGTCCAACCCCTTTTTAGGTGGGTCCCCCGTCATGTGAGTACCCTGTTTAGGGTGAAGTTCCTGAGGTGTTGGATCTCCCGCAGCAGAGCTCTTTGGCCTGTCACTTCGGTAGATCCGTAGGGCTAGTTTTTCAACCCCATACCTGATAATGCCTTTTCGGGCATCTAAGACTCGGAGTGCCTCTTCATTTATGATGGAGAGAGCCTCCCGCCGATTGTCTACCGGCTTTCCAATTTTCGCAACCCTCCAATTTTCCGTTGGAAGATCCGGATTGAAAAGCCACACTATTTGCAGGACTTCCACTGGATCCGAGTGGAAAGTACAGGGAATCTCATCGTTGTGCACCACCTTAATCTTGGCGCCTGACCAGAGTTCCCCAAGCTCAGATATTGACTGCTTATAGAAATTGGCTGATCGTTGGTCTAAACACGGAACTAGCCTGATTCGTTTGTGCCAGCTCGCATCGTTCACCTTAGGTGGTGAACCCGAGCTGGCCTTCTGCAGCCTACAGCAGACTCCAAATAAAGCCTGCCTTATCTTAAGCCAGTTTTCGGGGGAGATGGTTCCATCTCCCTTGCTGGCATCAATAACGGCCCAAACCAGGCACTCTTTGGCCATTTCGCTAAATGGCCGAGATACCCCTGTAGGAGCCGTCTCTATTTTCTGCTTTTTGCAGTCTTGCCTGTCCTCATTCATCTGCTCAGCCGTCCTTTGTCGTTTCTGAGCTGAAGCTCCAGGGTGTAGAAGGAGTGGATTAATGTGCTCCCCAATGAATGATTTTGCCCACTGAAGGGACTTTTTGTCCTTGCCGGACATATTGTCAGGGGGGACATTTTCAAACTTTCTCAGAACTTTGAAGGCTGCCCTTCTAGTTTCATAAGCCCGAGGTTTTTTGGCGGAGGAACTTTGCGTGCCTGAAGAGGAAGCGGCACCGGAGGTAGCGCTTGTTGATGGTGGGGCTGGCTCATTCACCGAAACCTTCCCATCACACTGGCCACAAACGGTCTTCTTGGCATTCGCAGGGCCAGGTTTGGTGACCTCAGCCCCGGAACCGCCTGAAACAGGGGTTGAGGAAGACTTTGAAGGCACTGGAGCTGACCCACTTGTCATGTCTTCACTACCTTGCTTAGCCGCTGTGCTGGGCACTGGAGCTGGCCCACTCTTCATGTCTCCAGAACCTTGCTTAGCCGCTGTGCCAGCCGCTGTGGAGCTGACCACGAACCCCTGCAGCCTTAACATCAGTCCGCAGAGCTGGCTTAGTCACCATGTCTCCACTTCCTGAGGCTTTAGCTGCAGCCGACGGCGCAGCTATCTTAGCCCCGCCACCGCTCTACATTAGAGGGTGAATTTGAATTGTTGCCAGACTTTAGCCTGACGAGTTTGTTTTTATTGTTGTTGATTTTCTTCATGCAAAATGGGTCCCCACTCAGAACCGCTATCTCAAATCCGAATGTGTAGTCACCTTAATGATCCCACGGTAATCTAGTGCAAGCAGTGAGGCAATGCGAGGTTTGCCACAAGCCCTTATGGGGACAAGTAATCAGAGCCGGATCGATGTTAATCAGGAGTCCACGTCAACTGAACCTTCACCACCAACTTAATGGCGACGAGCCTGAGAACGTACTCTAAGGCCTGCCAGGGTTTTAACGGGAGGGAGATGATCGTATTAACCCGGAGTCGTTCACGAAGCGGATTTCACTCCGTCGCTACCGCGCCTGAAGACGACTAGGTCCGGAATGCTACGACCACCAGCCCATGTGCAACAAACGTATTGTAAATCGAGAGAGGTCCGAGGACGAAAGCGGTCGTAAATAGAGTCTAGATCATTTAGCGTTACCCAGAATGCACCGCAAAAAGGCGATCTAGTTACATCCCAACGTAGCATGCAAACTCAAATTCATAAAAAAAAAATAGTATAACTGTTGCACAGAGTATTTATCGCCTCACTCTTCAAAAACGTTTTATTTATATTATTGTTCTGCCATTGTCGGTGGCACAATACAAATAAAATTTATTACATTTGCAACTTTTTAAAATCGCAGTAGCGTTCCTGAGAGAATTGAAAATTGTAAGTGCTTATTATTACTCGTAAATAAATGCTCTATAATATTCAACTTTAATTTGATTCCCTATTCATTTTCCATCGCTTGAAAAAACTTTCCATTGAATTTTTATCATCAGATTTCGTAATTTTAATTCAATTTCATTCACACATACAATTGTTCCTTTTGAACGGTCATTTTCCATACAAATGTCTGTTTAAGAGACTTGTTGACTGTAATCGCTATGCCTCAGTTGCTACAAAAGTATCAGAGATGATCAAAAAGGCTTTACTTGTACATGAAACGGTACGGAAATTATGCCCGATTGGAGGTTTTGCATTTTACATAAAAATCGGATATTGTTGCAAAAGAAGACGGTTATTGCTGCTAAATGACGACGGATATTTGCGTTCATTCCGAATTCACTCGAATGATATAAGCGCGCGGCTCAAGTGCACTCACATATACTCGTACAATATGCAACGATGCATATTTCCCACTGAAGTGAACATTTCGATAATTGCCAGCTCAACGTTCGTACCATGTATTGTGCGTATTGTTGCGCCCATGGTGCATTCAATTACTTGCTGTGTTACTAATTGAAACAATATTGCATAAAATTGTAGGTTAAATAATGTATGAATGCGATAATTAAAATAACTATAACCTGGTCTTGTAAATGCAGTACATGTTGTTTCCGACAAATGGGAAAGGTGGTTCGGTTTGCATGTAATTGCAACAGTTATTGTCTCGTCTACCCCATTGAATTTTCACCTAATAATGTATCCATTAGAGTGTGTTAAGTAGATGGTGACGTTGTGGGGTGTATTTCCAGAGCGTTATCCGTTAAGCACCTACTTATCCAGCTAATTATCTGGCACATTTGTAATAACATCAATCGAACACATTGTTGCGGTTTCAAAGTAGCTATGTATATGCAACCGTATTGCACTTTCGTGCTAATTGAAAATGTATTGATTGCATTTAGATTGCATTTGGATTGCGTGTGAAGGGAACGCAAAGAGGCGTTACTTGTCCGAGCTTGGTGGTTTCCATGAGTGGCTGAAATAAATCGATACATGTAACATGTTTCTGCCAAATCACATATAATATTTGGGTCGTTTTGGACAAGAAAACTAAAAAATGGATTTAAAATTGCCACGAACCAACGATAATGTACTCGCAATAGGTGTAGTCGATCATATCAAAAGTATCAAACACGTGTACGTCTTGTTACTGAAGCTGTAAAATTGAGGTTCAGAACGGTTCGTAAGGAATGCTTTACAGCATCCGATCCATTTGAACTGGATTGAAAAAATCGAAACGTTAGAAATCACTTACGAAATATTTTCAAAAGAAACGACGAACAAGAGTAACGCTCGTTTCGAGCACATTCTATTATGATTTGTCATCTTTCTAATACCTACGCCGGGTTCTCCTGTGGCCCGTTTGAAAGCAATGTCCTGCTATCAAGATTGAAATAATATTTTCGATGTTTGTCGGAAACGAAAGACGTGCTTTGCGTTGCCGGGACTTTTCAATTTGCAATTTTTCACGAACGTCAAGTGCATTAGGTAAATGCTTATTTCTTATATGTTATTGTACCTATTTTCCTGTCAACTCGACCGGAAAACGTTTCATAATTTCTGCTGCTAGAAAATTCGAATTGGCGTGGAATGTAGTGACGTTTTCTTTGATTTATAGCTAGGAGCAAAAAGTTACTTCAGAAAGCCAAAAGATGCCTAATTTAGGAAAGTTCCACTGAATGTTGGAAGGCAATTATGGGATTATATAATAAAGTTTAGAAGAAGGAAATATCCTGCCAATTTAGAATAATTTTCTGAAATTTTTTAAAGTGAACGTTTCGTTTGTTTTTTAATCATATATGTTCTATTCCTTGAAAAATAATTCAACTTTTATTTATAAATATAAAAAAATTGTTTAGCAGTCACGCTATTATATATTATTTGCCCGCTCTTCAGTTAAGTATTGCCATGTTAACACTTATATGTGGGTATCCATAGGCCTACATATATTTGCTAATGACAAAAATAAAAGCACCAATTTAAAAATTTAGCCGACAAAGTAGTCGTTTTAGAAAATATTGTCTGTTTTAGTTTTTTGATTATACCAAAAATAACACATGGGCTCACTGCTCACTGCTGCTCGGCTCACTGCTGCTATGGAACAATACGATGCTAGCGCTCTTTCGCAATGAAAGAGCTCACCGAACGCCTCCATTGCTTCATCTACTACATTTTCGTTCGGTAGTAATTTTGAGTTGAGGATCGGTCCTAAACAATTAACACTTTGGTTTAGTTCAATGTATACTTCATTCAATTTAGAAGCTTTTTGAACTTTTGTACTTTCTTGTAAATAGTACGAGCCCCATTTTATTTGGATTTACAATCAAGCTGCATTCCCGGCTCCAACGTGAAGGTATATTCATCGCATATTTTCCAAACATCTATATAGTTCACATGGGTATGTTCATTTGATCACCGTTTGTCATGTTTCGCTGATGTGCAGGTTTTTCTTGCCTAACAAATTTAATCGGAACAAAAATCAATAGTTAACCAAATATTTAAGAAAAACTGGTTTTCGTGCCCTTAGACCTTTGTCGGCCATAACTTTTCTGACTGCTTTTCTCTTGATTTCACTACTTCTCTCTCCTCTGTTGTGACTAACTCTTTTGAGGTTGGATACTTGACTTCAATTGTTCCCCTGGCCCGGATGGCCTTTCCAATTTCGCGTCTTCACTTTGTAGCCTTTTGTCCATCTTATTCAATACCAGTCTCTGTGCTAGTAGATTTCCGTCCTCCTGGAAGCTCTCAAACATTATTCCAATATTCAGATCGGGTGAATGTAGTCTTGCTTGTAAGTATCGCCCCATCTTTGTCTTTCAAAATTTTTGGAAAGAAAAATGAAAAATTTTTATTTTCAAATGTACCTTTGATGCCTTCAGCTGTGTCTTTGCAGCGTAACAACATGACTTTCTTAAAGGCCGCTGTATCTTTAAGAACCTTGTTGAGTTAACTCATGTAATTGCATCTGACTGGGTTGCATGCGAACTAATACTCTCATGGTTGCCATATCCATGGAGCGTATCGTTGGTTCGCTGTTCCTGGCGCATCCGCCAAGGATTGATGGTCCCATATTCGTTAACCAGGCTGATGATTCTCATTATACGGACGAGGAGTTGAGCAGTGCAGTGTCTAAGTTGAAGAACCGTATGGCCACGGGGCCTGATGGAGTGCCGGTCGAGGCACTCAAAGTCGTGGTGGAGAGTCAACCGCGTCTATTATTGGATTTTTATCGTTCATGTCTCCTGTCACGGTGGAAAAGAGCTCGACTAGTACTTGCAGACAAAGAGAAGGGTATGCTGGGAAATCTATCGGCATAGCACCCACTGTGCATGCTGGACACTGCGGAAAAGCTTCTTGAAGGGTTGGTCAAGTTGCGGCTGCTGTAAGCAGTGAGGTCAGCAGGTGATCTTTCTTGCAGGCAGCACAACTTCCGGAAAAGGCATTCAACAATCGATGCCATTTCAGAGGCTGTTGGGGCTGTGGCAAGTGCAAAAGAGGTACATCATGAAGCCAGATCGGTCGTCCTGGTGGTAACGCTTGACGTGCAAAACACCTTCAACTCAGCTAGGTGGACGGACATCATCCGGTCCCTTGAGTGCAGATTCCGTATTGCTGGCTTCTTGCTGGCCATGATGCCTAAATACTTCAGGGATTGGTGGCAACTCTACGACTGTGAGGACTGAGTCAGAAAGAGGACTGTCATCTCAGGTGCAGCCCAGGGGTCAATCTAAGGACCTGACCTCTGGAACATCTTGTGCGATGATCTGCTGCGCCAGAAAATGCCTGCGTATGCCTAGTAGACTATGCAAATGACGTAGCAGCTGTATTCATTTCCAGATCTGTTGATTTCGCTCAGCATAGATTTAACCAAATTTTGAGGAGTGTGGATCGGTCGATGACCAACTGTCATACCCATGATAGTTGGCTCTGTCGGGGTTCAGACCATTAATTTGTTCAGGTATTTGGGAGTGACCCTGGCCACCAAGCTGACGCATTTGGATCATATCCGCAAGTCATGTGGCTGGGTTCTAGTAGTCGTCACTTCGCTGAATAGGCTAATAGCCAACGTTGGTGGAAACAGTGAGACGAGACGGAGGCTGCTGATGGTGACGACCATTTCCATCTTGCTATATGGAGGTGAAATTTTGGGCAGATGCACTTCGAACTAAGAAGTTCCGGAAGCGCATTTACAGTGTCCAGCGCAGGGGTGCCCTGTGAGTCACCTGTGGCTACCGCACGGTTTCAGAAGAGGCAATGATGATTGTTTTGGGAGTAATCCCGACCGATCTGCTAGCACGCGAACGCAAGGAAGGGTACCGCTTTCGCTCAGAGTTGGACAGAACTGAAGCTTTGATGCACTCGCTTACGCCTACCCTCCAACTTTAGAACAACATTGGAGTGAATTGGTCTTATAGAGCCTTGGCTTAACCGGAGCCACGGAGAGGTAAACTTTTACCTTTGTCAATTCTTGACAGGGCACGGTACTGTGTGACTAAGCTCGATGATGCTCAGCACACATTTTTTATGTGCAGCCACTTCGTAAGTTTGAGGTGCATCATTGAGTCCACGATCGGCCTTGTAACGCCTGAGACAATCGTAGATGCAATGCTGCAAAACGAGGAGAACTGGCGCGCAGTCTCAACATACGTTAAGAAAGTGCTGCGCATAAAGCGGGAGGAGGGTTGCCTTACCGACGCATAAGCTGTGATATTTCTTGAACTCCGTATTGAGTCAGCATGACAGGGCCGAACCAGTGCATAGGCGGATCCTGACTTGGAACTTATCGGGCTTGTGGATGGTCGGTTCTTTAAGTGAGCCAAACCTCACATATTCTGTAGTGGTAGGTCATCCACGGATCTGATAAGCAGATTGTTTGGCCGTTTACTCTAGGGGGCAAAACATTTAAACATTTATAGCACCTCAGCGTCATAAAAGCGTCGTCAACGGATAAGTTGAGAAATTCCACTCAGCTCTTACTAAGACTGTGAGATTTTTAAAATCCATGGCATCTGCAGGCTCTTTAAAGAAACGCTAGTTGAAACTATTCTATAAGAATAGCGAAAGAAGAGGATACCAATCAGAGTGATATTAGCTTGGGCTGACTAATATCAGTGATATAAGTCCGAAACTAGTGTTAACACAAACTAGTTTTGTATTAACATGTTATAATTAGCATTTAATACCAGTTCCCAACCTTCACCAAAATTATCTCCACGCAAAACATGATTCAAGCCCATAAAATTAATACTAAATAAGACAATACACTTATATCTAATTATTTCTATTTCATCGCGACATATCGTCTTTCAAATCCTGTTACATAAAACCTTTAAATCTAACAACTATATACTCAGTAATTGACTTCTACATCAAGAATAATTTATGACCTCCTTCTAGTTCACTAGGTGGGTGATTCTTTTATGGTAAAAGCCTTTTGTCGGCAAACGAAACTCACATGATAAATAGTCTAATAAAAGAGTAAATACCAAACGACATGAAGCACGAAAAAACCGATGCTTTCTATCCGAACTATTCACTTAAGGGATCAAAGCAATGAAATATGAGTCCAATATCAGGCTGTCTGGCGAAGGAGTTGAAGCTAGTCGAACTGTCGTCGTATTACACAAGTGAACGATGAAACAAGTGAAAGTAGCTCGTTTATCACTGAATCGAGGCGTGGGATTAGGCACTGACTAAGGTTATGAGTCGAATGAAATATAGCGAGAAAATTTACTTCAAAATTCAGTGAATAGCTTTAAAAGACAAGATTAAGATAATAAAATTCCTCAACAGTTTGGCGTTTTATATCCTTAGGCTTTCGAACCCTTGTACCAGCTCTTCACAAAATAATCTTGCAACTATAATCTCAAAATGTTTGATAATTTCATACCTGTTGTGCCCATTTTTCTTATTCATCCTCCAACAGCACAATACTCAACTGCTGTTGACATTCTCGTTTTCGAAATGGTGTCCTGAAACTTACTTAAGGAGATAAGTTGTTGTCACCTCGTTCTAAAACAAACGAATGCATATAGTTCTGTGTTTAAGAGGCATCCACCGTGACGGAAGATGATCCTCGACGTACAAAGTTTCCTGTGAGTGTCGCAAAGGGCAAGAGTCATACATACAACATGCATAAGAACTAAACACTATCATGGTGACACAGTGTACATACGTAAAGCATCTGGTACTTGCACTGTTGGTGTTGCTAGCTAATGAATTTTTCATTACAGAAGTTCAAATAATGGTTTTGCGGGTTTTCTGGGAAAAGTCGCCAGAGAGAAATTGACTTTGAGGCAAATTTATTTATGTGCATGGATGTTAATTTGAGTCTACTAAGCGATGAGAATGGGATAAATGAAAGATCTTCATAATATGTGAATGGAATATTTGAATAGTTTGCATTGTTTATTTTAATATTTATTTACCTTTCATACAGCTACTTGTATCTTTCAATTAAATCCTCTATTCAATGTTATATGAAAGAAATCATTAATAAAACTAAGAAAGTAAATTATATGTCAGAATCCACGCATTTGCACTACAACACTATTTAATATTTGAAGCGTGGAAGCCTGTGTTTATATAAAATAAATTACAAGCGTGGCTAGTATTCAATAAATTGCCAGTTTACTCAGCAAAACTGTTTTATTTTTTGTAATAAACGACCTGGTTGCATCAAATACTAGTCATAATTCTTTGTGAAGGCCAGCTACCTGTCTTCAAAGTTCCAAGTAAGTAAATAAAAATCTTTCAAATCAACATCTTCTTTAAAATTTTCGTTTTTAAGGAATAAAGCTAATAATACAAAAGTCCCATGCTTTTTTCCACAATATCAAATAAACATTTTCAAAATCTCTCGCCACGCATGGGAAGTAGAAATCGTTAGAAATTGTTCGCGAGAACTCGCGACTGGATCACCACAAGAGTTTACAGACTATATTTATGACTTGCAGCAAGAGCAAATCTGATAGACGTTTGGTGAATATGCTGGCAACTTAGGGATGCCGGCTACGGTAAATTTCTTATTTTTTTCTTTAAAGACAACACCATTTAATTTTAAAATAAAAATGCTCGTGTAGTGACAATATGTGGCAAATGTTTCTATATATAATCCGTTCAACCTTTATACCCTTTATACGCAGTTACCGGATAGAAACGAAATTCTCATTATAAATTGAACTCAACATGAAACATATTTTGTATACTTAGGGTGTTGGTACAAGCAAAGAGTTGCCAGAATAACGAATTTTCGTCTTTTGAGTGCCAATGATTGCTGTCAATAATGCCTCAAAGATGCTGGCGCGAATGACGTGTTTAGACGTGTACCACGTTAAAAAAAATATAACTATTTTGTTTCGTAGTTAAAAGTATTATTTCCGTCGTCTTTCTATGTTAAGGTTACAAATGATGACCTCTATGTTAAGGTTACAAATTATTGATTCAATACTACAGCCCCTGTTCATTGAATTAGGACCACTCAAACATTTTATTATTCCTTATGCCGCGTTTATACATAGGGACGAACTACTCGTGCGGGCAATTGGCAAAACATTGGAAAAGACTCAGCAAGACAGGATATTGCACTATGCAACACGCACATGCACCATGCACCTTTCGACAATTGTGAGCTGTTTTGTTCAGTTCAGTGAACGATGGCTGAGATACAGGTTGTGGATATTGGAACTGCCTGGTGTGCGTTGAGTTATTTCAATCTGTGCCACGCAAGGACATCTCGGACTCTCTCGAATCCCTTTGACTCGATGCATAAAACCGACTTTGCTTCGAGCGGCTTCGAGCTAGGACGACACGGTCACAAACACTCAGGCACAGCAATAAAATGATCGTTATCTTTTCATAAAACAAACAAGAGCCGACGAACAAGCCATTTACACACGTGTGCTTGCCATGAAAAAAACAGCCGAGAAAAGACAAGGGACCATTTACACGCTCATCTCGTAAACATTTGCCATTCCTCGGCGAGAGTGAAAACGCGGTATTAGAAATTTTTACCCGTCGCGTAATAAAAATACGGGTTTTTCCGAATAAAATTATCATATCTTGTCCTTAGTAGCGGCGCTAACATAAAGTGAGCGCAGTTACGGCATCATGAATTCTTTTTTCGGGTTTATTGTTGACCTGTCCTTCTTGATGTTCGTGTTTAGTGAGATTCATATTACTATACAAATCAGCGGAAAAAACTCAAAATTCATCAATCATTGTTAGGCAAGTGATTATCTCTGAGCGAAAAGAGTCTTTTGATTACCTATTTTGAAAAAGCAGGAGTAATAAATAATTGTGGTAGCAGCTGAAACAATTGGACATTTTAAAAGTGCAATGAATTTTGGTAAATTTTGTTGAATGAAAAAAAAAAAAACCAATGAAAATTGCTCTGGCAGAATTGCTCTGTTTAGGATCGGAACACTTTTTTTCGCGAGAAAGTATCTCATCAAACTGTGATGAGAATATCAAAATCGCTGGAGGTAAATCAAGGACAATTGAGCAATAAGCATCAAAATTTTCGCAGTCAAAGGAAGACAAAACCTCGAACTGACCAAAGAATTGTCCTTATGGCTACCGAAAATATTTTCAAATCTCTGAAGACGTTATATCAAGAGTTACAAGGCGAAGATATCGAAATATCTCCAATGAAGCTAAGGAGACGCTTGTACGAAGCCAAGGTTAAAGCAAGACGACCAGTAAAAAATAACCAAAACTCACCGCAAAAATTCGTCACGCTCGGTTGTAGTGGGCAATTGCTTATCACCACTATACTGTAGCAGATTTCAAAAGAGTATATGTGTAATTCTCACTCAAAAACGAAATATTAATAAAACTAATTTTTCTTGAATTTTTTTCAGATAGTTCTTAGCGACGAAAGCAGGTTAGAAGGCCAGGAGAGCCGTATAACCAAGAATGCGTTGTAACGACCGTGAAAGATCATCCATCTATGAAGATATGGTCTTGTATCTCCGCCGACGGACCTGCACTATTGTTTTTCGTCGACGGGACAATGAACCAGAATGTCTACAGAGAGGTCACCGAGAACATTCTTATACCACATTTTTATTATTTAAAGTCTAGTGAGCTTTCTGACACCTTTACGCAGGATGGTGCACTCTGTCACACTGCCCGGTCAATAAAAAACATTTTTACCGCCCATAGCATTCCCGTTCTTCGTTGGCCAGATAATTGTCCTCATTTGAATCCAATTGAAAATGTTTGGAGTGTATTCAAAACAAAAGTTTATTCCCTTCCTAATCCTACACTGACGGTTTTGAAGCGAAATATTGGAGGTGTGTGAGAAAATAGCCTCAAAATTAGAGAAATGAAAGAGCGATGTTATATAAGCATGCCAGAAAGAATAAGTGCAGTTTTTAGTGTTAAGGGTGGTCCTACTGAGTATTAAAATATGTTGTTTAATAAATAATAGTCATTAAAACTATTATCCAAAAACTAAACTTTTTTTCTTACATTTATGCTCTCTTCATGTTTAACCAACAAGAAAAGAACAAATTTCAAGAAATTTTTAAGTGGTCCTAATTTGATAAACGAAGCTGTATTTCTGGTATCAGCAATTTTACCTGACCCAAATGAATTGCAACCAATAGGTGCGTTTTTTTGGTCCGGTACAGACCCGAATAAAACAATGGCGCAAAAAAAAACAATCTAATACAAAATAGCTGGACCTTTCGCAAAGCTTGCTATAGTTTACTGATTTCGCTGTGGTAGCACAAAATAGTTGAAAATAGAGGGAGAAAATAACGAGTATTAACTACCACAATCGATAGAAAATAGAAAAAGAACTCGAAGAAAATTATCTATTTTGACTTTTTACACATTATGAGGGCTTTTTCTGATTTCTTATTTACCAAAGAATTGAACATAACCTTGAAAAACTCTAGCGCATCAGAACCGCTAGAAAACTAATTTTCGAAGAAATTGTCTTTGAGTGACAAAAAATGTGGAAAGACGTAATAAACCTTTTTGTAGAATCATATCAACCATTCCTTATCCAAAGCAACAAAACTCAACTATAGCACAAATGATGAAAATGTTCAGTGCTGGCAACACTTTCTCAACAAAGCAGCAATAAATTTACCATAACAAGCTCATACTTAAATCAACTTATCCTTTGAATTTCGTTCTCATCGGAGGATTTCATCGAAAGGTTCAACGGTTAAACGTTGTTTGAGGCTGCCATCCGAAAAATGTTCAAAACTCGGAAAATTTAAAAATTGGTTTCTTATTTTTATCGCAAATGCTTTGCATATGAGTATGTAATTTCCAGCATCTGTTGGTGCAATATTTACGGAAATGGCTAATGCTGGTTAGCCTGTGTCAGCAGCAAAGCAAAATACATACCAAATCTGCTTCACGATAAGTTAAGCCCAACCAGTAAATTTCGTTTCGATTGAATCACTGCGCTGGAAGTTATACGGGTAAAAAAATTTTAGGGTTACAACCCTCAAAACTTTTCAAATTTTGAAAGCGTTAATATTTGTTGTTAATTTTCATTGCAGGATCATTTCCATTTACAAATCTAATGACATAATCGCTCAGTAAAGAAATTAAACAAAATTACAAAAATGGTCTTAGCTGGCAGCCCTTTCATGAATTTTGTACGAAATTTCTATGACATTTGGTTCACATTAAGGTCCATTTACTGCGTGACCTCCTTTCTGATTTCTACACTGGACCGGAAGTTATAGGGAAAACAGCTTTATTTTGCTGAGCAAATTTGCAAGATTTAGGAGACAAAAATCGCCATAGCTGGCAACTCTATTCTAATTTTTCAGCCAAATTTTCGTCTATCTAAAGTAAGATCCAAGTACTTTGTGAATTTTTTTTAAATGTGATGGCTGAATCGGAAGTTATAGGCCGGTTAAAACCGGTTATTTTTCCCAGTGATTTTTCAAGATGGTACCACTGGCACAGGGTTGCCCGCATTTCAAAATCAATTCTATCAGACCTGGTCCTAGCTAATGCCAACATGTCCTGTATATTTAATTATGATCGGATAATCCGGTCGTCAGTTCTCGTGAACAGAACTTTCAGGCGCTGAAAATGGAGGTAATTTGGTGATGGGTTGCCGTTCTTGTGTAAATCGGAATTTTGAAAATTTCAATTTGACATGATGGACAAAGGTTAGAATTTATCAATGATTTGATAATTTTGTCAAAAATCAAAAATTTTTCAGGAGGGTCAATCATTTGAAGGTTTTTTTTCAGGGGCATGCCGTAGCTACAGGGTTACCCGCACTATCTTGAATATTCACGTGTGCTAAATTTTAGTCAACATTAATACGCTCTGCAAATTTCACGATGATCCATTGTTTTTCTTAGAAGTAATGACAAATCAAAATTTGAAAAATAATCCTTGCCTACTTTTAGGCATGCTGCACCCACACACGGCTCTAAATTTCCAACATTTTAACATAAATAAGCTAAAAACATAATACGTTTTCATTCCCAGACATTTATTTTAACAAAAATTTACACTGCTTGGAAATATAGGTGTACCTGAAAATTCACTAAAACGCTTTTCTTCGAAAATTAGTAAAAAGAACTAACAGACAATTACTTCTTTTAACTTTCTACACATTACGAGAGCTTTTTCTAATTTCGTAACTACCAAAACATTCAACATAACCACAAAAAACCCAAAGCCATCTCACAGCAAAAAAGACAACTTCTCATGAGCTTTTCTTTTTTCTATCAGCACATTCTACACTTCAACACGTGAACTACAAATAAGGAATAGAATTTCTGTACTAGGGAATTCACTGGTGAAGAAGTGTTGTTGTTTTCAATGCATAAACTTTACTCTCTGCTGGATAGAGGAGCAAAAAAACACGCCTATTGTTGTTTCCAATGCTTATACTCTGTTCTCTGCTGGATAGAGGAGCAAAAAAAAACACGCCTATTATGAAAGAGAAATTGGCTGCTAACAGCATTTTTAGCATATGGTGCAATGTTCGATTCTGGCCCAGTTGCATTGTTGGGTGAATGAACATTACCATGTGTTACTTGCGTATGATGGAAATCCTGCAACGCAATCAATAATTAAAAAAAAAAATTGAATGTAATGCGACTCCGAAAATAGGCCCATTCCTGTAACAAACAAGAGTGAACTGACTTTGGTTTGAAGTGCTTCTATCGCCGGGCATTTGGAAGAGCAGCGTATATTTTGCTGAAAAACGGAACATTTTCTTCTTAGCCTTTCATAGAAAATAAAGTTAAAAGATCTCCCAGCATAACGTTTTCCAAGTCAACGACTTGCCTTCACTTACAGAGGAAGTTTGCACTTAAAATGGGTCGAGAGTCATCTGCAGAAAATATTCGAAAGACAGACAATTTAGTTTATTTCAGTAAGACATAACAAGACATCTGAGAAATTGAAAGGGGAGAAAGTATCTTAGACACCACGTATTTAACACTAGTGGGAGAGGTTTTAATGATACGCAATCGTTGAGGGAGGATGAAGTACAATAGTCTCATGACAATCTTTTGTCAGATCTAGGGTTTCAAGCTGATAAGGAGTTTCATTCCCAAATTTGCAATCAGTGTGAAGACGAGTGTAATGTGATTCGTTCTACGGCTCACTTTACTCGTGACTTAAATCAGTTACCCATTCTAGGTGAACTCAAAGCTTGGTGCGTGGTTTCTTGCCCAAATCTGGGTTCGAACCAGGAACCATACACACAAAAGCCAGTGCTCTACCCACTATTCAGGCTTTGTTGAGGGAGGATACATCTCTGAATAAGTTTAGGTTGTCAGCATAAAGCTATTATGTAAATGGAAGGTTATTTATGAAAAGATTAAACAGCAGGGGGCTGATTATAGAACCTTGCGAAACACCAATAAAGAAACAAAAAGCTAGTAAAAGCAAACATTTGGGAAAACTTTTTGACTCTGACTAAAAGTACGAGTATATGATGCAAATAAGCTGAGTTTTTCAAGTAGGGTAAATTGATTAACGTTATTAAAGACTTTCAGAAATCAGTGGAAATTACATTGACTTGCTGTCCATCGTTAAATGAAAAGACAAAACAATTAGCAAATTGAATGAAATTAGTCGCCGTTGAGCGACTCTTAATAAAACCATGCTGCTCATTAGTAATTTTGTTACCCACCCGGTCTGGGGTTGAAAGCCGACTAGGCCCACTTGGGTCGCAGAAATTTCAATGAGATTGGACGCGGGTGCTACTCACTCAACTAAATGGGGAACCTAGAGCCGTTGAGTGAGGTTCGGTTTACCGGCATCGGCACCTATACAAAAAAAAAGTTGACTAAATGAAGCGCGACTACGGCAAAACTAACCGCACTTAACTGGCAAGGACTACGATACCACGCTTCCACAACTCGACTCTTTTAATTAACCTTATAAACTATGGAAAGTTTTAAATTTAATTTACGCAAAAAATCTTCTTAGCACTATTAACAGATAAGTTGTTATAAAAAGTTGCACTATCTCCTACCGTGTTCATCGCACAAACAGGTACAAAAACAAAAAGTACAGGTTTCAACTCCGTCTTGTTTCCGGTTCAGATTGCCGCAGTTTAATCGGACTGATTTTTAGCCACGATCTGCCTGTTTCAGGTCGGACGTGCTTCTTCGTGCACTACAAAGCCGTTGATAAGCTCGACGCTTCTCCCACACTTGTTGGCCTCGCAACCTACTGCTTCTAGATCACGCTGGATGCGTCACTTCAAATCCCTGTGGGAGCGGAACTTTTTTTCTTTGTCAGTTCAGTTTTGCGACACTCTTACCAGCCAAATACACTTCGAGTTTTCCAAACCACAAAGAATGATCTGAATCCGCCAATTCACCTGACTTGGAAGATCTTCTTTACTTAAAATGCACTTCTTTACGTTCCGCCAACTGCACAAAGAATTATCAATTTTTCCATCATCCCCCACTGCTCTTCGTTCACCTTCCGGTATCTTTACTTTCCGATCGTGTACGCAAGCTCTATGATGCGTTTCAGCAAAAGTGCGTTTCCATGAAATTCGGTCGGCAAAAAAATTTTGTAAACCACCGTTTCGTTTTGCTTTGACATTTCGGCGGTGTTTACATTCATTAGAAAACATTCATCACTTTTACGCTTTGACCAGATGTTTTTCTAAAATGTCTTCTTGTTTGGCTCAGTAATGTGTTCTTAATGTGTTCAAATTGTGAATTCAAATTTCCCGTTCTGGGGCCTCTATTGTACTCAATCTTCACTACAGATCTCCCGTTGGACAAATACATCATGACAGCAACATTCGCCGACGACAAAGCAAACCTTTACGCCCATAAGAGTCCAGTGATTGCTTCTAGAGATCTCGAAGAGCACCTTATCAGCATTCAGACCTGGATGAATAAAGGTAAGACTCAGTGAACCGAAATGCGTTCATGTCACATTTTCACTAAGAAGAGGCAACACTGCTCCCATCAAACAGAACAATGTAGCCATTCCGCATCAGGAATCAGTTAAGTACTTAGGAGTGCATTTGGACAAAAGGCTAACATGGAGCACACACATTGAAGCAAAATGCCAACAGATACGAAATAAAACCAGATCACTATACTGGCTGTTGGGCAGTTTCTCGGCTTTGGAATTGCAATATAAACGCTTGCTATATATAGCAGTCATCAAGCCCATATGGACCTATGCCGTTCAGCTCTGGAAGACGGCATCCAAGACGAATATTATGAAGATTCAAAGAGCCCAGATGCGAGTTCTGAGAATCATTACAGCTGCCCCATACTATGTGAAAAACGAAGTCATCAGCAGAGACCCCATCCGTGGTAGATGTTATGGAAGAGCTTGGCATACGATATAAGGATAGGCTGCGGAAACACCCCAACTAGCTGGTAGCTAAACTAATAGCTGAACCGTACAGACATCGACGGCTTAAAAAGATGAGACTTTAACATTGTCAAACCTAGTTGAATTATATTTTCCTTTTTGTTTTACTTCTGGTTTTTTCTTTGGTGTTAATGGCAACCTCTGTTAAAACGAAGGTCCTCAAAACATTAGTAGTGAGGGCCAAAGTTAGTTATTTGTAGTGTGTAAGATGTAAACGAGATGTTATTTACTTAGTAGTACATTGGCTAAAAAAAAAAAAAAAAAAAAAAAAAAAAAAAAAAAAAAAAAAAAAAAAAAATCCCGACGAGGTCGAAGCAGATTCTATTTCCGGGGGCAAATTTTTTAGTAGTCTATTGAACCCAAACGAACGTGAATATGTACTGTATTATGCTTTGTCGTCCTCAAAGGTTGGTTAGTTGATACACTTTCTTCGAACCCCTGACTGTCTATGGAATAAGAGCCATAATTTGGGTTCAAAGTTGGTGGTACTTGGTTGGTCATTTCATCAAACTTCTGGTTAGTCGTATCTTTTGAGCATTTTGTTTTGTTCGGAACTTGAATTTATGCTAGAATTGTTGTTTCGTTGGCCGCTTTATCCTTTGAGATTTTAATTTTTTATCATCTCACGACATTGATGTATTCCTTGTATCGGAAACCCACCTCACGGAAAAAATAATAATTTTGAATTCCAGGATATATCTTCTACGACATTGAACACCCAGATGGCAAGACTAGAAGCGGGTCTGCTATACTCATTAAAAAACATCTGCTCCATCATTGTTTATAGCCAAGCAACATCAATTTACCTACGCGGGCAGTTGAGTGAGATTGTAATTAAGTCCATCTGCTGCCCTCCGAGGCATAAATTTTCAAAAGTTATATTTGAAAACTTTTTTCTCATCGCTGAGAACCTGGCGACTTCAACGCAAAACACAAGTTTTGAGGGTCTCGACTCATTACTCCAGAGGCAAAGCTCCTTTCGAAATAATACAAACCAATGGCTTGAGACATACTTCAACTGGCCAGCCAACGGTAAACTTACATATTCCATCAAAAACCAACTCGAACACATTTAGACAATACCTCACCAGCTCATTGTTTCTAAGAGCATCACTCAAATCGACAGAAGAAGTCAAATCTGCAGTTATTCTTTTTTTAACGAGTATATCTTGGAGGCATTCGACAGAGCAGCACCTAAAATTAATTTGCATTCCCCAGCCCGGAAAAACACTTACTCTTCATCAATAAGAATTTTAGTACAGGAAAAAAAACAAGCATGAAGAAATTGGCAGCTTCACAGATCACCCCAAACCAAAACACGAAGTTTATAGAGAGCTCAGGCTGGCACTTGCGAAGGACAACGAGCTAAAGTTTCATTCGTTCTTGGAGAGCATCACTCTCACTAAAACTGCCGACTATTCGCTGTGGAAGGCGGTCAAGGAAATTAGTAAACCTACTTTCAGAGAAGCCCCACTAAGAACTGCCAACGTGCAATGGGTCAAAAATGACGCAAAGAAAGCCACCGCCTTTGCAGTTCACCTAAAACAGGTTTTCAAATCTTTCATCATGGCAACAAGCGACTTGCCACCTATTACCAGTGCTCAGGACTCACAGCCAATCACAGCTTCGAATAAGGAAGTGGAAAATATTATTATCCATGAAACCTCCTAAAAAAAATCTCCGGGTATTGATCTTATCACTAATGCTATATTCAAACAATTGCCAGCGATCGTATTTTCTTGGCTGTCTAGTCTTTTCAACGCTATTTTTCGAATCGGATACTGCCTTGAAGCTTTAAAAAATGGCGATATCATAATGATTCCCAAGCCTGGTAAACACTCTTCCCAAGTGGAGTCATACAGACCTATTAGGCTTTTATCCTGCGTCTCCAAAGTTTTCGAGAAAGTTCTGCTGAGAAATCTACTTCCAATACTTGAAGATGCAGAGAATACTCCAGAACATCAATTCGGATTTCGAAGACATCACAGCACCATCAACAGGTCCATTGAATCGCGTCAGACATCAAAATTGCATTCGAAGATAAGAAGTATTGTGCAGCAGTTTTTTAAGACGTTACGCAGGCTTTTAACAAAATCTGGCATGAAGATTTGATCTTCAAAATCAAATCAATGCTCCCGAAAAGCTTTCATGAAATACTTTACTCCTACCTAACCGATCACACATCTGATTTCTCAATAAGCGTCAGAATTACTACAACTACCTATGCGGATGACGTCGCCATTCTATGCACTGATTCAAATCCAGTTCTGGCATCTCGAATACTGCAAGCTCATATCTCGGTTTTAGAAGATGGCTAGCAAAATGGAGAAGCAAAATGAACGAAACCAAATGCGCCTACGTTACGTTCATATTGCTAAAACTAACCTGTCCTCAAGTATATCTAAACAATGTACTAATACCTCAAAGTGGAACCGCAGTAGAAAATATATTGCAGCTCTTGTTCATCATCTCAACAAGTTAGCCAAAAGAATATTAACCCATCGTAAACTCCAGCGAATGAAAAGAATCAACCCATTAGATCTTCCATGTCCAACGTAGAACAAACTTTGTTTAGTCACTTTCTTTGGTTAAAAACCTCCTGTAACTCTAGAAAACTAATGTTTATTATAATTCTAGAAAACTAATCTTGACTTTGTTCTCTGTTTTAACGTAGCAACATGTACATGTCCCCAAATGTGAGGGGTGCACATTATTTGTCCTAGTATGTAAGATTTTAAAACTAACTGAAGCTTCTTGTACGAAGGAAACAGTTAATAATGTTGTTATTAAAAAAAAACTTTTTGCTGATTGTAGCCATTATAAACTCAGCAGTGCGCTTCGTAGAACATTGAAAATTGTTCGAGCTCCTCCAGATTCTTTATGTGGCTTTATACTTAAAACCAATTTTTACTTCAAATTAGTTAATGGCTTATGCTACGTCGTCGGCACCCAGCAAGTATAATACACAAGCTGGGTGCTGCAATATTTTCATATTCCTATGAGTGGGTAGTAACATGGTGGAGTCTTCGCGCGCAATTAGCCTTCCCCGAGGAAGGCTTGATTTTTTTTTGGTTAAACTGTGGGCACCCATTGGCCCACATTGTTACATCTTAACAATTTCATTCTAAGCAGTACAGCAAACTCTACTGTGAACACCTTCATTTAAATGACTGGGATAGCAGAATAAGAGGGATGCTGGCAGGTAATTCGAAACATTTTGAATGTCTGCTGACTTCAATATGTTTACGGTTGAACTGTATGGATAAAAAGCACATAAGAAAGAAGAAAGAGACTTCAGAAAAACATTTGGTATGCCAACCACGTCGCTGCTGCCACAAGAATCTAAAATGGTATTGAAAAAAAATCAACAGGTGAAAGTAAGCATGAGTTTAAACTATTGGCGGGATCGTAAGAAGATGCACAAGAGGAAGAATGTCACTGTTTCTGGGTATTGTGTTGCTGTTTTGAGGGATACGACCAGAAAGATTTAATTTGCTGGAAAAAAGGAAGACTCTATTTTCGTGAAATAGTAGTTTAATGTTAGCTCTTATCCCCAACGAAATCGATCGAAATATAAGTTGCGATGGTGGTTTGGAGAGTATTAGACGCAGTCAATTCAGTGTATATAGGAGTGATCTTTTCTTTCACTTTCGCAACAAAATAAGCCTAAATCTTTCAAATCATAGCTGCTAATGTTAAGGATATGCTACAAAAGGAGAGCTAGGAACTAATGACAATTAAGGAGCCAACGAAATGAAAAAAACTTGGAATCAAAATTGTCTGTTCATTGACTCGAGCTTGATTTCACTGATAATACATTGTCCTAGATTAGTGAGGAATCATCATATTGCCTGTCAATGATATGACTCCAGCATTGTTATTGACTGCTTGATTGGACGAAAAATATGTGAAAGTGTTATTGTTCAGCTTGTTATGATCATCTTAGATCATCAACCAATGATCATCAACCAATCTGGATACGGGGGAAATTTCTCATTCCAAAGCTATTTATTTAAAAATGAAACTTTAAGCATAACATTTTCCCGTATTTTCACCAAATTTTTCCTTAGCTAACTTGTGTAATTTGGTGTAGAAAATATTGGGATATTGTGTTGTATTTATGGAACATGTGTGAAATATGTGATCGCGTATCTATAAAATTTATTAAGGAAAATTCCCGTAAGAAGTTTTTATAAAATATCTGAAAATGCATCAAGAAAAAATGAAAACTTGTTTGGTATTTTAGGACAAACGTTCAAAATACTGTTGAAGCCAATAATTTATCATCATTAAAGATGTCAATAATTGCATTAATTTGTTGCGAATACAAGTGTCAATAGTTGTGTTAATTTATTTATTTATTTATTCACCAAAACAAGGTACAAAAATCATATATAAAATATCAAATTAAAAGTAAAAGTAAAATGGAAAGGTAAAGTAAAGTAAAAACAAAAAGTAGAAACAAACAAGTTAAATAAGTAACAAACAAATTAAAAAGGAAACAATTAGATTAATAAATAATAATCAATAAATAAAACATTGACATAAAAGATATAGCTTAATTTTTAGGGGTATGGATGGCATGTGATAAAGAACAAATGACCCATAAATAAATTAGTTAAAAATAGATAACAAATGAAGTAATAAATAAATGACAAATAAATAGCAAATGACAAATAATTAAGTGAACTTAAATTTAAATTAAATATACAATACATGTATTTCTATAAGTATGGTGGGGGTAAGGGGGAGACTATGAAGAGAGAGCCTTCATAATATTTTTTTTAAATGTTGATTTAGATATCGTAGGGGAAAAGCTCTCGCTCATGCTATTGAATAGCCTGCAGCACCTACTTATTGGCTCGTTTGCTGCATATGTTGTGTTGTGCTGGTATTCAATAAGCAATCGTCGGGATCTAGTGACTCTCAGGGGCTGATTGAGCACAAACTCTTCTTTCAAGTAGGCGGCATTAACCACGTCTCTGATGACATCGAAGCTGAAGCAGACAGATAACATTAATCTTCTCGACGCAAGAGGTAACAAGTTAATACATTTAAGGCGATATTCGTTTGGGAGTAGATTACTGAAATCATAAGGGTTGAAAAGATCTCTCAGAGCGAACAGTAAAAACTGCTTCTGATCAGACTCAAATCTTTGGCTGTGAATTTCGAAGGCCGGGTTCCAGATAGTGCACGCATATTCAAGAAGAGGACGCACGAGTGAAATATATAAGGATTTAGTAACTCAGAGATTCTTAAACTCTTTGGCTCGTCACTTAATGCTTAATTACTTGCTCGGGAAAGCACTCTATCATAATGTAGATTGAAGCGGAGCTTTTCATCCAGGGTGACACCGATATCTAATATGTTGTCAACCCTGCTGAGTGTCGTGTTGTTGAGGCTGTACGTATAATGAACGCGTGCAGTTTTGCGAGAGAAGCTAATTGCGCGGCAAAATCGTCATGAATTAAATCGCAGCTTTTGATTTTTGAGATACGTCTCAGCCAATCATCTTCCGACCAGTAAGTGCCAAATTTAAATTTTTTTTATGAGAATTGTTCTTGGGAGGTTCAGATAGTGTTTTTTGTAGGATAAAAGCTTCGTGATTTTCGATGGCAGTGCACAATTTCTTGATAGGAGATGTTGCGACATCTTTGGTAGACTTCATCAGCATTAACAAGTTAGAAGAATTGTTAATATGTGCACTCAGTAGTTCCTCGCGAAGTGATATTTCAAACACAGGTGCACAAAGATTGGATGGTTCTACTTCTGCCAATGGTTTTGTATCGGACTTAACTATACTCTCTTACTTATTAACAATTGAATTTTGGTTGGAGAGTGTCGATAATTGTAAACACAATTTTCGACACTTTTTCAGGTGATGTATTCATGGGCTTCAGAAGTGTTTTAAACTTTGATCCCAAAGCATCAAACATGTTTTACTATTTTTACTAATTAAACTCGTTTCGCCGAAAATTCATATTTCTTTATATATATATATATATATTTATATATATATATATATATATATATATATATATATATATATATATATATATATATATATATATATATATATATATATATATATATATATATATATATATATGGTGTTTGGTACTAAATGAACATTATTTTAAGGAGGCGTTCTTTGACAGATTTTGAGTAAAAAATCGTTCTTCAGGATGGTCCGGATTTCAAAACCTACCGAGTTACAGGGTGTTCAAAAAAACTTGTTCGGACCGGTACCCTGACTCACTTGAATCGTTATATCTTGAAAACTAATTATCACAACTCAAAATTTTACACTGCGTTCATTAGACAACTAAATTACCTTTTATTTAATGTATTGCACTTGATTGCAGTTGTACCGAGTTTTGAGATATTTTCTTCGAAACACAAAATTTTTAAATTTTAACCCCGAAAATTCTGTGTTCCAGGTCGTTTTCCTTAGAAAACCTCATTATAATGTGCCACTTTCATTTAAATATTTTGATAAGCCATATTACTGGCTACAAAAGTTGCATACATTTTAATGACTTAGATTCTACCATTTCGCAAGTATTGAGCGAAAATAAATATCGCTTAAAAACTAAATATGTCATAAAACGGTCCTCCTTGAAAAAACAAAGTTTAATATGCTAGTCGTACTAAAGTAATTTAGTACCCATTTATTGCTATTTAAAGTATCAATAAACTTAACTTTATTTTAATTAGTTTCAACATAATTGATGCACCTACCTAGATGTGACAGGTAAAAGCATGTCCAGTTCTTCGCCTTTATTAGTGGGATACTTAAAAAATTGAAAACGCATAAAAACAGAACCACTTTCAAATTCTTGTAAGTTTCAGTGCATTACTCGAACAACAAGATCTAAATAAAATTTACGAAAATACATGGAAAATGCCTCGCTACACTAACGAAGAATATGGAGATATTTTGTACGTCTATGGGGAGTGCCGGGGAAATTAAGCAGCGGCGCAATCTTTGTATCATCAGAGATACCCCCATCGACGGATTCCTGGAAGGAGAGTGTTTCAACAACTTTACGCAAGGATTCGGGAAACGGGTAACGTCAGAACGAGCCGAGTAAACGCAAATCATACAACTGCAACCGCTGTACGGACCGAAGAAGAAATATTGCATGCAGTGGAATCTGACCCATCAACCAGTATTCGACGCTTAGCGTTACGATTTAACGTGTCTAGCGGGAAAGTTTGGAGTATTTTGAAAGCAGCCCGTCTACATCCTTACCATCACACACCAGTTCAGGAGCTCCTACCCATCGATTTGCCCAAAAGGAGGGAATTCTGCAATTGGCTCCTTGAGAGACAATTAGACGACTAAAATTTTGTCAACAGCATTCTTTGGACGGATGAGTCTTTATTTACGAGGGACGGTATCACAAACTTCCACAATTTACACACGTGGGCTGAAAACAATCCAAACACTGCAAGAACGTCATCATTTCAGCATAGATTCAGCGTAAATTTATGGGTAGGAGTGATTGGCAATAATTTGATTAGGCCTTTTAGACTCCCGCCTACCCTTTTTAACACATGATCTGCAGGACTTATTGGAAGATATTCCTCTGCAACGATTGGTTTCCATGTTTTACCAACACGATGGTGCTCCAGCTCATTACGGCCGACCAGTCATAGATTGGTGTAATTCCAAATATCCCAATCGCTGGGTCGGTAGAAATGGACCAGTACACTGGCCTGCGACGTCTCCTGATCTGACTGTAATGGATTTTTTTGTATGGGGACGGATGAAGGACCTTGTGTACGCAATGGAAGTATCCACTTTAGAAGAACTAAATACCAGAATCGATGATGCTGCAACTGTAGTGAGGCAACAGCTGAGAGACATGAATATGAAAAGAACGCTTGCCAAACGAGCTTTGGCATGTATTCAAAATGAAGGTGGCAATTTTGAACACTTACTGTAGATTAAAAATTTTGAAATAAAGCATAAAAACCATTATTAAATAGTTTCAGTTCAAGAAAAAAGTGTAGATAGACAACGAGGGCCACTTTATGGCATATTTAGTTTTTCAGCAATATTCATT
>OX376372.1:166713363-166728363 GCA_947369275.1 Nemotelus nigrinus
AAATATGGTTTCCATGGTCCGCTGCTTTCCTGGTTTTCTTCCTGGATTCATGAACGTAATTGTATTGTTACTGTAAACTCCTGTTTGTCTACTCCTTTCTATCCCTCCTCAGGTGTTCCACAAGGTTTGATCCTTGGCCCCTTATTATTCTTAATTTTCATAAGTGATCTTCCGAGTCTGCTAAACGCCTTTTCTCTTCTATATGCAGACGATCTAAAAATATTCAGAGTTATCAATACAATCGAAATCTTTGAAATCTCGCAGACTTTTCGCGATGAATGCCTTCTGTTCAAACTGCACCGTCAACTTGTCCCATCTGACCTCTGCAACCAGATTTCCGTTCGTGTTTCGGATCGGTCAAATAGATCCACGTTAACGTTTAATGTTCCTCCTTTTGCACGGACTGAGACATACTACTTTTCACCGCTGTTACGTATACCTAGGCAGCATAATGCACTCGGACTAGATTATCTGCCACCGACCTTGTGACGTTTCAAAACTACCTTAAAAGATAAAGTCTGTACATTTTCTGTTTAAACCTGTAGTTTTTACTAATGTTCGAAGAACATTAGTGTTAAAATCGCATCGCCGAAAGTTCGTCAAATATATATATATATATATATATATATATATATATATATATATATATATATATATATATATATATATATATATATATATAGATATAGATATATATATATATATATATATATATATATATATATATATATATATATATATATATATATATATATATATATATATATATACATATATATATATATATATCAGCAAAATGGTTAAGGGAGATAATCTCTGGAGTGGCCGATCCGATTGAGCTGAAATTGTCGGAGAACATAGATGTATATAACAGGTAGGTCTATGACTTGCTAAAATTTAGATGTCTTAAACCTTTTGGCGGCAGCGGGCATTTAAGTGAATTTTCAGGTGCTCCTATATTTCCAAGCAGTGTAAATTTTTGTTAAAAAGAAGTTCTAGGAATGAAAACTTAATATGTTTTAAGTTTGCTTATGATAAAGAAGTGGAAGGTTTTGAGCCTTGTGTAGGCGCTGAGTCCCTAAAAATAGGCAAGGATTTTTTTTCAAATTTTGATTTGTCATATCTTCTAAGAAAAACAATGGATCATCGTGAAATTTTCAGAGCGTATTGATATAGGCTAGAATTTTACACACATGGACTTTTAAACCTGTGCAGGCAACTCTGTAGCTACATCAGGCTCCTGAACAAAAATCCTTCAAATCATCGTCTCCTGAAAAATTTTTGATTTTTGAAAATAAATTCAAATTATTGATAAATTTTTACTTTTGTCCACCAAATCAAATAAAATATTTCAAAATTCCGCGGTAAACAAGAACGGCAACCCGTGATCAAATTACCTCTATTTTCAGCACTCAAAAGTTCTGTGTTCGAGAACTGACGATCGGATAATGCGATCAATATTAAACGTACAGGACATGTTGGAATTTGCTAGGATCAGGTCTGATAGAAGTGATTTTGAAAAACGAGTAACACTGTGGCAGTGGTGCCATTTGGAAAAATTACTGCGAAAAAAACTGGTTTTTGGCCTATAGCTTCCGATTTAGCCACCAGATTTTAACAAAATTCACGCAGTAGGTGAACCTTACTCCAAGACAGATTTCATAGAAATTTGGTTGAAAAATTAGTATAGGGACGCCAGCTACGGCAATTTTTGTCTCCTAAATATTGTAAATTTGCTGAGGATATTAAAGATTTTTTCCCTAGAACTTCCGATGCAGTGACGAAAACAAAACGAAATTCATGTGAAAAGTATATCTTGTTGCAATTTTAATTTCGTAGGAATTTCGTTGAAAAACCGTGAAAGGGTTGCCAGCTATGATGAATTTCGTAATTTATCTACATTGCTTTATCGAGCGATATTGTCATAAAATGTCCAAATGGGAATGATCCTGCAATGACAGTTAACAACAAATATTTACGTTTCAAAAATTTATAAAGTTTGGACTATGGTAACCCTAAGATTTAATTCGCTCCTTTCACTTACAGCGCAGCCATTCAATCGAAACGAAATTCATAGGCTGGGTTTAACACAACGTGAAGCAGCTATGGTGCTAGCACATGATTGCCAGCACCGGACAGTTTCGTAAATATCGCACCTACAGATGCTTCAATTCTGCATTCATAAGCAAATCATTTACAATAAAATAAGCAACCGATATTTAAATGTTCCGCGTTTTGGAAATTTTATTGTTTGTTACTTGAATCTATAATCAAGTTTATTAGCTTATTCATCTGCATCATCCCCCTTCTATGGTAAGCATAATTTATGACAAACGACTTCAATTGCAGTAGTCCCTCGACTTACGTTGGAATTAGGTTCCGAGAATATGCGACGTAAGTCGAAAACGACGTAACTCGAGGGTAGAAGGAACCCCAAGCGATAAATGTATAAACTTTCATTTTTTGAATATGAATGTATTTATTTTAAAAGTTTAGGTTCGTGGGTTTTCGTCTACAGAAGTTTTATACTTGCACCCTCGTGGGTTTTCGTCTACATAAGTTTTATACTTGCACCCTTCATCAAGTATTTATGCACGACTACACGTTAAATTGCAAAAAAAAAATGAAGGCAACAAGTAGAAACCTTACGAAGAAGAAAATAGACGGCTTTAAATATGTACATATTTGACATAAAGCACTAAAAAGCAACACATTAATTGTTATCATCTTTAGAATGAATAGCCTCTATTTCCTACTGTTTGTGGGTTGACTGGTTTACTGGCGATGAAGGTCAAAATTCGCGTTTGGGGCAAAGTTTGTTTTCTTTTTTCTTCGACCAACTGCTTTGTAATCGTTGACAGAAGTGAAGACTTCGTTTAAAATGTCTGCACTTCTTGATTTGTCGGGATCATTTTCTTTGAAGATTTTTATATATATGATTAGTAATGCTTTATGAGAAAGATTATTGGCTTCAAAATATTTCTTTATTGTCGGACAGAAACGTTGATCAAACCAATCACGAAATATATTAGAAGTAACCCAGGCCTTTTTGTTGCACCTCCAAATAACCGGTCGATTTTCCTTGCATATATTTTTGAAATCCCTTGGATTTTCTGATTGATAAGCAGCAAGAGGTTTCAGTTTCAAATTACCTGATGCATTCCCCCCAAGAAGCAAAGTAATCCTGGATTTTTCTGCCTTAAAGCCAGGAGCTCTTCTTTCTTCAATCCAAAGAAATGCTCTTAAGGGCAAACGTTTCCAATACAGGCCTGTTTCGACGACATTAAACACTTGCTGTGCACAACATCCTCTATTTTCAATAATATCATGTAAAGTGTTTGGAAAGATCTTCGCTGCGTCATAGTCTGCACTATCCGCTTTACCTGTTACTTTTACATTGTAGATTTTCCTTCTTTTCTTGAAGTTTTCAAACCATCCATTGCTGGCAACGAAAGTATCTCCTCGATTCAAGTTTGCTTGTTCGAATAAGCTTTTTTCCTTCGCCTTAATAGTTAACGTGCTCACCGGTATATTTTGATGGTTCAGGTCTTTGATCCAAATAATCAACATTTTTCCCAATGCAAACGCCAAATACGAAAATTTTCCTACGAAAATTGCGCTCATACAATTCTGGGAATTTCCTTTTACCAGAGGAACAGTTTTCATACGAACAAACATCTGTTCTATGAAAACGGCGACGTAAGTCAAGGGATGGACGACGTAATTTCAAGGGTTTGGTCTCAAAGTAATGAATGACGTAAGTCGAAAAAACGTATAACAAGGGAGACGTAAGTCAAAAGATTACTGTATATGAAAGCTCTAAAAGATTATGTAAAAGCAAAGCATCTAAGTTATATATCTATATGCTTTTAAAAGCATCCATTTAAAAAACTCAGTGGGCAGGTTAGACTTTAAGGGGTTACCCCCACTTGTAACTTTGAAGTTTTTCGTTTTTTTTTTGTTGCATTTTTTTTAAGTATAACTATCTGAGAATACGTCCTTCAAATTTCAAGTCGATCCAAACATAATTAACCGAGATATGAGCGTTCAAAGAGAAGAAACTGTTGCTTATACAACCGTTACTTATACTTATAAACGCGTTTTTCTCGAAATGACATCTTTGAAGTCGGTGACCAAAATTACTCGAAAACTACTGAACCGATCTTTTTGAAACTTAGCAGGCTTATTTAATACATAAAAATGTAGAGTTAGATCATTCAATTTTTTTTTTAAATAAAAAATTGCCGTTTTATAGCCAAAAGACGACCATTTTTTTAAGTGAAAATCGAAATATTAACTTTGACTGTCCGCCATTTTGTGAAAAATGGATATTGTTTTAAATCCTTCAATCAAACACTAGTTTATACTGTTATTTAACTAAGTCCATCGCTATTTTTTGTTTCAGATGATCCAGTTCGACACAATTTTGGTCACCGCAAAAGGTGAAAATTAAAATTCCATTGTTTTGACGGCCATTTGTAATTAAATCATGTAATATTTTTCAATAAAAAAATTACTGAAAGGTGTTTAAAGTATATACTTTAAGAAAATATAACAGTCGTTTAAAAACAGTTTGTAGTTTTGTCAAAAAAAATTCATGAAAATGACCTATTTTATTGCGCCACAAGTGGGGGTAACCCCTTAAATTAAATTCAAAAAGACATGTTTTTGCTAAACAAGCGAATATTTATATTTTGCCGAATTCATTAGATAAATCTACCAACATAAATTTATAAAATACAATTTAAATTATACTAATTTTATCATTATTTCTTAATTTTAGTAATTAAAATTAATATTTAAATAAAAAATTAAACAAATATCAAATAATATTTTTCAAAAATATATTATAACATAATTATTAATGAATGCTATTTCTAAGCATACATTTTTTAAAAAATAATATTCATTTTAAATATTTAATTTATAGCTTAAAAATTGGTGCAACTGCACCAAGTTGTTTATATAATGTTATTTTATTTGAATAAAGCTCTTTGCCCTATAGCCTCCAGTACAGTCATGGTATCATTACGAAATTCATATGGCAAATTTAAATTATTGTAGACAATATTTAGTAGAAATCTAGTTTGAAAAACAATGATAGGGCTGCCAGCTATGATTGTTTTTGTATTTTCTGACATAGCTTTAGTAAGCGATTTTATCATAAAATTTTCAAATCGTGGTGGTCTTGTAGTGAAAATACACATCTAATACTAAGATCTAGAAGTTTTGGTAACGAATGGTAACCCTAAATTTCTTTTTATCCCTATAACTTCCAATGCAGTGATCGGATCAATACGAAATTCGCAGAGCAGGTTGACTTCAACGTGAGGCAGATGTGACGTATTTTTGGCTTCGGTACTAGCAAAGGACTGCTATCACGAGGTGTTTTTGTTATTTTCGTACCAATAAATGCTTGCATTAAGTATTCACATCGCGAATGTACAATATATAACAATATATATGACAATACATACAATATATAATATATAAGACAAAAACAACAATATAACAACAATATACAACAATACACTCAAAATTTGCACAAATCCTTTACTGTTCTTCGAACATTAATATTTCTAGCGGTTCTGATGCGCTAGGGTTTATTTCTCTTAATATTCTTAATTTTTAATTTGTACCTTTTCACCTTGATTTTGTTTATTATATTTTGTTTTTTTTATCATTCTTATTTCATTATTATTTTGTGCTTTCTATATTACATTCTTTTATTAGTAGATTCTTTGTATATTATATATATCTATATTCATCAATTGGATTTCATCTGTTGAATATGTAAATAAATGTTAATGTAAATAAATAAATATCCTCATAAGTTTTGACATAAAGTCTCTTAATTGTGAAGCCTATTTGCTGACGATGCTGCTCTGTAGCTCCGAAAAATCAATAGAATTTTCAAGTTTTATCACCGGAAGATCTAAATCATCAATAAAGTACTTTTCCATGAGAAAAAAAACGGAAGCACTATGTATCTTTTACAAGGAATCCAAATCAGGTCTACGACAATTGAGCCTTTTGTAATAAAATAATTGCGGAAATGACTAATACATAAGTACAATCAAATACACTTAATCGACAATGTTGTAAGGCTTGGTATGCAAACCAGTGTTTTGCTAACAGGAAAACACTTTTCAAAAACATCAAAATGCACTAGTTACCTTGCTAAGTCGTACAACATGTGCGACAATATGTAGAGCCCATTAGGCACTGTGCTCGATAAAAAGATAGCTTGCTAAGCAAAGATTGAAACAAAACGCAGATTTAGAAACAACAAAGAAAACAAAACTAATATCAGCCTTCTCTAATTACACACATCTGGTCTTCACCGCTTATCGAAAATCAACCCAATAAACACGAAAATTGAATAATTTGTTAACCTGCCATGACCAAAAAAATGTCTGTATGGTATTACTATAATTAAAGGAAAAATGAAATGCTATATAATCTATGTATTGTACGTATATATAATAAAATTAATTTTCGAATTCACTTAAATCACTGAAATCACTTCACTGAAATATTTATCAAAATTTTGGCAAAAATAATGAATTGTAAAAAATATGCTGTCGTAAATCTTTGAGTTGCTTTGAATGAAACCAAAATATTTAAGTTTAGAAATATATAGTACTCACTCAAATATCAATACCGACACTCTACATAGCTCTGAAAATGCAAAAATTTATCTGAAGCTCATCTAATTGCATATTTAATAGATAGTTGTGTTAGAAAACACACTCATATACATGTTTTGATAATGTGTAGCATCAGTAAAGTAATAATTGTATTCGTATAGGTAAAATGTGTGTATTTCAAACAAAAAAGATATTTGGAAATGCTGCGCACTGTTCAAATATAGTTGTATCAAATTTTATTTTCCTGAGGTTTTACTGTAGCTCTATTTTACCAACATGGTACCAATCATAATGCACTGCTTGAAATGCTAATCCATTTTCTTCATACAAATCCAAAGCCTATGTTTTCAGTATTCCCAAAAGCAATCCTGAATCTGGAAAAACTGTCATAAAATGTTTACCTGCTGTTCGAAACTCCAAAACATAATAAGTGATTGATAAGAATTAAGCAACAAACGAAATAAACACTTATCAATCAAACCGAACTACATTGGATTTCAGCGCCCAGTGTGAGTGAATTCCATGAAAATCCTCTTCAACGTCAACTGAAAGAAAGAAAGCCACGATTTTCATTGACGTATTTACCATGATAAGACAGATTGGCTGTTTTCTGAAAATACGTGAATAAATGGAGGATTGTGGAATAAGTTGTGGTTCAATGACTTTTGAATTACGTTCAAGGCGAATTACATTCAATAGACTGCGGATGAACAGCAAAGTAAACTTGTAATTCAGTTACGCGAGTAAAACATTAGTCATGTTTGAGTGGGAACAAAATTATTTCAGTTGATTATTCAATGTTTTTGTTATAGATCATTGACTTTATAAAGTGGAATTTATGGCATTAATTTTTGTGTTTTTTTTGGATTAGAGAGAACGGAAGGATGGCTACGTTTTTGCGATTTATCTGATTAACTTGAACTTAAAAAAATATTTAATTTTTTAATTCAAAATTTAATTTTGACTATTTTAAAATTTGTAAGGAACGAATTTCTCTGATTTGATATAAATTTCAAATTAATAAAATCTTATTTAAAGGTTTCGAAACACTAAATTATCTATTTTAGTGTGAAGTTATTCTTTGCAGACATGAATGAAACAAATTTCAACAAGCTGCAATCTCCAGTCCGATTCAACTTTAGGAAACAGCAGAAATATTCGATATCTATTGAAACAATATTCTATAAATCTGTTTATATTCAATCGGAGACTGTTAGCTAGTGGTCTCTTTATGGCCCTCCGAAACTGTTGATTCAACTCTAAGAAGAGATTATGCGCAGAAAAAACTTATCTACATTTGCTCTGTGGATCATCAACGAAGCAAAAGAGGGATGTGGATGTTTTTCTCTTCAAATAATGCCTGCGCATTATTCACTTTAAATATTTGGAGCATAGAGGAGTATTGTTCAACATGTGAAGTACTCAAATGGTCTTGTTAGGCATCTCTAAACAAACGTTCCTGATACCATGAATATAATTGTTTTGCGTAATTGGTGCCGAGATTGGTTATTGGTACCATCAAGAAACAATGTAAATGAATGGATAATAACAGGTTTTTTATGAATAATATACGAACTAACTATTAGAGTAAAATATATAATGAAACATTCAAGCAAGGTATAAACAAAGCAATTAAAATAATAACTAACATATCAAGAATTGAATTCAAAATGTTGGTTAGAGTTAATCAGCTTTTGGTGGCATCGCCGTACTAATAACAATTAAATAAGTAAATATATTTTATGATTCTCAACTGCTATCCTGAACTCCCAGCGTAATTTTTAACCGAAATTAAAATGTATATGTTGCACTAATCTAACTGAATTGGATTGTTATTTAAAAAGAGAGGGAAGCTTATGCAAAAGAAAAGCAAATTTCCTAATAACAATCGAAAATGATTTGAATTTTCGACGTACTTCTTCTAAGTGCTATATGACAAATTAATAATAAACATAGTATATCCGATATTATCAAACGATTCAAAAACAAATAAAACAATCAAAAGAAAAGCGTTTATCGCTCTGTGCTTTTAACCTTGAGTTTTTTAAAATCATAGTTAAGGATGTTGAAAAATAAATAGAAGAAATTATAAGAAATTGAAAGGCAACATGATTGGCTATTGGCTTAAATTAATAGTCAAAGAGTCAACTGGAAGTGGAAGTTGCTAAGCTCTTGCTAGTTGATGTATAATTTGATGCTTTCATGGTGCTGTTTTATTGTTCTTACTGTTAAATATTTTAGTCAATCTTTTAACACTTTTAAAACCTGAAACTTCCGAAAAAAAATGTTGTGCTAATATTCCTGTATTTTGCTACTACAATATCTACAGACAATTAATTTTTGGTTGGGAAAATTAAAGAAGTTAAATGCGAAATAATAAGAAAAAGTTATCTACAAGGTCAACGCTTCGTATATAGATTTTAGTGAAAAATTATCAGAAGTAAACACTATTTATACCATGAGAAATTTGAATACATTTTTCCAACGATATCGCTTAATTCAAATTAGATTGATGCAAGTTTTCACTTAAAAGACAGCACGTCTGTTTGCAAGTGCAGGCAGTTTTCGTTAGTCTCGTTGGTTTTTTATTCTGCTAAAGTGGAAATAAAATTATTATTTGAAACCATTTAGCAAGATTTGTATGCATGTATCGTTAGATTTAGAATAAACCATAGTGTTATTCTTGATTAAGGTAACTACGGCTCCTAAAAACCGAAACGTGTTATATATATAAAAGAAAAAAAACAAAATAGAGATCCTAGATTCCGTTAGTTGATTTGAATCATACGAATCGATTGCCGAAAATACAATATTCACATATTCATAATATCTAAAAATTAAAAAAAGTGAAGAAAAGATTCGAGTTTTTGTTGGATCAACTGAAAAGAAATAAACGGAAGTTACGTCAACCTGAATATCCCCAAATGAAGGCAAAACTATTTGAGTGGTTTATGAGACAGTGTAAAAAGAATCTACCTGTTAACGGTAAAATATTGAAGAAAAAAGCTGTTCAGATCTACAGTTGGAACCTTGGAAAAGAGGGAGGATTTAACGCCAGCAATGGATGGTTTGCGAGTTTTAAAAAACGTTGGGAAATACGACCATTAAAAGTGTGCGCAGAAAAGTTGTCCTCAAATTCTGATGCCGTGGAACAACAATTTGTAGAAAAATTTCAAAACTTCATACGCGAATCTCAACTAACAGATGACCAAATTTATAACGCTGACGAAAGCAGTCTTTTTTGAAAGATGATACCAGATAAAACATATGTTGCAGCAGGGGAAAAATCAGCACCAGGACGAAAAATGGTGAAAGAAACTAAAACTTTCATGGCTTGTGTAAATGCTTCAGGAAATCATAAAATTAAACTTTTAGTGATTGGAAAGTCAGCCAAACCTAAAGCATTAAAAAGTATATCTAAGATACCGGTTGATTACAAAAACAATAAGTCAGCATGGATGACGTCTGTTATATTCGTGCAATCATTTCATGAAGTGTTTGTTCCGGAAGTTCGAAATTATCTTCAATCGAGAAATCTTCCAACAGATGCGGTATTATTAATCGACAACGCTCCTTGCCATCCAAAAACAATTAGTAGCGAGGATGATCTGATATCAGTTTAATTATTCGTTTAACTAAGAAATCCTACAAAGAATATTTACTGATTCATTTGATTGGCAGTGAAACTACCGAAAATGATTTAAAGAAGCTAACGCTAAAGCACGTAATCTATTTCTTATCCAAAGCGTGGGGTGATTTGGGAACCAACCACATAAAAAAATGTTTCAGAAAACTACTAAAAGTGGATGATGAAGCTTGGGATGAGGATAATATTCCTCTGGCTATCCTTCAACGCAACCTGACTGCAAAAACTCTTCGACTGCAAAATTTACACATACAAGTAACAAATACCTTTTATGACGCAGATGAGATCAACGATTGGCTTTCTGAAAGCAATGCAAATTATTCTAACTGTCGAGATCACTGATTCCGAAAGTACCGAAGGATCTGAAAATTTAGATTCGGAGCCGACTATAACCTTGTATAAATTTTTAAAAAGCGATGAACTTGTGATTAGTTAACCTGAAGAAAATTAAGCATAAAGCAATTAAGGAAAATGAAAGAAACAAATTGAGCCAAACTAAAATAACTACATATTTTTCAAAAAACTAACTTTATAGAGTACTATATATCAAAAAATTTTTATAATATTCTCAAATCTCTTCTCAAATTATATATTTTTTAAACCAATTACTTACATATGCGTTATATGCGTCTCTTAATTGCAACAAAAACCAAGGAAATTTCCACAATTTTCTATACATGATATAGGCAAAACCTCGAAATTGGCAGCTAGGCTGACATTAGGTGCGTTTTTTTGCAACGGTACAGAGCAGAATAGAACTATGCCACAAAAACAACGATCTAGTTAAAACAACAGTGCTTTCGCTAAGACTGACATAGGTTGCTGCATTTGCTGTGGTACCACACAACAGCTGAAAATAAAGAAAGAAAATAACGAATATACACTACCACAATCGATAGAAAATAGAAAAAGAACTAACAGAAAATTATTTCTTTTAGCTTTCTATACATTATGAGTGCTTTTTCTAATTTCCTAACTACCAAAACATTCAACATAACCACGAAAAGCCCAAAGCCACCTCACAGAAAAAAAACAAAATTCCACATGAGCTTTTATTTTTTCCATCAGCACATTCTACACTTCAACACGTGAACTACAAATGAGGCATAGAATTTCTGTACTAGTGAATTCACTGGTGCAGGAGTGTTGTTGTTTGCAATGCATATATCCTATTCTCTACTGGATAGAGGAGCAAAAAAACACGCCTATTAATTAGGTGCCTATAACGAGTTTCTACTGTATATATATATATATATATATATATATATATATATATATATATATATATATATATATATATATATATATATATATATATATATATATATATATATATATATATATATATATATATATATATATATATATATATATATATATATATATATATATATATATATATATATATATATATATATATACATACATAAATCTTGAAAACAATTTCGACTGAAAAATTTTGCAGTCTCCAACATTAGCTCTCAAGTACAATGCAACTGAAACTCGGATCTGACATTAGCACAGATTGAACAATCTTTTTTGAATAGTCAAGTAGAGCTTTTATCAAATGTTGAACAACTTCTGGCATATTTTTGAATAAAATATATATGGTAATGTGGGGTTAATTTACACACCAATGGCGTAACTCTGTCAAAATCGCAACTACAGGAGCACCGTTTGTATAGATTTATTAGTTTTTGTATGCGCTAATTTTTAAAAAGACATAGAGCTGTTTACACGCATTTTTCCTTTTCTCTGATAAAAATTAGAATTTTGGCTTTTCAAAAGTGTTCATTCAGTTTTTTTGGTGCATTGTAATTCATTTTTTTCTACGTCCTGAAAAAGATAATTATAGTCAAAATGTACGTTATTCTTTCCTCTTTCGTTTTTGTGAAATTTTTTTTCCATGTATCTGCATATGTTGTGATGACGCATATATTCGTACTAAAATTTTTCTTCGGAGTATTCCGACACAAAATTTGTGAGGTAATTTGACTCATCACAGAAAACTCATTTCGTTATTGTGCAATTTTGTGGAATTTTATTGTGTTTCTTCATTGTGTTGACTGGAATTAAGTGTCTTTTCTTGAATTCTGTCAATTTTTAGTCATGCCACGGAATACCATATGAAAAACCGCATCTATCGAATGGACTAAAAGAGATCGCAAATCGGTGCATGCTGTAGATGGTCAGTATAAAATGTACGCAAAGACATTAAACCGTCGTCTTGAGAGGATTGATAAGCAATTTCCCGATTTCACAGCTGTGACTGATAAGCAATTGTCTGAATTTTTGAGTTCCGGTTTCAGATGGTATACCAAAAGTAGGATTTTTTAATTTTATTTATGTGAATTTATTTCTGATAGTGGATTTCTTTCCAGACTTTCTAATGAACAAAAAAGAGCCCTAAAGAGATATTTAACGAAAGAAAATTCTCTTTGTTATGGTTTGAGCCGAAATGAAGTCAGACGTTTGACCTTCAAGTTTGCCGAAAACATATATGCATCTGTTTCACAGTCAACATAAAACCGCTTGTTATGATTCGTTGGATGCATTTACCACCATTCTATCTTTTTCCCGCAAAAAATGAGATCTGACTTCATGAGTCATGCTACACCAAATGCTGTTGGTAATGCAAACGGATGCGGTTCGATAACCCATGATGATTTCATAAAATTCATGCAACACTTTATCAAATAAAGTTCAGCTACCAAAAATGATCCAACTCTACTAATTCTTGACAACTACACTTCTCACTTATCCATCGAAGCTATCGAATTGGCCATTGGCAATCAAATCGTCTCTTCCGCCACATTGTAGCCACAGGCTACAGCCGTTGGACTTTGGCGTTTTTGGACCATTGAAAACCTTTTATAAGGCTCAATGTGATACTCGGACGATGAACCACACTGGCGGACTTCTAAAAATTCAACATATTCTGGAAATTGTCAACAAATGCTTGGATTTGGCATTGACTGCGCGAAATATCAAATCCGGTTTTCGGGCAACTGGAATTTTTCCAATAAATTCTCATATTTTCATCGAGGAAGATTTTAAATTGGCATCGATCTCGGATGAAAGTGTTTTGGCCATTGCTGATACATTAGCAAATGCCAGTGCATATTTGGACTTGGACTGATGAACCCTGCAACTACTTCTGGTGTCTCATTAGAACGTTCTCTTGAGCAGTTTGGACCGATTCAACGTGGCACACCACGAAAAATTAATCGAGAGCGTAAGCCTATGAAAAATGCCATCTTAATCTCGTCAAAAAAGAGCTCAGCTATTTGGCTGAAAATTAACGGCAATTGTCTTTCACACCAGCCAAAAAACCAATCAATACATCAACACCGGAAAAAACGTCAGCAAAAAGAACCGTTTTCAACATCATCTGAATCAGAAAAGGACTTCTGTGTCATCTTTTTGCAAACAATGCCCAAAAATCGCACAAAGTTTAATACAATCGCAAGCATGGAATGCAAACGTGAGGTGCATCTTAAATGAACCAAAATGACTCGCAGTTTTTGGATTTGTGGTATGTGTGAGCCCGATTCAGAATAATTGAACCATTTTCTATAGTTTCTAATCATTTAATTAACATTTTGGATAATTTACATTGAAATTTAATTTGGTTTTGATATATCATGGCTTTGTGTCAAATCACCCCACTATGTGTCCAATTACACCACATTTTTTCCATTCACGTCAAATTGAAAAAAAAGATTTTTTTTTGTATGCAATGTTGAAATCTAATGATGCCAAAGCTTAATGAATGGACCAAGGAGAGATCTAAGAGAGTTCATTTTGATACATCTATTGGCAAATTCCCCCCACATTACCCTACATATTTACTTTAAAATGGCTCATTCAGATATGTAAGTCAATGAAAGCTAATGTTGACATCGTTCCATGAAATTAATTGATGCAATACATTCAATGAAATTTTCGCTCAACGACAACATTAAATAGATATTACCTGGAAAATTTCATGCATATTCAGTGAAATCGAATCCTTTATAATGTCCCTCAAGTCACGAAATTCAACTCTGGATTTTTTACTCTTTAATTAAAATATGCATAATCGTTTAACAAAAACAACCGCTTTAAAGTCTTTGGCCACATTTCTGCTCAATTCACGTTTGATAGGAAAACTCCCATTTAAACGCAATTTAATCGTTATATTCATAGAAAACTTCATATTTTCATAACCAAAGGTTAAAAATCAAATTAAAATTGTACAAAGCGGTCGCTTTTCAAACAATTAATTACACTTAAAAGCAAATTCATTTAATAATTTCAATCAACGGCATTACATTGCATATGTTTTATTCGTTGAATTTCATGTTTTCTTGTGGTATTACAGTTAATCATTTACGTTGCATTCAAAGTGAAATTTCACGCATATCTAGCCAGAAAGTCGTTTGTAATTGGACATGTAAATATTACATTCCCGCCCAATCTTATTCATTTACGTAATTAATTTTAACCAGTAGACTTTTCTCGTTAAAAAAAACATTATAATCAGCAGCTCAGTTGTGCTGCGAATATTTTTGTCCATACTATATATAAATATCATGTATGTAGGTATACTTTGCAAAAATACTTTTCGCTAAATCCCTTGGGGAAAATCACTTACTTTTGTATCCTCTTGGAATTTATTTCAATCATTTAGTGATACTGTTTCAAATACAAAATTAAATTAAA